>JBCFYV010000012.1:83182192-83782192 GCA_039000515.1 Timema cristinae
AAACCACCCTCAATACACCCGACAGATATTCGAACTTTGATCTTCCCCGTCGTGGCAGTCTAGTCTCAACACGAGAGTAGCACGTTAGACCATGCGGCCACCGAAGCGGGTGTCATAGTAGTTTCTCGTCACTAAAAACTAAAGGGACGTTTCTTTCAGATCTTACAATAATTAAATGTTAATAGCTCCATGAGAGTTACCAAAGTAATTAAATCGTGACATTTCCTGCTGACGAAATGCCGCGGCGAGAAATCACCGAATAGATTGTTTCTCTGTAAACATAAAGGAAAGACGTCAGGAATCGCACGGTTGCGAATGTAGCAGTTTACTCAGCGGGAAAAGACACAACCTTGTAATAAACTTTCTTTATTGCGTGTGACGAGATTGTACTGACGGTGCAATTTATATAGAATGTGTACGTCACGAATTTGGTGACGTCACCCCTTTCGCTCTCGGCCACCCTGCGATTGTGTGTGGGGGATAGGGGGGTGACCTTGGACTGGGTTCAATCTCAGGGCTTGTTACGTTCGAGTCGTCGCTATTTGTGTGTGTGATGTACTTCCAGTTACCACCCATCCGGGCTACTCGCATTTATTTACATTAAGGGGGTAGAAATGAGGAAGGATATAATCTAAACTTATTTGCGTGGAGGGAGAGTGGGAAAACAATTTAATATTTTTTTAATCAGTATATCCGGCTGAGGTTCTAACCTCAACCTCTCAGTCACATGTAAATCAAACGAGACTGGCGTTTTACCTGCAAGTCTAACAATGTGGGTTGCAGTCATATAGTTAGCTATGTGTGGAAAAACCACAATGATATCAGCAAAAGGTATTAAGATGGGCTACAAGTCCTGATTGCGGCAAAACTGCGGATAGTACTACATTTTATTATTTTTAGATCAATATAAAAACAATCAAAAAATCACAAAATAATCCATGGTGGAAGCAAATAATATGTATTGTACTTGTAGCTGTTCGCGCACTTGCCGTGAAATTAATGTTAATCAAATTAAATGTACCAGAACATTCTATATTCATCTAACATAAGGAGATCATTCGTCCCCGATTTGTCAAATAGATTAATGCAATACTGTTGTTGAGTTAAATAAAAAACGTTTTAATCAAATTATTTTTTGTTAAGAAGTTCAATAATTGTAAAACCTGGCAACAATGCACATCATCATAGCCAGCGACGAGTTTATATCACTCATTGTTACTACCGACCCCCCCCCCCCCAAACTTTTGTCTATAAGTTCATTACTTTCATGTACCGTATTTATCATGTTCAATATATTATAAAGCTACATTTCATATAACCCACTTATTTATACTGTTTAATAACATGAGACCTGCCTTGGTGGTCGCATGGTCTTAGGCGTCACTCTCTCAATAGACTAGACTGCCGATGACGGGAAGATCGGGGTCAGAATTCCAGTCGGGTGAATGGAGTTTAAAGATAAATAAATTGATTCTCACTCTACCGCCGCGCAAATACGGATACACTCCCTCTAAATTCAACCTTACTCATCTTTAACCCATTAGTGTAATTAGTACAGAGACGCGTAGCCGGAATGGGTAGTAAGGCTCGGTGCATGATAAAACTAATAATGTGAGGAGGGGAGGTGGTGATATTTCAAATTATGCCATTGGCTTATCTTTCCAAGAGATTTCGATTATTAATCAACATTCTTATGCTTATATTAAAGACGTTTTTTAAAAAAAATTGTAAATAATTGTTTTGGAAAAGTGTTTAGCTTAAATAAATTTATTTTCAAACCATTGCTAGCTATGTTTTTAGCTTCCCCTTATCAGATATTCAGTTTTATTTATTCAACAATAAATTAAGCAAAAAACATTGGTTGGATTTCAAAATCTTACAAGTATTTGGATCGTATCGAACAAACGAGATTTGGTCTCTCACTCCAAGCCGGTAATTCCCAAGTTTCGTGTTTATAAGGAGAGTTTGTAGCCCGCCTGATAAAAGAACATGTAGTGAGAGCGATTGTATCTTGATTGCAAACGGGGAAAAATTCGTCCAAATTGTAAACACACCCAAAAATGTTATGGCCACCTAAATATCCAATGTCTAGATTGCGAACAAGTAAAAGAACAGCTCGCGCGAATTCCAAAGTGCGGGTGGTGACCCGGTGTAAGGGGTTACTGGCAGCACCCACCGGGGCTTTCCTCTTGACCAATCTTACTCTAGCCGAACCGAACCTAACCTAACCTAACCTAGAAATACTCCTGTATGTAATTTAGTTAAATTAAGACTGACGAGGCTGAAAGAACGGATGACTGCTAAGCCCCCGTGGGCCGCCCTTTTATCAAATTAGGGGTGGGATGTCATAGCAACATGGCGTGTCCGCAATTTGTACTCCTCCCCATGTATCCAAAATCTCATGTGCTCACTCAGGACGGTTTGGAATCAGGAGGCTACCGTGAGAGCCAGGGTCTCCAGCCCTAGGGTCAACACAGGGACACGTCTGGCCTCAATCAAAACACACACATTGTCTAAACAACAGACATACCCCCTCCCCCTGTTTTCAGTGACGCATTTCCTCTAATTCAGTGCCGGTGTGAGAACCTGTCAGCAATGACTGTGTTTGCATGCTCTAAGGAGAAAAGGATGAAGAGAGTAAATAATTACAATATTTGCTGTCAGTGAACTAACTATGCGACTAAGGATGACATGATCACTAATCCTGAATTTTCGCACTTTACTATCTACCCGGACTATCCGTGTCTTATTACCCCGTGGGCCGGACTATCCCGTGGTGGGAGGAAGTAAGGCTAAACCGTCCGGCCCCTAAAACTCGTCCGCTTCTGCGCATGACGTCAGCTTAAGGGGACTCTCTTTTTACTGCGAGCATTGCCGCTGTGACACGTTCTGAAATAAACTTTAGGTTTCAACCATATGCCTTAAATAAATCACTACATAATAATCTAGAAGTGTGTAGTGATCTTTTATAATATTTGTAGCAAGAATAATATGCGTGTGAAATAATGAAATTAGATATATTTTAACATTATTATACAAAGTGAACGAACTTGTTAATTTCATCAAACAAGGATAATAAAAACAATATATTAATATTTTAGTACGCAAAATATTATGATACACACGTTAAAAAACATTTTTTGTTTCAATAACTTCATCAATATTAAATTGAATTAATTTATGAATTTCAAAGAAAATCCTTGACTTGAACAAATAAAGCACAAGAAAAAATTATATTATATCCAATAGAAAAAAACACAAAATATAATATTTAACCAAGGAAAGCAAAATAAAATATTTGAAACCACTATTAAGTAAAGTGATATTCCTTTGACATTATAAATACCTATTTTATAACTGCAATATTAAGGCCACGGCTCTTTAGGCTTAGGCTAAGTCCACGTGATCACCTATACCTGTCAAACTAAACAATCAAACTACTTGGTACATCTCTGTCAGTGGTTTCCAAATTTAAAATGCCATAAGGTATCAGTTGAATCCCCGAGTATAGTGACGAACCGCATCATAATCAGCTAATTTTGTCAAGCAATGCAAAAATGAGAAAAGTTATTTAATTGTGAATGAAATAATAAATGATAATTTTAAACAAGTTTAATTGCATATTAAACTAATCTTACGACAAAAATATACTCTTTGCTAAGTCAATATAATACAGCAGACGTAAAGAAGAAATTATTTGGAGGTTTCATGTATTTATTCCCACGCTTGTCAAAATTTTCCGTTTCTTGGATATAAACCACCAAATTTCACCACAGTAGATTACTTTAACAAGAAGTTTGGTGGGCCACCAATTGGGAACCCCTGATCTAGAACAATAACTTAATTAATATTGTTGAAATATTGCATGAAGGAAAACCATGTAAAGCTTGCTCATTATAAGTGTAGTTGCAAAATACTTTATATACATATAGCATTGTTAGAGATACGAATAATTATTATATTGCATGTCTAAGATTTTAAAATACCGACAATTAATGACAAATTGTAACAATAGTAGAAAAAAAATTAAAATTATACTCGAATTAAAATGACAAAGAAATAATTCCTATTAATAAAATACAAGTTACAGTATTGCTGAACTTTAATAGTAAATTTGCAGTTTAATCTGATCTTTTTTGTCCACTTTTATAAAAAAAAGCATTCACAAAAAATAATATTTATCCACCCGCATCGTCGGGAACGTGTACAAAGCCAACAGTCTTATTTAGTTTGGTTTGTCGGTGACGGGGAAATTGGGGTCCGAATACCAACTGGGCTTACTTACGTTGTAGTTCCTAAATGGTTTTCCATCCTCCCTCCACGCAAGTTGCTACCTTATTAGTATAAATATGCGGACTGCATGAACAAGTAAAGAAATGAGGCTCACATTATTTTTGTTTATAAATAAAGGTCTACTAATGCTAGTAAAATAGTGGACCTACGCAAAAATACTAATAAAATTAATTATTATGTATACCCGCTTCAATTGTCAAATTAAGGAAGTGGGACAGGGGCCCTTTCCTAAATGAATTTCCACTCTCCCTCCGCGCAAATACGGGTGCACTTCCTCTAAATTCAAACATCTCCCCCCCCCCCCAGCATATTTGCGTAGTTAAATATGCGTATAGCTCAAAAGGGTAAAAATACATGGTGACATAAACACATTTATTTAAAAATATCCTCTACATGGTTTTTGATTTGATTAACGGCGATCATAAGTATTGAAGTTATTAAGTATTATTACCATCAAATTATATATAGTACTTTAACGAATGTTTGTACAATTTATCTATAAAGCATCAAAAGTTGCAATATTGTATTTGTTAATATAGTCAGATAAAATTAATTACAAGTTTTCAGATTAAATTTGTCCTCCCTCTTACATGCTACTATCCACTTTAAAAAAAAATTATGTCCATCCTTCGGAAAACTAAGATATTTAATATTGCTGCCAACCTTGGCATGATTCCTAATCTTAAAAACATTTAAACAACTAAATAGATGACATTTGAATTGTTTCCCTCAAGTTGTCCCGTCTTCAGCTACCCGACTTCCCCGAAGCTGACGTCACGACAAGAAAGAAGGAGTGGGAGAAACATGCGCATGGTTTCACTTTTTTACTTCTTCACACCACGGGACTATCCATATTTTATTATCCGTCCTAGCTATCCATGTCTTATTATCCATCCGGACTCTTTGCGTCCTATTATCTGTCCGGACTCTCCGTGTCTTACCAGCCATCCGAGGAAAAGTGTACTTCATTACACCCAGCTGGGAATGGGATTTGAAACCCAACATCCCGGTCACCGGTAAACCATAAGAGACGAGACTGACGCCTTTATTTACGTTCCCACAGTTGCGTATGGTGGTATGACGAGTAAACACCTGAACATAAATAATAGGGTTGTGGTTCCTAAAACCTCTTTTATAGTGTGACCCCTGAACTATTAGTACCTTGACATCTTTTGTATCAAGCTAAGAAATCACGTGATGAGAATCGAACATTGACCTCCCAGATAAGCGAAGGCAAGCGAATGACAGCTGGTTGGATAAAATGTTCGATAAAGCCCCTTTGTTCGAAGACAAACAGCATTGTACTTGCGGGTGGTGCAAGGTTTACTTCCCAATGTGGATCTGTAGTGGTCACCGTCATCACGTGGGTTCCTGCAGGGGATATTTAGGGCGTGAGTCAACCGTGACAAATACCTCTCTATACTGGGGGTCGGGAGTTTCGACATGACTAGATGCATGTGCAGAAGTTAAGTTCCTTAGTTTACTTAGAAGTCTCCAAAAAGCAATTGATTTTTATCACCGAGTCTTACTATCTGTTCAGGCTATACGCTTATATGATTATTACTCTGACAGGGTAGGGATGAGGAAGAAAGCATTTTACAGGTAATCTACCCTCATCTTCGTGTAAGGAGAGTGGGAAACCATTTAGGAAAAACCACCTTCAGTAGACCCGACCAAGATTTGAATCCCGTTAATCCCATTAAAAATATTAATATTTTTTACTAATAAGTTATGAGTGGAGAAGGTAGACTTAAGAGGAAATGTAGCCGTATTTGCATGAATGTGGTACCGTATGGGGAATAATTTAGAATAAAACACCTTCAATATAACCAACCTAAATCCGAACACTGACCTCCCCTTCATCCCCCAATCATCGGGTGATCCAGTATATTGCGAGACTGACCTCTTGGACAAGGTGACCACAGATGCGGTTAATTTGAATAAGACAGTACTTTTTTGATTAATTTGCTTTAGTACAAACATATTAGTAAGACGGAATCTCAACTTTCAGAACGGAAGTGACGTCATAGCTCTCCCTCACCCCTTTCCCTCCTCCCTCGTGGTTGTCTCGCGTGTTCCAGGGATTCCCCCCTCCCCCCCTGATGATCCAGAGGGACATTGGGAGGGTGGGGGTGTAGGAGATGTGTGGGGATGATTCGTCGGAGGAGACGGTGGTCGCGGGGGGGGGACGGGTTGTATGATTGGTTCAGGAAGTCCTCCCTCCCCCTCACCCCTTTACCTCCCGTCTCGCGTGTTCCCCGCGGCGTAGATTCGCGGGTGCGTAAGAAGGGAGAAATGTCTCTCTCTTTCTATCTCTCTCTCCTCTTTCTCTCCTCCCCTCTTTCCATCTCTCTCTCTTTCCTTCGAACAGTTTTTTAGACTATGCTGAAAAAAATACATATCTAAAATGATCTTTTCTATCTCTTCTGTCTCTCTCTCCTTCTCTTCCCCTCCCTCTTTCTATCTCTCTGTCTCTCCCTCTCTCTCAGAGTAGGGGATGACGGGTATAGCCCTCCTTTCCTCGAACAGCCTGGAAAAAAATACATATCTAAAATGATATTTTCCTGCTCCGAATGAAACATACATAGCCTCTTAGCTTTTATTTCTATGATCAAGGACTTAAATAAATAGTACAACTTTTTTATTTAGCGAGTATATTCTTAAGATTATGATGATACATACATACATATAAATTCTCTTTCCCTCATAGTCTTTCACTTGATGCATACAAAAAATATCTTTCTCTAAAGTCTTGTCTAAACATGTTAGAATACTTCGACGCTTGAACAGTTCGTACTCGTCTTCAGCCAGATTATTACGATACATACAAAAAAATATCTTTCTCTAAAGTCTTGTCTAAACATGTTAGAACACTTCATCCTCGTCTTCACCCGGATTATTATGATACATACAAAAAATATCTTTCTCTAAACATGTTAGAACACTTCACCACTTGAACAGTTCGTACTCGCCTTCACACAGTTTATTATGATGCATACAAAAAATATCTTTCTCTAAACATGTTAGAACACTTCACCACTTGAACAGTTCGTACTCGCCTTCATCCAGATATATCAGTCCTCTCTGTGAAGCGTTAAAGCGGCTCCTGTAGCGCGCACCAAAGTCCCTCATAGTCTTTCACTTGATGCGTACAAAAAAAAAATATCTTTCTCTAAACATGTTAGAACACTTCACCACTTGAACAGTTCGTACTTGCCTTCACCTAGATATAACAGTCCTCTCTGTGAAGCGTTAAAGTGACTCCTGTAGCGCGCCCCAAAGTTTTTACCAGGCAGATGCACTTTGCCTACATAGTCTAGCGTTATGATGTTCGGTTCATCCTCATCCTCGCTGATCTCTTCGTCTCCTTCTAGGCGGCGAACGTTGTACGTACGAAACTTTTCAAGTTCAGAGATGTGCTTGACACGATCGAGTTCCTCACGCTCGATTCGGTCCAACTCGACGCACAAAGCGTTTTCCTCCTCTGCCCAAGCTGTAGTACCGGGCTGACTCGATTCCGGCTCATCCTCGTGGGAAGCTGTAGAACCGCGTTCGATGGACCGACTCGATTCCCGGAGAATTAGCGGGTCGTCTCCTTCCTTAAGATTGTAGACCGGACAAGCGGTAGAACAGCGTTCGACAGACTGACTCGATTCCCACATTCCGGGATTATGGCATCCGAGCCAGTGCACGGAAGAATCACAGCACTCGCTGTAACCTTTGTCAACACTCGCGATATGATATTCTAAACCACCGTTCGAAATCTTAATATCGCTTCATGTCCTCCAGACGGTAACCCAACCGCCTAAACATGTTGAATGAGATACGTCTCCCGCCTCGCGCCCGCTTATACGCTCGGAATGGAGGAGGGGAACGCGCCCTCCCCTCCTTCTACACTATATCCTTCGCCTCGATCCATGAATTGTGAGACGAGTCGAACCCTAACCATTTTGACGTATACTCTATTTCCAGAACGTCTGATTATCTTCTCTACGAGGTAAACATCCGGATACGAGGTCTTTCTAAGCTCCTACCGTAGAAACCTCCCGTGATAGGATTACCTTCATATCTTCGAGTAGGAAGGCCTGGGATTAGTCTCGACGGCGTTTACGTATTTTAAAACAGTTCGGTCGACCAGTTCGCAGTATAACCCTTTTCCAAAAACGTCCTTAACTTGCTGATACAAAACTATATCACCTACTTTAAAAATGTTCGGCGTGGAAATCTGACATCTTGAAACGTTTATAGACGGTATGTAAAAAGTCTATCATCCTTGACGTCTATAGGCCCTATCTTTATGGTTGAGTGTACTGTACGGTTGTATTCGTCCAGTAAGGAATCGATCATATCGATCCATCGATATGAACCTTTAGCCTGAAACCTCCTCCACATCATGTCTCTTGAGAGTACGATTAAATCGTTCCACGACGCTAGCCTTGACGTTGCTGTATGTAGAAAAAATGATTGATTCTCTTTCTCTTCATGAGCTTTTTGAATTCAGGGTTGTAAAACTCTGTACCATTATCCGTTTGGAGATGACGTACGCGAGGTAAACCCACCTTGTTGAGGAGGAGACCCCATTGCGGCGCTGACGTTCTTACCCGTCTTAGTCTTGACGGGTGCGGCCCAAGCCCTCTTGGAATACACGTCGATGACGGTAGAAGGTACTTGAAGCCCTTATTCGATCCAGAGTAAGGTATCATCTCCACTAGATCGGCCTGAAGGAGCTCGTTAAGCCTCGTACGCTAACGTGTCTTCGAGGAAATCGTCGTCTTGCCGGACGATGAAGTTCACGTGCAATCTCCCACCTTGAGGGCCAGACATGATTATGATAAAGTACAGAAGAGATGAACGTCTTTAACGATGATTCCCGCCTCGCGTAATTCCTCAATGATAGAAACGATCTCGTTATGGTGACTGAATGACCGGCCTCGGTAGATGCGCGCAAGAGTCGTAATCAAATCCACCAATTCGTTAGATCGTCCCAATAGGTATAATCGGACCCCTCGTCCCGACTCCATTCTTGTATAAACCCTCACCCTCAAGTTTCCTCCTCAAACATAGGTTTGATGATTAACGAATACTTCGATCCGGCTCGCATCTTGATACGAGCGTATGGTTCGTTTCTCAACGATGCGCGTTCGTTTCTTCAAGCATAGACTTGTATACTTTCAGATCCTCCTTAGTATAATGGGTAGGTGCTCTTCTGAAAAGAATTCTAATAGCCCTCGAGTATACGGTACCGTCTTATTGTTAAGAAGTATTGTACCGTCTCTCCCGTTGAATACGATACGGCTATCTCCGAGCTTGGTAGAGTCACCTTCATGACGGACTCCGTAGGTCTTATCGGAATGTGCGTGAGATGAATAAAGATAAGTATCCAATAGATGGTTGTTTTCCAATGTCTCAGGGTAAGGCTTCCGTCTCCTCAGGTTCCGCGAGCGCCTTCACCATCTTTTAGAGGATCCGTGATAGGTTTGAACGTTTCATTCGCAACGTGCTCAGACTCGTGTCGTGCATCACGTAGTTGTTTATACTTTCGTTTAATAATCTTACTAGCTTTTATGATATCCCTCCGCAACTTCGTCGTCATGATGTAAGGTGTGAATGTCTCTCCCCCGTGAAGATACGGTTCATTATATCTAAACGTAAGTAAAACCTAATTCTACGTGTAAAATCTGAGACGTTGTCGGGCGTTTTTCTATCATAAAGATATAGAGTCATCTTTGGACACCTCAAAAGGCGGATCGTCGATAATTTTAAGATTCAACAAGCAAATAATATCTTTCAAGTTCAAGACCATCGTTGAAACGATGCCCGCCCTCTTGAACTTATAACCACGTTCACCCGTTAGAGTCAATTCGAAATGTCTCGCATCCTTCCGCATAGGTTTCGAATCCAAGTAGATGTAGATGAAACTACGATTAACCGTAGAGTCTACATAAGCTTTAGACGCAGCGTCTGGAAGGTAAATGAGGGCATACCTATGTTTCGCAAAACATACACCGTCTGCATCGTAAAGCTTGTTGTCATCCGCTCCTCTTAAGCGTAGTACACCTCCGGCTAAAAAACGTTGTAAATGCCTCGTTGTATTCTCGAAAGTTTCCTCTAGCTTAGCAGCTTTGAACTTAAAGCGTCAAGCCTCGTTCTATTTTCGTCGAGACGCTCTTGAGCCAGTTTCTCACACCTCCTCCATCCCTTGACGAGCGCTCTTCTCAAAGTTAACGTATTTTATTCGATCCTCTCCAAATCCTCAATCAGCGATTTTTCCCTCTGTCCTTTGATGAGGTTCCTTGGCAGGTTGAGAGCGACTATCTGCTCGTTACTATGCCTTGCATCCTTCCTATCGACGGTAAGACTTGTTACAGACATCCTTAGATGTGACGGGCGACTCGACTTACGATCCTTTTCGATCTGGGGTCAAAACCCCCTTGAGATTTAGAAAAAAAATTTTTCCCCCGGCCCTCGATGAAAGATCTATTTAAAAGGGCTATGACCGAATTTTGATATGGCGACAAAAATGTCTTACCGTGTACTAATATGGGGTTTTTGGGGTTTAAAACGTGCAAAAAAAAGGTTTTCAAACCCCTTTTGGGGGGATATCTCCTTTATCGACTCATGATTTTGGGGCCACCACCAGAAAATCGTACTTGTTTTCTTTCCAAACGGGGGAGTTTTACCCCTTTAAAAAATTTTTGGGAAAAACCCCAAACTTTTTTACGTAATCCCCCGTAGATTTTGTTCAGGTTCAAATTACCCCCCCCAAAAATAGGAGGAGAAATTAGCGTTATCTCTCAACACTTTTGGGGGAAGCCGGTACTTTTGACAAAGATAAAAGGGGCATAGACTTACCCAAAACCCATACTGAAAGGGGCCTGAAAATTAAAAACCTGTTTACCCCAAAACGAAATTTTCGTCGAAAATAATACAGAGTGGGTTTTCAGCCTCGGACGGTGGAAAAATTTTCCCCTTTTTGGGGGAAAAAAGGGAAATACCCAATTTTCAATGAGTGGGGGGGACCTTCGATAAACGTTGTATTTCCCCGGGTTAAAAACATTTAGAGTAAACGAAAAACGTTCTTAAAAGCGGGGGGCCGTTAGGTTCCCCAAAACCAACAAACATGGTTTTTGGTTTTTTTACGGAATTTTCCGAAGGTCCGCAGATGATCAGGGATAGTTCAGGAAAAAACGTACCGTCCCCTCTGAGGTAAAGCTCCCCCCCCAACGTGATTTTTGTTATGAACAGTTAAAAAATTCTGTCCGTTTTCTCGACCGCATGTCACACTACTTCTTCATTAAGGGCGCAAAAACCCTTTTATAATAAATGCTAACATACGTGAAAAGAGACGAAAAGGGGAGGGGAAAAATTTTGGGGATAAGAAAATCAAAAATTTTTAAACCTTTTTTGAAGCGCATATACCGGGAAAAACCAGTACTTGGGGGCCGGGGGAAAAATTTTAAAAAAACTTTTTGAAACGGGTGCCCCCTGGAATAAACTTTTTAATCGATACTTTAAAAACCCCACATATCGCAACTCCAAGGTGAAAGATCTTGGGGGACGCATTTTTAAAAATCGGAAATTTAATCGAGAAATCGTGGAAAAAGTTTACTCGCCCTGCCCCCAAAGTTGGGTGAGAAAGCCGCCGCGTGGGCTTTTCACCAACGCAAGAAAAGCAAAGGGGCAAAGATGGGTTCGGGTTTTTAAAAGGAAAAGAAGACTTAAAGGGGCGAAAGGGGCGTCCTACTAACTACTACTAAAACCCCGTAAGAAGAAAGGGGCGGAATTCTACCTATACTCCTTTTCTGCCCCGCAGCGCTTGGAGCCGTTGCTGGGGAGCTGCGGGAAACCCCGGGGAAGGGTTTTAAAAATTTTGCTAAGGCCAATACAAAAATTTTTAACGGGGTCAGAGACATAATGGGGCGCTCAAGGGGTATTCCCCGGGGGGAAAGGCATGTATCTACCCCCTTTTCCCAAAATTTTAAAAGATTTTCCTAAAGGCCCTTTTCCGAAAGGAAAACGGGCCCAAATAGGGCCGCAGGGGTTAAAAAAACCCCTTTTTTAGGGGATTGCGAGAGATTTTTTACCTAGCGGTACCCTTTTTGGGGGATGGAGGGGCGCCATCTTTTAATTTTAAAAATGAAACGGTAAGGGGACCCCATTGGGGGCCCCAAAAAAAAAACCCGGGGAACGACCGATTTTTTCGTAGATTGGGGGGATTTTAAAAACCACCGCCCCCGAAAATTTTTTCGTTATCTCGGGGGAAAAACCCACCCCCCTAAAAATCATACTCGGTAAAGAGAAAGGTACCGTTTAATGGGGGCATTTTTGTTTAAAACCTTTTCCTTTTAAAACTCCCCGCTGACGTTCGAATTTTGTAAATATGTCTTTTGCCCCCTTAAAACTGAAGGGGGCAGAGTTCGAATCTGACAGAGAACTCCCCTTCCCCCCATATCCTGTGGGAAAAGAAAAACGTGAAGAAGAAGGGGCATCGACGGGGTCAATCGGCCAAAATTTTTAATTCCTACCGAACATTGACGAGCAAAAAAAAAAAATTTTTTTTTGGGGATGGAAAAAAAATAAAACAGGGGGCCTCCGGGCACCTATGAACTTGAGGCGTTGGATCGATTTTTGCGAAAGGAATTTCCCCAGTAACGAAAGGGGCCCCGAAATTAAAAGGGGGACCTACACTTTAAAAAAAGCTATTCATTTTCAAAAACCTATCGATTTTTCCCGACCTGGCACGTTTTTCATCCTTGCTGGGGGTTTGACTGGGGCAAACTTCGCAGGGAAGACCCCACATATCTACCAATACTGTAAATTCTTCATGTGAATTTTTGATCCGCCTAAATGCAGCCCCCCCCAGCGGAGTTTTAACGAAAAAGGGAAACCCCCGAGTCATACCTTCACGATTTAAAAGCATAACCGCCCGCCAGGCTATAAGATAGTGGAAGCGCCTAACAATATCTTTTTTTCCCGGGGTAAAAAAAGCGAGTAAAAGAGTCTATCGCGGTACGCCCTTGTTGGGGGAAACGGGTGATATCATCAACTTTAGGGACAAAACGATATCAAAAACTTTTTGCATCAGAAACAGTGCTGGGGATGGACTCGTACTAAAAAAAAACAAGACGGCGAATTTTCCTCGAAATTTTTGAAGAAGGGGACATGAAAGTGTTAAAAAACCTGTCAATAAACTCTTTTAAGGGCCGGGGTTACCGTACGAAAAAAAGGGGGATGACCCCGGGGGATATTCTGTTTTTTTTTGGGGGGGAAAGTTTGTCCCCCGCTTTAAAAAGGCCCCGAAAAATTTCCAGTCCCCATTCCTACCCCTCTTTTTTTCCATTTCCCATTAGCTAAAGGGGAACGAATTTGGGGAAAACTTTCCAAACAAAAGGGTTAAAAGCAACCCCTTTTAAACCAAAAAACCCGCTCCTGCTGCAAATCAAAGGACGAAAAACTTTTAAAAAAGGGGAGAACCTGGAAGGCACTTAAAAGGTTTTGTTAATAAGGGGAAAAATGCATAAAATTCTAAAAAACCCCAAAAGAAATCAACGGCGTAGAGTTGACAATCGAAAGATGGGGGTATTTTCGCAAAACTTAAAAACTCCCCTATCTAAAGGGGAAGGGGTTGGGGCCCAACTCTTTTTTCCAAACGCCGGTTGGTTTTTAAGGGGATTCCCCACGAACACGCTTAAAAAAGGCATCTTTGACGTATGCATCCCTTTTTTACGCTCATACTAGGTTTAAAACGAAGTTTTTTCCCCGGGAAAAACCTAATCAAAGCGAAACAAGACGTGCTAGTTCTTAAAAAAGGGTGACAACAACTTTTTACAAAGAGCCCCCCTCCTCTGCAAGCCCCCCTCTAGGATCGTTTTAAGTAAAATTTTTTGGTTTTGTACCCAAAAAAAAGACTGACGATAAAAACTCTCAACCTAAAAAAATTTTTTCATCAAGACGGGGGAAAATCCCCCGAGAAAACCTTAAAACCGTATTGGGGGGAATTGTACGATTACCCTAACGTGCCCACCCCAATCAACTGAGGGCCCCCGAAAAAAAAACCCCTAATTGGGGGAAAAACCTTTTTGGGGTTTTTTCGGCTTTTCAGCCCGGGGGGGAACAAAAAACCGGGGCAGCATTTTAGAATTTTTTTAAAATTTTTTGTTTTTTAACAAAAGTAAACCCTATAAAAAAATTCTAATTTTACCCTTACAGGATTTAACTTGAATTTAAAACCCAGGTTCCCTTTTCTCGAAAATAACGAAAAAAAAACAAATTTCCAGACTTCGAAAAAGGGAACGAGCGCCTCTTTACCTTTCTTGTCCTTCCCTTTTAAAAGTCTCATGCACCCTTGTCGTTTGGGGTTGCCAGCCGACGGAAAAAGATACTCTCAAGGACGGATGGACATCCCTTTTATAATTTTCGAGACGGAGGAAAATATCCCGGTAAATCCAAGGCCCCTTTTGGGGTAAAAATAAAAACACAAGATTGTCCGCTTTAAACCCTTCAAGCATGTTTTTAAAAAAGGGGAAAATCAAAAAAGGGGAAAACATTGCGCAAAAACTGTCGGGGGGGGGGGGGGAATTTTTCAGAAAAACCAAAAATAAAATTTAAAGGAACTAAAGATTAGCAGCTACAGAGTACAACAACGCCGATAGCGCCCGTACAAAGCTTAAAAAATGCCCCGAGTGCTCGGGGGAAAAAAGGGTTTTAAAATATTAATTTTTTATCACAAAACTTTTCAAAAAGCCCCCAAAAGCATGGGAACGAAACGATTTTGGTTTTTCCAGCTTTGTTTTATATGATGTCTTAAAATAAGAAAAAAAGAGGTATTAAATTTTTAATAAGTTACATGTTTTTGCGGTCAAGACGGGGTTGACACAGCAAACGGGAAGAAAACTACTGACGCTTCAAAAAAGTTCACGTGGAAAGAAAGAAAAAATACTGAGGGAAAGGGGAAAGGGGAAAACCCCCGAAAGGGGAACTGCAAAAGGGGGTTTAGTGAAACATTTTTAAAAAAAAAACTTTTTAAAAATTTTTTTGAAAAGAATTTAAAATTTTTAACAAAAAATTTCTTAGAAATGTAACACTCTTTTTTAAAATAAAAAAAAATTTAAAGATTAACATTTTTTTTTTCCCTTTTCAGGGAAGGGGCCCCGGGACCCATGATTTTTTTTAAAAAGGTGATTCCATTTAAATAGCCAAAAAGGTTTTTGAAAACCAAAACTTTGGGGCTCCTTTTTCCCAAAGGGCCCGGGTTTTTACCCCGACTGTTAGTGTATCAACCGTCCTCTGAGAAGGACAGGTTGTAATCTAAAATGTTATTGCACCCCAACTGTGCTCTAAGGGTCAGCTTCTAACCCCACCATTTCCCCTTTAGGGGTTCGACCAACTGTACTCTAAGGTTTTGTACCAGATATACCAGGGGGTTCTTTTCCAGACTGTACTCTGGGATTTTTGCCCCGCTGAAAATTTTGGGGGGTCCCGTTAAAATTTTACCAGACGTACCTTTAAGGTTCTATCAACTGTACTCGGGGGGCCCCGGTTTTTTGAAAAAGATTACCTGGGAAAAGGGCCGGTTTTTTGACCAAAACTGAAAACCCTTTAGTTTCGGGGGTTTTGAAAAAACTGTACTCTGGAGGCCCCGATTATTGAAACCAACTGAATCTAGGAGGCCAGTTTTTTGTACCAACTGTACCGGGAGTCCGGGGTTTTTGAAACCAAAACTTTTCCCCCGGGGGGGCCCCCGTTAAAATTTCCAACTGAAAACCCTTTAGGGGGTTCCGGGTTTTATTTTTCCGGGGCTGTACTCAAAATCCCCAATTTTTTTGTACCAAAACTTTTACTCGGGGAGCCCGGCTTATTGTACCAACTGTTCCCGGGGGGGGTCCAGATTATTGTTTTCAAACTGTTTTCTTGGAGATCCAATTATGGACAAACCCCCTTTTTCGGGGGGGGTCCGGGGGTTTTAACCCTCCGATTTTTGACGGGGTTAAAAGCACCAGTTTTAACTACTACCTCGTCTGTACTCGGGGGAGACTGGGTTTTTTAAGGGGCCAGGGGGATCGACATTTTTTTTTGCATGACAAGTCACTCCCCCCTCTGAACCCCCCTTTTTACAACACACCATGTTGACCAAGGTGCGTCGATCAGTTAGCGAACCCAAAAGGGCCCCCCCAGTTTTTGCCGTCACTTTTTTCACCCCAAGCAAATTGGGGAACCCCGTTTTCCCCAAAAGGGGTTGGGGTACATTTTTCTTAGCCTACAAAATATTTTTTTTTTACAGCTTATCGATCATTTTTTTAAAAGTGATAGTGTAAACCAATATAAAAATGAACCCCAATTTTGCCCTTTCAAATACAACTATAGTACTTGGGGCTAAAAATTTTTAAAACAATCAATAGCAATCATCCTATTAAATATAATTGGCCCCCCCCTCACTCCTCTCCTCTCCCCTCTCCCCTTCTCTCCCCTCCCCTCTCCCTCCTCTCCCCTCATCTCTCTAATCTTTCTCACTCTCTTCCCTCTCTCCCTCGCCCTCTCCCTCTTTTCCCCTTTTCTCTCTCCCTCTCTCTCCCTCCCCTCTCCTCCCCCTCTCTCTCCCCTCTCCTCATCCTCTCTCTTCCCCTTCTCTCTCTCCCTCTCCCTCCCTCTCTCTCTCCTCTCTCTCTCTCTCTCTCTCCTTCGCCCTCCTCCTCCCCTCCCCTCCTCTCTCCCCTCACTCCTCTCCCCTCCCCTCCCCCCCCCCTCTCTCTCTCTCTACCCTCTCTCTCTCTCTCTCTCTCCTTCTCTCTCTCTCCTCTCTCTCTCTCTTTCCCTCCCTCTCTCCCCTCTCTCTCCTCTCTCTCTCTCCCCCTCCGAGTAGGAGATGACGGGTAAAGCTCTCCTTCCCTTTTAGAAACTTTTCTAACCATCAGATAAAGCTATTTCCTTTAAACAAATTTTAAATCATAAAACCAGCTATACACCCCCATTCTAACATTATGTTTTTCATTCCGGATATACCCCCCATTCTAAACAATGCTATCATGAACCACATAACCCCCCTATTTCTAACACAAATTATCATAACCGGATATACCTTCCCATTCTAACCCTAGTATCATTAACCGGATATACCTCCCATTCTAACAGAATTTACATGAACCAGCTATAACCTCCCATTCAACCTAGAATCATGAACCACTATGGAGCTGAGGGTATAGCCCTTCCTCTTCTCGACTAGGCTGGAAAAAAAAAAAACATATCTAAAAGATCTTTTCTAAAACTGGTTGTCTCTTCTTTTCTCTCTCCCCTTCTCCCCCTTTTTTTCCCTTTAGAGATGAGGTGGCGGTATAGCCTTCCTTTCTCGACATGGCTTGGAAAAAAACATATCAAAATGATCTTTTCTATCTCCTGTCTCTCTCTCTCTC
This sequence comes from Timema cristinae, assembly GCA_039000515.1. Taxonomy (NCBI): domain Eukaryota; kingdom Metazoa; phylum Arthropoda; class Insecta; order Phasmatodea; family Timematidae; genus Timema; species Timema cristinae. The sequence continues at coordinate 83,199,892 of JBCFYV010000012.1, forward strand.
TCTCCCCTCTTTCTATCTCTCTGGGGCCTCTCCCTCTCCTCTCCTCCTCAGAGTGGAGATGACGGGTATAGCCTTCCCTTTTACCAGCCCGTACCAGAGAGACTTAGGTTCAACCCTAGCTGTTACCTTATGTACTCAGGAGGTCCGATTGTAATCTTTTGGGGAGGCAGGTAAAAAAAAAACAAATAAAACACACAAAAACTCTATTTAATGAATATAACGAACACGCTAAATTATAATTTTTTTTTTTTTTCTTCATCAAGTCTTTTTTAAAGCCTATGTAAAGGTATGTGACATTATTATTCCTTTTTTGCTTAATCGAACATAAATACACAAAGAAAACTCCCTATTTAAAAGAATATAAGATAAACATTTTTTTAAAAAAAAGATACACGCGCTAAATTTAGTTACAGACAAGAATACTTTTCTCAATCTTTTTAAAGCAAAACAAACGCCACTTTTTCTCAAGTCTTTTTTTTTCTTTGACATTAAAAAACAAAACTCTATTTACATGCTAAAGCACAAACATTTTTTTCCTATTTACATACCTAAAAAGAAAACATGGCTAAATTAGTTTTTTTTTCCTCAAGTCTTTTTTTTTTAAAAAACACTAACATTGACATGAGGGGCCAGTAGATGCCTGTAATCACTCACTGAAAAAAAAACCCTACATGATGGTCCATTTTAATACGTCTCTTGAGGGAAGTAGTCGGTTGCTCCCCTATTGTTAGTGACCCAAGGAAAGTTCGTCCGTTTCCCGGGGGAAATGTTCGTTATCATCGAAAGGGAAAGTGCAACCCGATTAAATTTTTTTTGGGTTAAATTTTTTAAAACCAACAGCCTTATTGAACGGGCTTTCCCCTCAGACCTTTTCTTTAGTTAAACAATTAGATAGTCCTTTTAAAAAGAGCGTTCAAAAAGCGCTACTCTTTTACACCTTTAGCTTTGAGCATCTCACCCCCCCTTTGTACAGCAAATGAATACAGTTTTAGGACGTAAACCAATGAACTCATGATGACCCCCACCATGTGTTCATTTTTAGTTTACCAGCACCCCTTTATTTACTACAGGCATCCGTAAAAAATTGTCTTGGGGCCCTAAGTGAGGTGTCCAGAAACCCTTAGCTAACGGGATAATCGCCCCGGTAGCGCCATCGACGGGTTTTAATAGTATAGGAGTAGTCGTGTTCAGGTATTGGAGTTTTGTGTACCTGGTGGGAAGGCTGGAAAACCCTGACCTTTTAAGTAGGCCCGGGGAAGACTACTTTTAAAAGATTTCCAAAATGGCGAATCCCGCAAAATTGGCATATCAAAGTAAATCTCCTGCGGTTCCTCTCAATGAAACCAGGTTTTCTGATACAATTTTTAAGGTTTTTAAAGTTTGGAATGGCTATAAGGTTACCACCCCCAAATTTACCTTCCCACCTGGTAGTTATTTTTATCGTAGGTAAAGGCCCTCTTGTTAGAAAAAAAGAAAGGCCGAATGCGGCGTTGTTCATCAATTGAAAAACTGTTTTAAACTGATTGCCGCTTTACCCCTCATTTCCGCGTTCAGCTTAATATACGGAAACCACCAGGGAGATTGTTTGAAACTGAGAACACGGTGGACTCTCGTCAGTTTCAACCCATTCACTAAACAAACTTTAGATGACGATAGTGAATGACGTACCTAGTCTTATCAGCTAGAGTCGTTAAAAATTTCTCGTGTTTCCCTACGGGTGGAATCCCTTTCTCAGGACAGAAGGGCAAGTCAAAAATGAGCGTCATGTACATTTTGTGGGTATTCAAGATCTACCTGCAAGATATAAACCTGTATCCGCATCGTCCTCCACGTTTAGCACGTTCAAGCGTTCAATTTCATCATCTTCAAGCCATCTGAACCCTCCATAGGGTAATGAGCTCAACATGCTGAATGAATTAGAGTCCATTCACGTCTAGATAAACGAGGTAAGACTCTGGTTTGGAACGGTCAAATGAACTCATATAACGATTATTAGCTACAGAATGACGATTAGCTACGAAACATATCCCTCCTCGAATAGCTCCCTCAATGAATTGATGCATATCTACGTCATCTATTAATTCGAGCCGTACCTGGGTTATTCTCAATAGAGCTTGGTACGCCAGACTGGGGGCTGTAAGAGACCATCCGGGATCGAGCCTATACGTTTTCATACAAAGATCACGAAAGTTCTCAAAGACGTCAGCTAGTAGTGTTACGTCGGTATGAAGGTAGAGGTTCGAGTAATCCCAAAGATTCTTGCATTCGAATAGCCGCCAAACCTCGTGAGCGTGACTATAGTCCTCCTGAGAGATATGAGTATCCGTGAGCGCGTTATAAAATTTATCTTTGCTCGGTAACTGAGTCTCGTTCAGTCGCTCAAATGAATCTATATAGTCATAGGGGAACACCCCTTTACGAGCGACTAGTTTGAAACGTTCATCATCAGGATGATACTTACGAGTGATTTTAAGTTGCTCAGGTTCGAGGTAAGATACGCATTTCTCTAGGGAGGTACACAGAAAGCTGAAACTATCTATAATTTTAATTGTGATCCCTCTAAATCCGTGCTGAATATATTTCATGATTACTTTGAATCTACCCATCGTCTCGCCAATAACCTTAACTTTCCCTGGATTGACAATAACGCTCTCCCCTGTGAACGGATCAGTTTCTCTACGTTTCAACGAGTGATTCGAGAAGGAAATAATTATCATAGCATCGTGCATTATGAATGACCACGCTCAGATGACTAGGGTTCTTGTAATTAATATTACACCCTGCGTGACTGCTACCACGGTAAAGTCCCGTCAAGTGACAATGATCCATAACGCGGATATCATCATTCGCGTAGGGTTTTTCACAGATATGACAATGTGTAGCCGTATTGTGAGCATCTCTTTGAGCAGGTGTTAGCGGCGTCATTGGAACTACAGTACTAAATAATCTAGTACGCGCTTTGCTGTATCTACGAGAGCTTCAACAAATTGATCTGTACAATCTTTTCCCGTGAAGTGACGATACTCCGAGAGATTATCATTAAAAATGCATTTAGTGTACATGCCTACAGAATAGGCTACATGACTCTGTACATTCTCAGTATAAGAAAATTTCGTGTCAGGATCACAACGTTTTCTAAGGTACGAGTAAACTCTCCAAGTCAGCGTACACAATAAATCCTGTTTTCTCCTGTTGTTTATACTGTGAGAACGCCAGGAATTTATTTTCCCCTTGAGGGAATGTACTCCTTACCGCTCCAAATTTTTTACACGTTTCTTTATGTTTTTACAAGTTTATTTTCAGTCAGAAAAGAGCTCAAACAACGGTCACAAAAATACCTACGTCTTCTGTCAGACGTTGGTGTTAGTTGAGGGTTTATTAATCGTGACAGATTTTTAATTGCACTGAAATGATATTTTTCCGTCCCATGTACTTTTATCATGAATAAATGAACATGTCTAGCACGCTCTTTAGCGCTGACATGAACGGGAACGATCACTATTTTTTTAGAGTTGTCCGCAGTGTCCACATAAGAATCACTACCTTCGTGTTTTGCAGTGTACACATTAACAGATATATCGTTAAGCCTTTCGAAGCGTTCAATATATCTCATTTCGAACGGAAGCGGAATCCCATCTAGATTCAACACGTCACGAAAATTAGGATAAGACGATAAACGCTGAGCTAACCCTGTCGGCTCAAAGAGGCACGCCAATACGGATACCGGGAAGCAAAGTCCTTCTTCAGCTTGAACATTTATCAACGCTCTACGTCTGGCAATAGTTTCAGGGATTCGAACGTGGACACCGATCGTGAAAGCAGTGTTTTTCGAGAAATTTACTCTCATTTCCAACGTACCGTTGTACATCCACCCTGAGTCTCTAGAAACAAAGCCCTCAATCTGAGCAAGGAGTGGGAAGAGCACGTTATTCTCATATTTTTCCTCTAAGTTTAGTATGTTAAAAACATTGTATAGAGAAGAATTGAAATAACCCTTTTCAATTCTATCATCAGTAGGATGCTTAAACTCGCAAATGAGGCTACAATTTACCTTTATAGGGCCGTTCGCGTTTGATTCTTTTTCTACAGTTTTTACATAAATATCTCCGCACGCAACGAGAAACTGTACGACATCCTTGTAGGGTAACTCGTTACTGATTGAGTATGTCTTTATACGTCGAGCGTATGCTTGTTCAATAAGTTTAATAGATAGTCCTAGCGGCTCCAGGTAAGCCTAAACTGAGTAAATCCTGTACCTAAGTTTCGTGATAAGGTCAAAAGTCTTTGGATCTGTACGTCTATATTGTCATGGTCTGATATCAGTAGACTCGAGGTCTTAATCTGGCCAGGTATATGCTCAATGTATGCGTAATACAACTCCCCCTCACGAAGTGTAACGTCATGTTTCAAGTATCTAATTAAGAGTTGTTCATTTGTGTCTAGATCTGTGAGAGTGTACACCCTATTCCCATTAGTTTGCCGAGATATAATTATAGGGGGTGATAAACGCAAACGTTTTGCCGGTGGTTCTGTCATTTTCGGGTGCACTATGCTCTAAAAAGGCCCTACCTCCCCCTCAGTATTATCTTCTTCATTTCGGGTCAACTTGCTCTATGATCTCTTCGAGCGGCTCTGAGACGGCTATAAAAACAAAACAGGGACGTCTAGTCAGCTGTTCATGAAGCCATGATATACAAACATTGAAGCTAATGCATGTTTAATTCAGGTCTGAATCGTCTGTGTGTAGAGGAAGTGAGCCTGCATTTACGTAGAGTAAGAGTGAGAAGGATCAAGGTTCGAATCTAGGCCACGTGTACTGGGGTGTGATTTTCTCAAAAAAAGGTTTACGATTCTACTTCATGCAAAAGCGAGTACACTTCTTATATCTAAAAATATTAGCGTATAACTCGAACGGGTAGTAAGACGTGATGCTAGGAACTGAATACCTCTAATTAGATTAACTAAAATCATATTAAATGTATGACTCGAAAATACATTCGATTGTCCTGATGTAGACAGTAAGATTAGGGTTCGAAGTAAAGTTTGTTAGAGGATTATACATTAGAACTTAACTCTCTACCGCACGCAATTTATATATAACACTTTAGCACAACTTAATGCTAAAAACTTTTAAGGTAATCTTTCAAATTTGCTTTCTACTTGCAGCAACGCCTGTGAAACTCTATTCCTACTACTTGTATGGCTTGAATGCTTATCACAATATCTAAGCTTAAAGGCAATCTCAAGTTTTCGTCTTGTTTCGTCACAAAACAATTGAATACTTACATTTACTATTATTGTTTTTATCATATGGGTTATTTAAAGCTAACATTGATAATGTTTTAGCATCATCATTCAGCATGACTGAGATTTGAACGAATCAATGAGGAAGCGTAGACTATTATGTATTATCTTACCAGCCGTTCGGTTTATATGCTAATGTGTAATGGTGAGATGAAATGAAGGACCTGCAGTTTAACGTGGAATCCGAACCACGGTGGAGGTCTGACAATCACAAGATAACCTGAAGGAAGGGTTTTTTTTTGAGAAAAAGAATCCACATTTGCGTAGAGTTGGAAAAAAAATACATCTTTCGATTAATGGCAAGATGAAATGAAGGATTCCCCAGTTTAACGTGGGATCCGAACCATGGTGGTGGTCTGACAATCACAAGATAACCTGAAGGAAGGGTTTTTTTGAGTAAAAAGAACCCCACATTTGCGTAGAGTCGGAAAAAATACATCTTTCGATTAATGACAAGATGAAATGAAGGATTCCCCAGTTTAACGTGGGATCCGAACCACGGTGGAGGTCTAACATTCACAAGATAACCTGAAGGAAGGGTTTTTTGAGAAAAAAGAACCTACATTTGCGTAGAGGGAGAGTTGAAAAAACCCCCCATACACTGTACAAACATATTTCGATTGATTAGATTGTAATAAACATACCTTCGAAGTTTATCAGCGCCGTCTTGCTGTTTTTGGAAATCCCCTGGTAGACCAAGAGCAGATCTGCTTTGGAGAGCTCCTTCAGCTGATCGTCGGTAAGCAGGGAAAATCGGGCCGGTAACCATACGTTATATTTGTTCTCCAACAAGGTGAGAACTCTGCGTCCATATCTTGTTGTCACGCCTTTTATATTAGTGATATAATAACCATGACCTATCTCTAAATCTGTCAGCTTCCTTGATACTATTTCACTCGAACCGATTGCTGACAAAAGCGCGGCTGAATATTCACTAGACATTCTTGATGATGTTGTTTAGAATATAAAGATTTAAAAGATAATGGATTCTACTTAAAGGGGTAACTCAATATATAGAAATAAACTACTCCCCCTCTTCAGGAGGCGGCGCGAAAAAAGAGTTTGACTCCGCCCTCTTTACTGCGTGAGAAGTCTCCCCTCTTGTAAAATTCTCACAGACCATTTCCTTCCAAAATGAATCTGAGACCCACGCAGATGTTAACTTCCTGAGTTAAAGCACTCTCACGGTTAGGGGAGCTGAGCCACCCCAACTAATTCACAGGAAAACATTTTTCAAGTGTCGCCAGCCGAGTAGGGAAAGAGCAAGTGAGGGCTAAGCTGGCAGGAAAACATTCTTCATTTGTCACCACCGGAAAGAAGGAGCTTTTTCTCAACTCGAGTTTAGAGAAGTCAGGATTAAAGGTTAACCCTTTTTAGTTCGTGGGAAACTTATAACGAGGTTCTTTTTCTCAACCAATAATACCAGCCTTTTCTCTAATGTCACACCTCCTTCTCCTACATCCCGCGAATCTACGCCGCGGGGAACACGCGAGACGGGAGGTAAAGGGGTGAGGGGAGGGAGGACTTCCTGAACCAATCATACAACCCGTCCCCCCCCGCGACCACCGTCTCCTCCGACGAATCATCCCCACACATCTCCTACACCCTCTCCCCTTCACCCTCCCAATGTCCCTCTGGATCATCAGGGGGGGAGGGGGGAATCCCTGGAACACGCGAGACAACCACGAGGGAGGAGGGAAAGGGGTGAGGGAGAGCTATGACGTCACTTCCGTTCTGAAAGTTGAGATTCCGTCTTACTCATATTCTATTGACCTACTATCTTAGCTTTAAAATGCCATACAAAGTAACCAGAGCCCACACCATGTGAAATGAAACTGTACAGTTTAGCGAATAGCCAATCAGACACACTACCTACCGACTTCACGGACCGACCTCACACTGGTCTCCGTACGCGGGTGCTCTTATCTTACATCCCACACTCTCAGCTGGGCAATTACCGCAATTAGGACACGCATACTGGCATTTCCTGCCAGGACGTGAATCACACCCATATGGGACTCTAGCATGTGTACATACATCACAGGTGGTGTTCGCGTCACATGTGGGGGCAATCGAGAAGTGTATACTAGATAGATAATCTGTGGACCATTCCTTCATTGGAGTGTTTATATTTCACAAATATCAGGAACATTCCTTCATTGAAGTGTTTATATTTCACAAATATCAGGAACATTCCTTAATTGAAGTGTTTATATTTCACAAATATCAGGAACATTCCTTCATTGAAGTGTTTATATTTCACAAATATCAGGAACATTCCTTAATTGAAGTGTTTATATTTCACAAATATCAGGAACATTCCTTCATTGGAGTGTTTATATCTCACAAATATCAGGAACAGTCCTTAATTGAAGTGTTTATATTTCACAAATATCAGGAACATTCCTTCATTGGAGTGTTTATATCTCACAAATATCAGGAACAGTCCTTCATTGAAGTGTTTATATTTCACAAATATCAGGAGCATTAAAATATATTTCACTCGCCAGCTATCAGTATCCTGTATGTAAACAGGTCAAATAGGCCAGAAAGGAAGGGATATTAAAATACTAATGGCAATAATTAGGCCAATTAAGTTTGCCTCAATGTACGGCGAGTCTCGTTTGGTGAAGGGAAAGAGAAAATCTATATTTTCTCCGTGTAAGGAAGATTACTGATAAAAACATATCATTTGACATGGTTAATAAGTTTAAATATTTAGGAATAATTTTAACTAGCGATAACGATATTAGATTGGAATTTAAGAAAATAGTACAGCCGGGAAATGCATGCTATTGCTCGATCAGTAAGTTGTACACATCTCGCCTTCTTTCAAGGAATGTAAAGCTCATAATACACAAAACAATAATTTTATCGGCTGTTCTATATGGGTGTGAAACGCGGTCTCTTAAAGTACATCACGAAAATAAACTCAGGGTGTTCGAAAACAAGATGCCTGGGAAGATATTTGAACCAAAAAGGGATGAAATTAGTAGGAAGGGGAGGAGGTTATATAAGGATGATTTAAATACTATGTACTGATCACAATACTTTTTTAGGATAGTTAAATCTTGTTGATTACTGTGGGCAGGACATGCACCACGAATGGGAGATTATATATTCTTGTTCAGGATATTAACTGGTAAACCCAATAGAAAGAGACCATTGGGAAGAGCTAGACGCAGATGGAAGGGTGACATTAGAATGGACCTAAAAAAAAGGGGTGTAATGAGGTGGACTGGATAGAACTAGCTCGATATAGGAATAGGTGGTGTACTTTTGTAGAGCGGCAATGAACTTTTGAATTCTTAATTCCATAGAGTAAGTAAGAAGCATTTATGTCATTTGTATAGCTTTGGGGGCTGTTTTCAAACTTAACAATAGTAAATATATATTTGATATTTATTTTTCTTAAAGTCCAGTTGAAGGGTTGGAGAGATTTATAATGACCGTATGTATAGTCTATATTTGGACGTCATCTAATCTCTCATTCGACATGAACTGTTTGTTGGATGAAAACTAGACTATAAAAGATGGCCCTTAGTCTCATAGTCTACCGGTGAATCTTTCAAGCATGTCGCAACTTACCCCTTGATCTGCCTGACCAGGGTTGATACATTGGGCTCGACATAGTGTGTCGTGTCAGTCTATGGGTTTGGGTGACCCACTGGGACCATCCTAGATCCCCACCCTAACTCACACTAACATAATTATTGTGCAGTCAACTTGTGGTTTATAAATTTCGTTTCGTCGACTTCGGTGGTCTTGGGGTAAAGTTCTCGCCGCAGTACGCGATGTTCGTGGGTTCAAATCCAGCCTGGGTTGACGGATTTTTCCTGAAAGATAAAAATGTGTAACATAGCTTCGGAAAGGAAGTAAAGCCTTCGGTCCCATGTTGATTGTGGCATCCAAAAGAACCCTCAAAGGTATATGAAAATTCCTTACCCGGCAAAATTGTTAGGCCCTTTCGCTCTCACTCACATAAATTGTGTGCTGATAAAATCACTTTGTTCAGAAAACTCACGTCAAATACCTCAAATAAATAATAATAATTAATAAAAAATCTTTTCCTTGATTCTTATTTTATTATTCGTCTAGGCTAACGCATATTTACACTAATGGGGTAAGGATTGGGAAGGTAAAGTTTAAATGTAATTTGCGCGCATTTATGTGAGGGGAGATTAGAAAACAATTTCGGAAAAACCGCCCTCACTACACCCATCTGGGATCTGAACTCCGACTGAAAAACCAGACTAGATTAGCTTGGATTTTAGTCCACGTGCCAATTGACGCAAGTAATAATGAGTACTAACTCATATCAAGCAAGCTTTTATAGAAAGAGATACAAAGAGAGAAAGTGTGTGTGTGTGTGTGGCGCGTGAATTTGAACTGTCAGTAATGTTCTTCCTATGTCGATCTGACTACGTACAAAGTCCCACTGAGGCAGTTTCATCTGACGAGATGTACACACACACACACACACACACACACACACACACACGTGTGAATGCCAGATTTGAGGACGTTCTGGACAGGATCTGCTGGAGCCGGTTGCGAGATCTGGCCGAGCGGTTCTGTAATACTTTCTCCTGCCATTTAGACAACATGCGTCGCAGCCGGACGGGACTATGACGGTAACAAATTCCGTGGTGCGGCAGAATTCACTCTCTACCGTCAAGCACTTACTGGAATTTCAGCACACGACTTACAAACTAGCCTAACTTTCAACACATTACTCTAGTTTCAAACCAGCACCGGATGTCGCTCTCGTCTGTTCTTGGTTTGTTGGTTACAGGGAGGTCAAGGTTCAAATTTTCGACCGGGTGAACTGGAATGGTTTTTTCCTCCAAAATAGTTCCCTACTTTCGCTTCACGTAAATTTTGGATACATTTAATTAATATTCTAGCTCCTTCATCCCGATTCCATTGAATGTAACTGGTCTGACAGCCCGGAAGAGTAATATAACGTGAAGCCCGTCTATAGTTTCAACAATGATAGTATTTCGGTATGTTTTAGTTAAAAGTTGTGTATTGCGGCTTTAATTTACTAGAAAGCTTAAGTCAGATTTTAAGACTTAAGGTGACCTGGTGGTCTAGGGGTAAGGTGTCAGACTTCTATGCTGGCGGCCGGGGTTCAATCCTCGGTCCCGGCACAGATTTATCTGATTACCAAACCCTTCCTTCACCTCTGACAAGATATCTTGTGAATGTGGGGAATGCCAGGCCTCCACCGTGGTTCGGATTCCACGTTAAACTGTAGGTCCTTCATTTCATCTCACAATCACCCTACCATTACACATTAGCGTAATGCGTATAACCCGAACGGGTAGTAAGACGCGGTGCTAATAATTAATAATAATAATAATAATAATAATAATAATAATAAACTAATATTATATTATTTCAGACTAAACATTTCATTATAGTTTCCGTAGAGAGCGTTACAGGTTAGATCAAACATCTCTCTCCCGACCCCAGCACCTCACCGCTCCAATATATTATAATATCGGTAAATGGTGACTGCGACTCTTTTAGAAGCACAGTGGACAGATGACGGGTTGAGCTAGAGCTGCACCTCGGGAAGTATTGCGAGGTGTGGAGTGCTATCTGGCCCACCACTAAGCGTCCTGTGAAGGTGTGGTGTGTGGTTATATATCCGTCACTATTCGTCTTGTGAAGTGCCGATGGTTGTGTAACCACCACTATACATCTTGTGAAGTATGGATGCGTATAACACCACTATACCTGGAATATGGTGACCCCACTATACATCGTCCTGAGGTCTGTGACCGAGTTTGTGTCGTGTCTCTTAGAAGATGTTCGTACGGTAGCGCCCGGCCACGTTTCGCGAACCCCGTTAGATGAAGACGTCACGTGCCTAGAACTGTTACCCAGCGTCCGGTCCTCTCCTCTGAACATGGCGACCTACCTTTAGCGACCCGCAAGGTGGGCCTTATTTTACAGAACTGCTGGGAAATATAACATGTTTGGCTGAGGGGTACTTGAATATATTAGAACTGATTCTTTCATTTTGTGGAGCGCACTTGCCTGACGCAGACTTTAGTACTAAGGTGAGGATGTAGAGGATGCAAGAAAAGGCAGTTTTTGTATCAATTGTTTTTTGGGATCAAAATAAATAAAATATTGCTTCAGTACAAAAAAAAAAGTTTAATTTTCTTCACGTGGTGACATCATCAGTTCTTGAATATTTGTCAAGGACGTCCTTGAATTTAATGACGACCTTTTATCTTCATTTAAAAGTTTTGTCATCTAATTCCGCTATGCTCTTGACAGATATTTAACAACAGTTACCATGTGAATATAATTTTATTAAACTCCATGTTTGAACTGAAGCATTATTATATTTATTTTGACCTAAGAAATATTTGGGTATAAAACCTACAAAAACATTGACCTTATCTCACGTTTGCTACATCCCCACCTTAACGGTCTCTCCCATAGATTTGCAGTCAGCCTCCCTGACCACACAGCCGCCACAACAACAGTTAGGTAAATAATGTATATTACGATAAATTTTCAGTAGGAAAATTTTTCCGCAGTGGGGGCTTGCGACCTACTAAGTAGGTGAAGAGTCTAGGTTGGTGGAGGTGTGACCTAAAGCCAGCAAATAGTGTGTCGTGGTGACGACGAGGTTAGAGGGGGGTGGGGTGAGGCGTTGTTAGCAAACACTTAAACCAACCTTAAAATTATTTTAACTATTGCGTTGATGATATAATGAAAATAAAATCCAAACAAACAATGGTAATAATAATTATAAATTTAAATTAATCGGTAAAAAAAAATTCAGACCATTGAATCCCAGGTAAAGGGACGTATTCGTTAAGATATAGATTATTGAAGTAACACATCTCAGACCCGATGCTAGTAACATATTAAACTAACAAACGCTGTAGTATACACGTGAGTATGAAAAGATAACTGAAATCACTTTTATCGTTTTAGCGGAACTCATTTAAATAACTGAAATAGCAGGAAATATTTAAAAGGTATTCTGGTAAATTTTCCGTGTCATATCTTTACAGGTAGACAGGAACTAGTGTCCTTTAGATCAATAGTTAGCCTTCCTAAACACTCAGTCATGGGGACAGGCAGCATGAAACCATTGTCTTCTAGACCTGTAGTCATCCTTCCTTAACACTCAGTCATGGGGACAGTTAGGATGAAATGAGTGCCCTCTATACCTGTAGTGATCCTTCCTAAACTCTCAGCCATGGGGACAGGCAGGATGTAATGAGTGTCCTCTATACTTATAGTGATCCTCCCTAAACACTCGGCCATTGGGACAGGCAGGATGTAATGAGTGTCCTCTATACTGTAGTCAGCCTTCCTGACCACTCAGGTGGGATTGAACCCTCACTGATCACTCATGCAGGATAGAACCAGGGTATACCAAGCCAGTAGGCCTGTAGTCTGCCTCCTTGGCCACTCAGCCCTTAAGTTGAATCGACCAGAAGAAGCGTTGAGTCAGCCAAAGGAAGCGTTGAATCGACCAGAAGAAGCGCTGTTATCACCCCAGCAGACGAAGAGCTATGTTGTTATCAACAGAGCACGGAGGCGCTGGGGTGATATGATCCCTTCGTCACGTGTCAGGCCGAGGCAATAATTATTGACTCACTATCCCGATGTCAATTGAGGGAGGATATATATTATATATATATACCAGCCTCGTGTGAAGCGATGTTGACGACAGGACACCTGTATCCCTTAGACTAAAGTCGGACTGGTGTGTTCTCATTATGAAGTCAGGAGTCCAACTATCCTCTCTCAAGTTTCACTCATCAGGAATATTGGGAGTTCGGAGATGTTGGCTTGGTCAGACGTTTTGTCTACTGACTGAATGATGATAAGTGATGGATAAGTGTTGCTCAATATCAGGTGTCATTCAGTCATCCTGTGCACAAGTGGAGGATAAGTGTTGCACAGGAAGTTGATCTAATGAAAAAACGCTCCTAACTCTGATCTCGCAAGAGTATTATGTTTACTAATACATATTCTCTCTAATGGATCGCTCTTATCTAATACCGTGTCAGATGACTTCTGACGGGTAAAGGAGGTCACGAATTATTATTTTTAACCATTTTATCTCTCCTTAATCACCGCAGCTGGTAAAAGTTCCATTTCTTGTTTGTTAGTTTATGTGTGACAGTGAAAGTTCCCAACTGCTATTGATAATCAAATGGGGGAACCGTCAGTACAGTCAGTGATTCTCTCTTCTATTAGGATATTATTATATTAACACTTTGTCATTTATGATATTTTGTGACGAGGCTAACAGCGAAGGGTTGACCTCGCTGGTCTTGGAGTAAAGTGCTCGCTTCAGGACCGGATATTTGTGGGTTCAAACCCATTTGGGGTCGACAGATTTTTCTTGAGCAATAAGAATCCGTAGCAGAACTCCTTTCGGAGAGGAAGTAAAGCCGTTGGTCCCATGTCGATTGTGACATGTAAAATAATCTTTGAAGGTATGTGAAAATACCTTTTCGGCAAGGCCCTTTCTCTTTCACTCATAGACATTCTCGTGTGTTGATATAATTAGTCGGTTCAGAAGGTGCACTTGGTCCCACCCATTGCAGCACTAATGGCTAAACGGAATAGAATCGTTAGAGCTGCCTTAGTGCTGATTATTAAACACAGAGTTGTTATTAGTGTTATTATTGTGAGCGTTAGTGATCATATCTTAAAATTGATACTTTGGACAGTTTTTTTAGTAATAAAAACTTTGTAGAGCGATAGAATATTAAAATTATATCAATACGGATAGATCGTTTCATCATGAAGGTCCTTGTTTCAATCTCAACCGTCGCTCATTTCAACAGACTGAACTACCCGCATCGAGGGGCTCGCAGGCTGAATGTCAGGCTCGTCTGGTCTAGTTTGTCATCTGCAAGGAGGTTGGGGTTTGGATCTCGAACGGGTGTTCTGAGATGGTTTGTTCCTAAATGGTTTCTCACTGTCTCTCTAAGCAAATGTGGGTACATTTTCTCACTTAATACTTTATTGACCTAAAACATTACCGTAATTAATGTATATGTGTCTAGCCCGAATAGGTTGTGAGGCGTGGTAAATTTTTAAAAATCTATCTTCTACCTTCCATATTCTTAAATTTACCGGTGCAATTAAAATGCTTATAGCCCGGACAAGTAGCAAGACATAATGTGATAATAAAATAAAATGGTCAATTTTGAAGGTGTAAAGGTTATTTATCACAAAATTGTAAAACCTATTTCTCCCTGCCTATCCTTTCCTTCTCATTCGCCTTCGCGAGAGTATCGACAAACTGATTTTCGAAAAATTGCTATTCGGTAAACTCGCCGGCTACCCACTTTAACTTGTGTTAAGATCAAGCACAACTCTTAGTAAATTATTTCATAATATAATTTTTAAATGATTTAAAATTACTAAGCATTGCATAGAAAACCTAGAATTTTATTATTCTTCGAACTTATCGTTCGAAAAATTTATTTCCGAAAACCTCATTTTTGAAACATTTATTTTGAAAAATAGATTTGAGATAAATTCATTTAGGAAAAAGATGTTTTCGAAAAACTTCTCATTCGAAGAATTGTTTTAGAAACATTTATTTTAGCCTAATTGATTTTCGAAAAACTATTAGTTTGAAAAATTACTATGTCGAGAAATAAAACTTCGAATAATTGAATTTCAAAAAACTGATTCCGAAAAGCTGATTTTTGAAAAATTGCTATTCGGTAAACTTGCCGGCTACCATTGACACCAATCCCGGCAAGCGCGCTAGTCTCTCCTCCAATCTGGTCCTTGTCACTTTCTCTTTGACCTAATCTGACACCGACCGGTGCCATCTCCTTGCCAAAGCGGGCAGAGAGAAAGGAGGGCCGCTTTCCGCCAATAAGAGGAATGTTACATACAGTATTTTCGCAATCTTTAGAACCGGCCTAATATCCCTATCTACCGTAACATTACTACAGTCCTTCCTGACAGGGCTAAGCCACGCCCTAGTACGATATTTACGTGTCATTTACCAACATCTTTGTTCAGGGGTGTGCGAAGCCTCGAAAACCTCGACAAAAATATCATCGACTTCAATTTGAAAATTACGAAGATTCGCCAATAAAAATATTGACAGCTAAATTACCAATAATTAATTCTTGCCATTCTGAGCTGAAATACACACTCTCTTTATCCCGAAGAGTTGCAAGTACTATTGTGCAGCTTATTAGATAAAGCCATTGTGTGGATAAAGATAATATGCTATCGTTTAGGGTAAACGGAGTGTACATTACAATTAATACTCATTTGAAAAAAAATTATCAGGTAATTGAATCGTATGTTGTGATAATTACTTGATTTATCAGCCTATAATGAAATATTACAAACATTGTGTCATTAAATATTTTCTAAATGATTTTAGAGTATAAAGTGATATAAAAAAGAGCAATATAATTTTTAAAGCATAAAGCAATTAACAAAAAATACTCCAACTTTGATTTTTCTTTGAGAATATTTAATATATTCGGTTCAAGTTCTCTTTGATTTGAAAAAAAAAAGGACTCACACCCCTAAGTTCGTTGAACCTATCTTAATAATTTTGTAGAAATAAACTCCTAGAAAATACTAATATAGTTTCTTTTACTGTCAGTGGACATAGGTATGGTGGCGAATTTAAATATAATAATTCTAAATTTCACCGCTGGAAAGCACTAACACGCTGACGTGACTAAGAAAAGAGACCCGCCTCGGTGGCGTAGTTGGCTAACGCGCTAGTCGTGTTGAGCTCGACTGTCGAGGACGGGGAGATCGAGGTTCGAATATCGGTCGGGTGAACTGGGAGGGGTTTTTCCTAAATGGTTTTCCACTCTTCCTCCACGCAAATGCGGG
The DNA here is from genome assembly GCA_039000515.1 of Timema cristinae. Taxonomy (NCBI): domain Eukaryota; kingdom Metazoa; phylum Arthropoda; class Insecta; order Phasmatodea; family Timematidae; genus Timema; species Timema cristinae. Next base: position 83,216,071 of record JBCFYV010000012.1, read on the forward strand.
TTCACTTCCTCTAATTCAACCTTCCCAATTCCTAATCCATTATCGTAATTAGTACTTAAAGCGTATAGTCCGAACGGTAGTAAGCCGCGTTGCTAAATAATAAAAATAAGAAGAAGAAGAAAAGAGGGGGAACACAATATCTTCTATTCCCCTTTCTTTCAAAGTCATCTGATTGTTGGGAGGAGTAAGAAAGAGAAACGTAGAAGCTTAGAGAAACATTTATTTGGGTTCCTTAACAACAGCGATCCTGGTGGAGAGATATTCGTAATTAATTTTATTCGCTAGGCTGGTCACACCTTCCCCTGAGTGTCGGCCACTCTCTCTTACACATCCGTCACTATATTTAGCTAGCAAGGTCGGCCGGTTCGCGAATGTAGAAACATTTTAGAACCCGTGCCTTGCATCGCAATGTTTGTACTGATGCCAACCATATGTTCTCTTGATCACCTTCTGTGTCCCCGCCCTGACCTTGTCACTGTCTCCAACTTTAATCTTTACCATGGCTGCTCATTGCATAATTACTTTATGAAATAGCGCCTTCCCAAGATAGTAACACAGAACTTTTGGTATCCAACACCTGTAGGGAAAATATACGCCTACCAAGGATATGAAAACAGAACCTTTAGTACCCATTACCTTGAGGAAAATGGACCTCCCAGGATATGAATACAGAACCTTTAGTACCCATTACCTGAGGAAAATATGGACCTCCCCAGGATATGAATACAGAACCTTTAGTACCCATTACCTTGAGGGAAAATGGACCTCCCCAGGATATGAATACAGAACCTTTAGTACCCATTACCTTGAGGGAAAATATGGACCTCCCCAGGATTGACAAACTTAGACCATTACCTTGAGGAAATAGACCTCCCATTATGATACAGAACCTTAGTACCCATTACCTTGAGGGAAAATATGGACCTCCCCAGGATATGAATACAGAACCTTTAGTACCCATTACCTTGAGGGAAAATATGGACTCCCCAGGATATGAATACAGAACCTTTAGTACCATTACCTTGAGGGAAAATATGGACCTCCCCAGGATATGAATACAGAACCTTTAGTACCCATTACCTTGAGGGAAAATATGACCTCCCCAGGATTGATACAAACCTTTAGTACCCATTACCTTGAGGGAAAATATGGACCTCCCCAGGATATGAATACAGAACCTTTAGTACCCATTACCTTGAGGGAAAATATGGACCTCCCAGGATATGAACACAGACCTTAGTACCATTACCTTGAGGAAAATTGGACTTCCCCAAGATATGAATACAGAACCTTAGTACCCATTACCTTTAGGGAAAATATGGACCTCCCCAGGATATGAACATAGAACCTTTAGTGTCCATCACCTTGCGGGCAAATATGCCCCGGACGTGGCATAGCATGTTTTTTGTGTTTTTTTCTGATCTAATTTAAACTACATTTTATGTCCTCTACCAGGAATAGTTGTTATGAGAACCAGGGTTGCTCACGGACCAACAACACATAGACTTGTGTCTGTACGGACTTGTTTATCTGTGTTACAGGACTCCGTGGAGCTGAAGAAGCGCCTGGAGGAAGTTCGGCTCCTGGAGTCTAGAAAGTCCGCTCGACTCATGGACCAAGACACTGACTTTGCCCGTCTAGCGGACATGGCCGGCGACCGCAGGAGAACTTCCTCCCAGATCATTGACGTCCCTGCCGTGCACGGGTGAGTGGCTCCAATACAACCCTCTTCTTAGAGTTGATAGTACTATATATAGGCTCTCTTCTGGAAGCCATTTGTATTCCCTGACGTCAGCTGGTAGTCACTTGTATTCCCTGACGTCAGCTGGTAGCCATTTGTATTCCCTGATGTCAGCTGGTAGCCAAATAATTGTATTTCCTGACGCCAACTGGCAGCCATTTTTACTATCTAATTTATGGCATTATTGCAATGTTTACTTCATCAACACTTATAACAATCTGAACCCACTGACTTTTAAACTTAATGAGCAACAAGCTGGCTGGCTACTTTTATTGACATGGTTCATTTGGTTGGGTCCTTCCTTCTTGGCCGGTCCCGTTAAATTGCCTTGTTTGCACTGTCTTTTCCTGGCATACGGCCAAACGCACTACTCCCATATTATCACTTTGTGATGGCGAGATATTTCAACCAGACAGTCAATGAAGGACAATGGTTAGTTCCAGTAGCCCTCTCTTAGAACTATTTCTTGATAGTAAGAGGGAGAGAGGTGATGTTGAACCAGACATTCAATGAAGGACCGCGCCCCATGTTATCTACCAAACATCCAGAGGCTGAGGGGACCTCGGTTTGGCCAAGGTCCCGTGTGCGAGCGTGTGAATGTGTGTCATTCAAATACTTGTCACACTTCACCTTGGACTAGTACCTGACATTGTGTGTCTTGAACAAATCTAGAGGGGTCCGGTTCAACCCCGTGTGGAGCCTAGAGATGGATTCACACTTGTAGGACTGTGCGCTGGACGTGTCGTCGTTAACATTCAGAGAATGGTAGCAGCGTGGTCAGCGCACAGTCCTGTAAGTGTGAATCAAACATTGGTCTTACAAGGTAGCTCATATGGGAATAAACTGTTTGAGAATGTTTTGCAGCACGACACAGCCAGCGCACAGCCCTATGAGTGGGAATCCTAATTAATATCCCTCACACTCCTGTATTACAATTTCTGGTGCGAGTGTTTAGTTAAAAGTTGCTGTTTTAGGTTAGATCTGTTTGTACTGATATGACCTGGTATATAACCTGAACAGGTAAAGGATGGTAAATGATAAATAAAATAACCAATTAATCGGTTGCTTGATAGTACATTCGTTGCTCGTTCAAGGGGGTTGGTGGGAGGAGAGGTCTGAACATTGGCTTACTTGGAACATATCTTTGGGGGGGGGGGGATCTGGGGATCAAGCTAGCTATTTACCCCCTACCCTCCCAAGATCAGAAATAATAATACAAGCTTAAAACTGTATAATCTTCCAGGGAATTTCTGGATAGTTTTTTAAGACTGTACAGTGTAATCCTTCAGCTCACCAATATTTCAACCTCGTCCCACTGCTCTTAGGATGATGTTCATGTATAGTAGTTTCCCAAGCTCACACCAGACGGATGTTGATACAGTTTTTCTTGCCCTTCTCACCCTTTAGCTCTGACAGACAGATTGATATGAACGCCTTATGCATCCTATTTTAGTAGTTGTAGGTGGGCTTGCGAATAAAGACATCAGTCACGTCTTGTCTGATTTGCTGATGAGGTAAAAGCTATGGTTCGAATCCCTACGCCCCGGGTGCACTGAAATTGATTTTCCTAGTTGGCTTTTCACTCTTCCTCCACGTAAATGTGGGCACACTTCCTCTATCCTATAACTCTTTACCACATTGGTGTAAATAGGTGGATAGCCCGGACGAGTAGTAGGACGTGGTTTGAAGGCGTGATAGGTCCACTAAACTCGACTGTTACTCGCGGAAATCATGGCAGCCTAACCCTTTATTAATAAATTCTTCCAAAAACCCCAAGATAATGAATCTCGTGTTTTACCTGGATTTGTGATTTGCAGGCCTAGCGAAAACACACATATTATAAAACACATCTCTAATAAACAAATGATCTTGAAATTTCTTGTTTGTAAATAATAGTTAAATCACCCTGGCGTGTCCTTATGAGGGGAGATACCTCAGAAAACGGTGTCAAGTAAAGTGTGTTCGCGCTGGCCGGCGTGTGTTGCGCCACAACTGGGAGAAAGCCTTCTGACACAGCTCTCTCGGACACGGTCATGGCGGGCGTAGTGCCAACTGGACCAAGTTGCAGGGAACCCTCACACTGTCCACTACACTCCAGCCCGGGGACGTTGAGAGTGTATGGCCTGCGCACAGCAAAGTGCGTAGTGGGAAAAGGGAGGAGTCCCGAGTTTAATCGACTAGGTGCGATCTCCCACGAAATAGGTCAATACTGTTTTCATGTTTGGTTTAGTGACACATTCACAGATGCGTTTACGAACTCCATTTTCTAATTCAATTTCACTACACATATCAGAGATGATTATTATTTAAAAAAATATTGTTCACATAATAAATATTCATAAAATCAGCTATACCTTATTTTGTGAGATAAGTCTTTGATCTTTTTTTCGATTTCAATTGTTGTGCCATCGTCTTCAGTTTGTGACCAACACTCTTCCAAAAGTTTATTCTAAGTCAACAATATAGCTCGTATCAACATTAACATTGATGAGAACTTTCTAAGTAAAATACTTCGTATAGACTCTCAATACGATACACATCTTGCTTCTTTATCAAAATGTACTGGATGAAACTTTGAACTGTGAACATGTGGCTAGTTAAAAAAAAGCCATCTTACCTTATGGCTATTTCTAATATTGACCTAAGAAGAATGAAAATATAGCTGGAAGAGCCAACTTACTAAGTATAAAGTAGTTTCATTTTACGTACACTCTCAACTTAGTTTGGGTGTGTTGTATCTGTTGTGAGACTTTTAGAGTGCGTGGACAAAATAAATATAGTTCGTGGGATATTTATATGCATTTAGGTTTCCCAACGTAGCGAGAAACAACGTTACTTCAGCGGCTCTTGAATACGGCCTCGGGCAAAAAAAAAATGTTTGCAAAGGGATTTACTTCCAATTACATAATTTTCTTCTCCAAGCTTATATAGTTCCAATGAATATATTAGTTTGTAATCAATCGGTCTCGCCCACTGATTTTAGATAAATGATGTGTTTTTAATAGAATATTAAGGTCCAGGAGATGGTTTGAGCTAGTGTATCAGGCGGTGATAATTTTAGAGGAGGTATACGGCCATTGACACCGTCTGTTTGCGATAACAGATTATTGACATTGGCCACGTCTTCTCCCAAGAATAATAAGTTATACGTTAGCCGTCTGCTGACCTAGGAGCCGATCACCATGGGGTCACCTACGGTCAAGGAATAATAATCATTATTTTAGTGGACCGAAAGTCTTTTTTTTTTAGCACCGCGTCTTACTAACTGTTCAGGTTACACGCATATCTACTAATTAAGCTAGTGAGTTAGGGATGAGGAAGGTTGAATTTAGAGGACCTGTACCCACATTTGCGAAGAAGAGAGTGGAAAAGAATTTTAGAAAACCCAACCGGGATTCGAATCCCAATATCCCTGTTGTCGGCAGTCTAGTCCAACACGAGAGTGACGCCTTAAACCATGTGACCACCGAAACAGTTCCGGAAACATCGAATCCCAGAAATGAGATATCTTGGCTCTGAAATAGGATTGAGTTTAGGAACATATTTAATGTGACCTGGTGGTCTAGGGGTAAGGTGTCAGACTTCTATGCTGGCGGCCGGGGTTCAATCCTCGGTCCTGGCACAGATTTATCTGATTACCAAACCCTTCCTTCACCTCTGACAAGACATCTTGTGAATGTGAGGAATGCCAGGCCTCCACCGTGGTTCGGATTCCACGTTAAACTGTAGGTCCTTCATTTCATCTCACAATCACCCTACCATTACACATAGCGTAAGTGCGTATAACCCGAATGAGTAGTAAGACGCGGTGCTAAATAATAATAATAATAATAATAATAATAACATCTTTAATGTAAACTGAGGTAAGCAAGCAATTCCTTTGACAAGGAATTTCCTCTTAGTGGAGTTAACATACGCATAGCAGTTGTACTAGTACGGGTACGCTCTGTTCTGCATTGAGCTATGGCCTGAAGAATATGTGCATACAAGTTAATATTTTAAATATGCACATTTTACTGTTGATCTAGAAACAAACTCAATTATTTTAGCTCTTATAATTACTTTCAATATCATAAACAAAATTATCACATTTATTCCAAATACTATAGGATGAAAACATCTTGATTTCTTAAAAAGTCTGTCTCCTCTCATGGATAACTAAGGTAGGCGATACCATTTAAACCAGACGTTACATTTTAGTGCGGCTTTCTGTGGTTTCATTAGAAAACAGTGGAGTGGAGCCCAGTGAAACAATTTTTCTTGATTTAAAACCATATTTAAAAAATAGAACAATATTTTACTGGGCTTAATTTCACAGTTTACAAATAAATAATGGATAAAACTACACTTTGAGGCGACTTCTGATCCAAAGGGTGTCTTGTATCAAACATCTCGGCCGTGAGATGGGCTTTCAATAACAAAGATATAAATGCTAATGAAATATACCAAATGAACCCTTAGTTTACCTTGAAAGGTTGCAAGCTTACCTCACACTATGGCGTAGCATATAAGATAGCAAACCAAGGCATCGATCACTAGACCGCACCAGTGGACACGCGGACTAAGATCTCAACCCCATCTAGTTTGGTTTGCCGGTGACGGGCTGGATAGTGTTCGAATCCTGGTCCGGTGCTCCGAGTCTCCCCCCCCCCCCCCGCTCCCCCCCTTGTTTACAGCTCTCAGGAGGTACATTTCCTAATTCCCATAAATTCAACCTCCCTCATACTACATTAGTGTAAATATGTGTATAGCCTGGATGGGTGAATACGTGGCGCTCTGAGAACTTGTATGCACTAATATTTTCTTCAAAGATAGGCTTCCAGTAAGTTTATTATTTTTCTTTTAGTTCTAGCTTTTAGTTTGAACTTGAGTCCTAGAGAAGAAGTACCAACCTTATCATGAAGGAACTGGTGCGATGATATATATATATATATATATATATATCATCGCACCTGTGTGTGTGTTGTATATATGTATATATATATGTATAATATACATATATATATAGAGAGAGAGGAGAGAGAGAGAGAGAGGAGAGAGAGAGAGGTTAAATGAGCCAATCTCATGGCACTCCAGGAGAAATCGGGTTACATCAACCGATTAACTAAAAGTCGAGAGAATGTCTGGAGCGTCTAATGGGGCCACGAGTCTTGGTTCCGCGCAATTAGACGAACGCTGTCATTACTGTGGGCGAGAACTAATTAATGAGATGAAAGTGGTGAAACATTCGTAAACAGTTTCGCAGGAACTAGGAGGTATAGAACTATAGTTATATGTGACAGTTGCGAGGGTGCCATTGTTCCTGTGGGTACATAGCGAGGAAACTAGGAAGTGAGAGTCTCACTGCACCACTCACGTGCTTTTACCGCAGAAAATAACTGTCCGCAATGGCGTCATCACGAGCACACAAAAAAAAAAAAGAACTCTGCCTTCGCAGATCCCTTTCTCGAATCTCGCGCACGCTCTCTTGGAGATACGCCTCTGTCGGATGCATCATGCATGTGCACACTGTCGATGTTTCCGTATATAATTCAGCACAAGTAAACTATTTCCGTGTGTACGAACAACAATCATAGCGATTATTAGCAAAACAGTAGCTACCATGGAAACTTGTGTGTAATTTGGTGTTGGCGCGGGTCCCACTTTTCAGCTATGTATACACATGCGCAGAAGTTGTCTGAGGTTAACAAATTTAACATTGAGTACCTTGTCTTTCTAAAAAAAAAGCTAAACTAAATATAGTTTTGATAAAGTTTTTGGTAGATAGTTTTTCCACCTTACTACCTCTAATAGTTGTACAGCTTTTAGTCAAATATAGTGAGTCAGGTTAGCTTGGTTACATAGATAATAGAGTTGAGTATTTTTGGAACGCAGAAACGAAGTGAGCCTACATAAGCAACTCTTAATGGAGCCCCTCTCTGAGGCAAGGTTGTGGAGTCGTGGGTGGAGGTCGCTGTCCATTGTCTGCCCCTTAGTGGGCCATTACTGGTGTTGACCTTCGGCCAATGAATTTTAGCTTAGTTAGCGAGGTAGGGACAACCTTAACACCTCTTCAAACTGGTAACACTTGGCAAGCGGCTAACACTTCTGACCTAGAAGAACGTGGTTTGAGCCAGACCAGGGGATAGTTCCTTAGAGTTCGTCATCATAATTATCCTTGTTTTGGGATAGTTTGTGGCTTGTATATCAGTATCGATACTTATGTTAGCCAGTTCAAGTCGCTGATGGATACTGTCTTCAAAAATGGTGATGAACATATTTGGTTCAATTCCCTGTTTAGTATTTTAAGGTTAGGTCAAAGATACTCCTATACATTTAGTAGGTCCCATGCGCTATATCTACTGGTCCTATTTTTTTTTATTAATAGTCAAATTAATCTATGGCTTGGCTTTCTATTTCTTGAATTACCCCAGACTAGGCACAGTAATTATTTAAAAACCCTTCCGGTCATTTAGGTTAAGTGCCGCGCAGTTCTAGCCTTGATGCTTACTGTCGCAGAGAGGATTAGCTCAATTAGCGATATGTCACGGGCGAGGCCGAGTTATCGCGGTCTAGAGGCCAACAAGACCTTCCCCGCTGCACGCGAGACCAGTTCGACGTTCAATCAAATGGGGGCGGCTACACAATAAAGAATACTTTCAACTCTAGACATCAAGTTTGTACTTTAATGTGTGACTTAAAGAATTCGAAACATGACATGCAATGAGAACAGACACAATTGTGACTTCCAAACTAAAAATAATGTTTTGAGTTTACAAATATGAAATACTGGGTAAAGTAAGGCAAAGTTTTTTTTTTTTGCCAATCGGGAAGAAATATTTTTCTATGGGTGTTCTAGAGCTAGAAGACAAGCTGTCATAAGCCATATTTTTATATAATTATTAATATATTTTATTTTACGCTACCGAATGAGTTAAGGTGTCAGACTAGGGGAAAATAAAGCACAATTATTGTGCATGTAATATGATAGTGTACCAGGAATGCATTCGATCGAATTAATTATTAATGTAATTATATCAGTCAACTCTTTAACTTATTTCAAAACATACCATTCGATATAATTGTATTTTCTCAAGCTTCGCTTATCACTGGCTAAACGTTTACATTTTGTAAAATCATACTAAAGTATTGTATGAAAACCAAGTTTGTTAGAGTACATCAATTTATTGTGTTAGCTAGGTAAAAGTTTTGAAATTGTGTACTTAATTGGTTAAAGACAAACAACTGTCATCTCCGTCGTGTTTTGTGGGCCATTGTCACGTGTCACGGCCTCGCGGTGACAAACATCACCACTGGACCAAATGAATCTCTGCTGCTCTCAGAATACATGACCATCTTGCAAACAGTCAAGCTAGAGGAGATGATTGGTCGAAAAGCTCCGTTATTTCTTGATGGAGTACATACAGTACACCTCGCTATGTTCAGCGCCATCCAAAACTATTCGTCAGGAGTGAGTTACATCTCACGGTGTATTCACTCACAGGAGAGCTGTCAGAGAAAGTTTTGTAGCCGGTGGAATAGTAGAGGTAGTCTGCCTCCTTGGTAAACATAGGTCGCCTCCTTAGTGGACATAGGTCGCCTCCTTGATAGACACATATCACCTCCATGGTACAGGTTAACATATTCCGGCAATAATGTCAGATGATTGAATCTTAGGGAAAGGGGATGTAGTCGTTAAGGCGATGATTATAATATTAGAGTATTAACACATATGGTCTACGGAAGACCGTACGTTAGTGATACATTCAAACCACCAATCAATGTAGTCAAATCGTGAGTATGAGAGCAGTACTGGAATTGCTCTTACTGTCATCTATTTGATAATGTTTCTTGTGTTAACGTCCTAAGAATAAATTAAACAAAATGTAAACCTTAAGACTTTGGATATTCCGAATGCATTATTTATATATATATATATATAAATATCTAGAAAGTTTTCCCATCTCCCTTCTATAGGTAGGATCAATATAACACTGCCTGGTCGGTTTCCGAATACACACTCTCAACTTAAATCTTACCGACTAGATGGTTGTGCCGGTCTCTCGTTTCATCAGCTGTTGTCGTGACGTCATCTCGCCGGCCGGTCTATGCACGCATGCGGCCGTCATGCCGTTGGCTGAGCTACGATATCAAGTATTAACGACTTGCAATAAAATGACATCATTATTTCCGTCCCCAGGCAGGTGAACAGGTGAGCTGTTGTCAGCGGTCAGACACCATCGTCTAATTACCTTATGTTTACTTCGTGGTACAACATATGGCAGCATGCATCATTCCTAGGGACGCGGAGAGAGTAGGTCCTGAGACGGATAAATATTAGAGAGTAGGAAGTCTTGAGAAAGAGTAGAAGGTCCTGATGCAGAGAGAGAATAGATGATCCTGAAGGTCCTGATGCGAGAGAATGATGATCCTGAAGGTCTCAGATAGAGAAGAAGGTCCTGCGACATAGAGAGAGAGAGAGAGAAGGAGGTCCTGCGGCACACAGAGAGAGAGTAGGTCCTGAGACACATAGAGAGAGAGAGAGAGAGAGAATAAGGTCCTGAGACACACAAAGGGAGAGTATAAGGTCCTGAGACACATAGAGAGAGAGTATAAGGTCCTGAGACACATATAATGAGAGTATAAGGTACTGATGCAGAGATAGAATTGAAGATCCTGAAGATCCTCAGATAGAGATAGTAGAAGATCCTGATACAAAGAGAGTAGGAGGTCCTGAGACACAGAGAGAGGGAGTAAAAGGAAAGTAGAAGAGTACTTGCTCGCTCGATCAAGTACTTTCACTCCAGTTTAAACCAGAAGTGAATCAATTACAGTTAGTTGAAGTTTCATACGAAATAAATAGTTTTAGCACGTTTTTGAAAAATGAGATATTAAAAAAATTAACTTCGCTTGTGTGTTCGTAACAATTTCATAGGAAACATTGAAAAAAATAATTATAAACGTGTTTGGTTGGAATAAAAAATAACTTGAAGTTATTTTATTTCATCAAATCAAAAAGTTATTAGCAACAATGGATTCAGAACCATGCCATTGCGAGCTTTGTTACTTTATTTTTGTACGTGCTATGTCTGACACTGTGACTCTTTAGAACTTTTGCCAAGAATAATGAGTTTGGAACCCGACAATGGCCACAAATTGTGTTTACCACGCGTTTACTGATAGGTAAATTGATGATCTGGGTTGTGGTTAAAGTCCCTTTAGTAGGTGGAAAAATAATGGGTATGGCATATGTCGATGCTTGATTTGGGTTAGAAACCGTATTTACAGGCGTATAATGGGGCTATATGACCACTTTGAGTGGAAAGTATAGCATAGTGAACCACTTGTTACCAGAGAGTATAGTGAACCATTTGTTGCCATAAAGTATAGCATAGTGACCCACTTGTTGCCAGAAAGTATATCACAGTGATCAACTTGTTGCCAGCAAGTATATCACAGTGATCAACTTGTTGCCAGAAAGTATATCATAGTGATCAACTTGTTGCCAGCAAGTATATCATAATGATCAACTTGTTGCCAGAAAGTATATCATAGTGATCAACGTATTGCCAGAAAGTGTACCATAGTGATCAACTTGTTGCCAGAAAGTATATCATAGTGACACACTTGTTGCCAGAAAGTATATCATAGTGACCCACTTGTTGCCAGAAAGTATATCATAGTGACCCACTTGTTGCCAGCAAGTATATCAACTTGTTGCCACCATGGTATTCTGGACACAGACTCTTAGAGCACTTAACTAAGGCCGGCCAGATGTGGGTCAATGTTGTCACTCCCCACCGGAACTTTGTTGCATCACGCCACTGGAATTACTCTTCTGGCTAGCCGGTACTTCAACTACAGTCACATTTATTTATGAAGAAACTTTTTTTGACTGCATCACAAGTTAATACACACTTTGGTGGTCGAAAGGTGTAAGGCGACCCGGGAGCTATAAACGATCTACTGTATCTACCAAAAAATGTTAGTGTCAGAAATACTAAAGATAAAAACAAAAGGCACGGTTCACCTATCAGACTTTGTTTAACAACCCAAAATTAAAATATATACATTGCTATAGAAACATAATGGAAGAAAATAACATTGCATTTCACCGAAAGAGCTTCATGAAATAGACATTGTTACGGAAACATTTTATTGGCTCTGTGCATTTTCAATTCCACATTTCACAAAGCTCTTTTTTTAAAAAAAAATATACAGTATTTTCCTATAGCTGGGAAAATATTGATTTTATAAAATATTTTTCAAATTAAAGTTGACTAAGTTATTTCGAATCTCAAAGATTCAAATTGGAAATTTCCGCTTATGTAAAGTACCCTTAAAGTTATTTTCATGGGGGAAAAAAGATATGCCATTTTGTTTATAACAGTGTCTGTATATACATTTTAATCACAATCATTAGAACCGATTTTGAGAAATATTTTTTTCCTTTTTTCTGCCCTAAAGTAAACTACCCATTAATCTATTTCATTCTGTACACTTAATATTATGAATGTCTAGTTATACTAAATTTCAGCCCCAAACATTAATTACTTTACCTTAACAATGGTACGCAAAAAGCATAAAATATCAACTTTGACCTCTTATAGTTCGTGAACTGTAATGTTTTTAAATCATTGAATCAACATTTATAGCTTATAATTATAGATTTGTTAAAATTGTGCTGAAAAATTATGATGGTCGAATGACCTTAAAGAACTGATGAAAGATCATATGAAGAAATTGCATTCATCTAATTAATTTTTGTTTTATTGAAGAGTGACATAACTCTTTTTATACTGTCGAACCTTTTTATGCTGTACTGTATAATTTTTTTTTATGTATAATAAATTGCGCACACCGAAAAGTCGAATTTTATTTGATGGCCTAGTCATATATTATATTATAAATAATTCTCATTGCGGCCCTTCAACCAAAAAAACTGCCAAGGCCTGCTTCTAAGGCATCATTTTCTCAAAATATTGGATTGGCGATGACGGGGAGATCGGATTTCGAATACCAGTCGGGTGTGATTAGGAGATTTTCCTATATGGTTTTTATCTTCTCTTCACGCAAATGTGGGTACACTTTTTTTTAGAAATATGTTTTATTTTGGTTTAATCTTTAAAAAGTAATCAAAAGCTTTCTTGTGGATTATTGTATAATTTTTCTTTACATCATCAATTAAATGTACTAAGAAAATAAATTCAATTAATTATTTAATATTTTTATTTACAATATTATGGCAAGATGAGTTCTCAGTTTTCAAAAACTGGCTTCCTATGAAAACCTGACTCCAGCAGCCTTAGTATGGGCTTAATTTGCAGACATCCATTTCTATCGACAATCATCCGGCATCTGAATTTAATAGAAATGCAACTTTTTTTTTTTACTTTATCAGCTAAATAGAGTATTTTAACCGTCCAATTTTTTTTATTGTAGATTTTGTTGAATCATATGCCCCAAACTTAAAAATGTGGTTCCTATAGTTCTGTCTGTCTCTTTTCTGTTTGTGTATTTGTGCTTGGGCTACGGCCGAAACAGTTTGATGGATTTCGTTCCAATTTGATATCATACCTTCAGGCTAAATCTGGATTTTGGTTCGGGCTCTAAAATTAGAGGTAGTTTTATAATTACTGATTTTTGGAAATTTATGTATGGGCAAATACGTACTTTTGGTCGTACTATTTATTTTATTCTTTTATAAACAAATATTTAACTCGTGAACATGTAACTATCCACACCAAAAGTTCATTTTGGAGCCGTCTGTCAAGCAACATGTAAGGCCACGGGGATGTGGGCATGATCGTGAAAGTGTTTGACATATGAAACCTAGGTCAGTACCATGTTATCAAGGATCAGTACGAGGGATTTTCAGTTAATTTTAAGACGCTACTTAACCTTTGCGGCCGTATATTAAGCCACGTATTGTTAGAATACCGAAGGTTCTTTTTTTTTTTTCAGATTCTATTTTGAAATTGAAGACTAAAATGTTTTCACCCTTGTCTGGATCAAGTCTTATTATTTTGTGTTTACAGCGCAATTCTCTAGTCCTCATTATCACTCCAACCCGAGATGTTGTGAATCTTGATTACAATGGCTGTGATGCCGCTATTAACCACTTTATTGCCTCCTTTCTCGCTTTCTAACCCCCACACTGTGTTCCGTTCGCTGATGAGCATGTTTCGTTTCAACTATATTCTGTTCTCACTTACTGAACCTTGTATGACATTCGTGCGCTATAGTCCGTTCTCACTTGCTTCGCCTTATATGACATTCGGGAACTATAGTTCTTTCACACTTGCTGAGCCTTCGATAACAGTTGTAAACTATAGTCTGTTCTCACTTACTGAACCTTGTATGACATTCATGCGCTATAGTCCGTTCTCACTTGCTTCGCCTTCTATGACAGCTGTAGGCTATAGTTCATTCTACAACTTAACATGAGTACCCCGTCCTTTATGACAGTCGTGAAACCTTACATGTCTTCTGTACGTTGTAAGCTATAGACTTACTGAGCGTCTATGAAGTCGTGCTACATCGTCTTACTGCTGAGACTCTATACAGTCCTGACTAATGTTCATGCTCACTTGCTGAGCCTTCTATGACAGCTGTGAGCTATAGTTCATTCTCACTTGCTGAGCCTTCTATGACAGCTGTAAGCTATAGCTCATTCTCATTTGCTGAGCCTTTTATGATAGTTGTAAATTATAATCCATCTCAACTTGATTTTTTTTTACGCCTTAATTGTACCTTGCGATGTTGTTACCACTCTCAATTTGTATCGAACGCGGTGTAGTTGTGAAACACTTGTTGACTGAGCTGTAGAGACCGGCCGGCACTTTCTACTCCCTCCAACTGCACCTTGCCGGTTTGTTACGTCACACCCTGACAGGAGGGTTGCTACACCGCCTGTTCTTGTGGGCCCGGCCCGTCACGACCTCGCCACAGGGACCTACATTCACACAGCCTTGCGATTAGCGTGTGCCACTATGTGCGGGTGGATTGTTTGACTTGCACTTTCCACACCGCTAATTAGAGTAGCAGATCTAAAGCCTACCTTCCTTATCCTATACCTTTAAGGACCTTGTCTACCTGTGACTGTGCATATAACCCGAACGGTTAGTAAGACGCGGTGCTAATAATAATAATAATAATCTACCTGTGACGTCACGGCAGATCAAGATAGGATTTCCCATGTCAATGAATTTAAGTTTTATTCAGCGAGATACGACGTTGAAACCAAAACTATGAATTCTAAAACAATCTCATCAAGTTTAGATGCAGCCTAATTCGCAAAATAGCTTTGAAATCTCTAAGTAGGTAACATCGTTAATAATTAATGATTATTGAGGTAAAAGTCTATAGTAACTGGTAGCCTACTTTCACTGTTTTTAATTTGGCATACACCAAGTCTTACTACCCGTTCATGCTAACCGCATTTGTAAATTAATGGAATAGGAATGAGAAAAGTGGATTTTTTTTAAATGCCCCCACGTATACTCAGAGGTACAATGGAAAACAATTTTAAACTTTCTGCCGCCATTTGATCACCTAACTCCAACTCACTAAAGAATCAGATAAAACGAGACTGATGCCTTTGTCCGTGTTCCCACTGGTGCGCATTATATGTAAACTTTTTTTAAATGGGGAAACTAACCACCTAATTTAGTTTGGACCCGCACCGGTGGGCACGTGGATCAAGGTGTTCGTCTTTTCTGGTCTGATTTGCCATTGACAAGGAGTTTGGGATTCAAATCCTATCAGGATGAACTGAAGGGGATTTTATATTAATAGTTTCCCACTCTATCGTCACGCTAATGTAGGTACATTTTCTGAAAATTCTACCTTACTCCTCCCTAATACATAAGTGTAGTTATACGGAAAGCTAGAACGTGGTGTAAGACGTGATGTGCGGAAAAAAAAAGTATAGTTGGGGGCACGATAACATTTTTCTTACAATCGTTTGGAGAAGGCCTCGGCTATTATCACGAACGTTGAGGGTTTGGGGTTCACTCGGCGACCATAGATCTTGGTTTAAATCCTGGTGAGGTATAATAGTCTAGATTCGAGCGTCAACAAAATATCCAAGTATACGACCCTTTCAGTTTGAATGGGGGCCTAATAGAACATGGCGTGTACGTGACAAAATGTGTCTGTCCTTGTTGCAGGTCTCGCAAGCGACGGCCCAGTTCTTCTCAAGATGAAAAAGAGGACTATATGGACGAGTGCACGGCGGCCTTGGTGCTAATGTCTCTTTCCTGCAGTCCACATTCTCCAAACTTTAACGGTAAGCTACTGACCCTGATGTACGCGTCAGCAAAATACTTACGGTTTCTGGATAGTGTTCCTCCTAAATATTTTCTTGTTTAAGACCTAAACACCTATATCTTCTATACTTTTGATTAGTGTATGCATGTTTATATGTAAACATAGAGGACCTAAACAGATAAGTAGTATAAACTGTATATTATGTTTATATAAGCTATATATCTACACGTATTATAATTTCCTAATAAAACTCGCAATTCTAGCTCATACTGAATCCAAGCCTAATACAATATTATTTGAGCACCCATCTTAAAAAGTAACTTAACCTAAGATAACACCATTAGAATCAGGTCGAAACACTACCCGGCTTTGGGCGCCAAATTTAGCCATGAGTGTTTCCTTATTGATCCACTGGGGCGCTGGTGAGCCCGGCCTCCCATTGGCTGGCGCGCGTGTCTATTCCTGTCAAGACATTACACTCGCTCCAGATAGCAAGGTGGTCTCGGGCTTCTAGCACCCACGAGTCGTCTCCTTGGTTGAGTGGGGTCTCTGCAATCGGGAGGAATGTGGGGAAAGTATCGATACTTTACGTCTATCGATATTTTCCTTCCGATACCAGTACAATTTTACTCGATACTTTTTAATCACATGAATAAATGTTTTAGGCCCCATCTACGGTTGGAGAGTAGGTGAGTGGCGTCTAGGAAAAGTTACTCAGGGCCGCTCTTAGGTGTGTGGTGTGCCCCAAAGGGCCCCGCGCTCGCTTAAGTTACAAAGGGAAAAAACAGGGTGGAGTGGGAAATTTTTGGTTTGCGTGCTTTTATAGTAGCTTTCCTGTATAGGTCATCTACCAAATATTATCAGAGGAAAACAACAAATAAAATCATAATCATGTATTGTACCATTGAAGCGAGCTCTCCGTTTTAACTCCACCGATTTGCATTTGTCTGTATGTTTGTAGGAGACATGTCTAACTATAACTTTTGAACGAATTAACCGATTTAATCAAAACTTGGTACAGTTGTTTTTTGGTACCTTTGCACAGGTAAAGTTCGTTGGAAAAGAAAATCTAACGAAGGGTTGGGGATAAATCAACCCTTAGATATATAGAAACACGGCTTCTAGCATTAATTATTACATGTATTTATTTACCTTCTAGGGAATATCTGGATACATTATATAGCTGAAAATTGGTATATGATATAGGTGAAAACGAGTGTAATAACATTAAACGAATATTATTATTTTAATTTAATTTGGGGGGGGGGGGGGTAGAGGTATGAGGCAGATAACTGGAGGCCCCACAAACGAAATTTTTCCTGGAACTCGCGTCTGCTAAGTACGGACCCGAAACTACCAGATCTACTCAGATTTATGTTGTCACTTTCGGCAGTCAAAACTTTTGTTATATTTTTTCTTTTAACCGTTTCTACATCTGATAGTTGTCAGTTACCACCACTCTTATCCTGGCGAATGGACTTAACTTACACCACAAAATCGAGCTGGTATCAAAAGATAAAATAACTTGGTTATAAAATATATAGTTGTCTTAGTAATTTAATATATTTAAGGTAGGGCGGGCTCTCGTTTACATCTCTCTTGCTGTCCAGCAATGTAAGACTCAGAATATACAAAACAATAATTGTACCGGTTGTTCTCTATGATTGTGAAACGTGGATAATGTGGAGGGGAGGAGGTTATATAATGATGAGTTACATACCTTGTCCTCATCTCAAGACATGGTAGGAAAGTCAAATACCGTTAATTACGACTTGCGACGTGAATGGAAGATCTAGAATCATGTTCAGGACTGACTGGTCAAACCGATGGGAAGAGACCGTTGGTAAGAACTAGACGCAGATAGGAGGATATTATTAGAATGGCTCTGAAAGAGATAGGGTGTAATGAGGAGGACTGGATAGAACTATCTTAAGATAGGGATAGGTGGCATACTTTGGTAAATGCGTCAATTAACTTTCTAGTTCGTAATGTCAAAGTTGACATATGCTTAAAAAAAACTATGATGAATAAACCCACGTTAACTATAGCCTACTAAAGTTTTCTTTTGATACCGGGTGGGGGGTAAGAACTCATACGAGTGAAACAGTATTGGTATCGATACTGTTTCCACAGCCCTAGCTATCACTAGAGTGATTCATGGCTGTTAAGCTTAGCTCGGCCATATTTAATTGCTGCACTGCATCTTAGATCTGCAGACATATTAGGGCTATCAGTAACTCACACTAATTATTCAAATCAATAAAATGAAGTAAGGCCACGATAGTTGATTAGTTGATAGCAATGGTGCTATCAGAAAGATACAAAATATAATAAAATTACATATTTTAATACATTCATAAATCAAGTTATGTGATATGCAGCCATCACTCTTGATAGGTATTATCAATCTCCATAAAATGAAACTAATAATAAATGCTACCAATGCTGATTGAACAAATAACTATGTTTGTATGTTGAAGCATCACTCCCCCCCCCCCCCCCCCCCCCTGTGCCGCATGAGCTGCCTCGAACATTACTTGTCAGGCGCTGAGGACCAGTAGACTAGGAACGTTTTCATTGTTTGTGAGGGCTAGGGCCAAACTAAACTTGTGTCTCCCTCAGAAATAAAGTTGTTACGCTTCATAAGTCAGAGTAAGCTGTTTATAGTGACACCCCTAACACCTGTAGAAGAGGATGTGATCGGAAACTGCCTTGATCTAAACTAATTATTGGTGGGTGTCTCCAAGCGACTCGTCCTCCCCCGCCCCCATTCCTACACCCCTGTTGAGGAATCAACATTAATATTCCGCCCTCACCATGAAAGTAAATAGGCAATACATCACAACATGCAGCGCATCCATCCAGCGGGCGCAGTATAGATCACACAACTAGGTCATACTTCCTTCCTCACGTCTCTATGTTTACATTGCTAGTTGCACCCGTCGCTGTTTATAGTCCCCCCCGGGACCAAACCCCAGACCTTCCGCACGTTGCAACGAGGTCACACGTGTGTATTTGTTTGCCTTGCACTGGAACTGGAAATACAGACGTCAACCCGGCCGTCAGTCAGGAGTAGTATCCGCTCACCCAATCCTGCTGGCAGAGCCTGGTTGGCTCGTGATGGATAAACTTAATGACATGAGTGTGTTGAACTCGGACAGATGCGCATCGTCTACTTACAAACAAAATGCAATTACTCCTCACGCATCTTGGTCAACTTTACAAACCCCATGTCCAATAATTTTATAACGGACTTAATTTATGTATGGCCTACACAGTTTTTCTAATGTTCGTGGACACAGACCTTAAAATAAGTTTGTACAGAGTTTAGAGGTTCGTTTGTACAAATTTTAGAAGTTTGTTTAAACAGGGCTTAAGGATTGTTTATGCAAGGTTTAGAGGTTCGTTTGTACAAATTTTAGAAGTTTGTTTAAACAGGGCTTAAGGATTGTTCGTGCAAGGTTTAGAGGTTCTTTTGTACAAGTTTTAGAAATTTGTTTAAACAGGGCTTAAGGTTCGTTTGTACAAATTTTAGAAGTTTGTTTAAACAGGGCTTAAGGATCGTTTGTGCAAGGTTTAGAGGTTCGTTTGTACAAGTTTTAGAAGTTTGTTTAAACAGGGCTTGAGGATCGTTCGTGCAAGGTTTAGAGGTTCGTTTGTACAAGTTTTATAGAAGTTTGTTTAAACAGGGCTTGAGGATCGTTCGTGCATGGTTTAGAGGTTCGTTTGTACAAGTTTTATAGAAGTTTGTTTAAACAGGGCTTAAGGATCGTTCGTGCAAGTTTAGAGGTTCGTTTGTACAAGTTTTATAGAAGTTTGTTTAAACAGGGCTTGAGGATCGTTCGTGCAAGTTTAGAGGTTCGTTTGTACAAGTTTTATAGAAGTTTGTTTAAACAGGGCTTGAGGATCGTTCGTGCATGGTTTAGAGGTTCTTTTGTACAAGTTTTATAGAAGTTTGTTTAAACAGGGCTTGAGGATCGTTCGTGCATGGTTTAGAGGTTCGTTTGTACAAATTTTAGAAGTTTGTTTAAACAGGGCTTGAGGATCGTTCGTGCATGGTTTAGAGGTTCTTTTGTACAAGTTTTATAGAAGTTTGTTTAAACAGGGCTTGAGGATCGTTCGTGCATGGTTTAGAGGTTCGTTTGTACAAATTTTAGAAGTTTGTTTAAACAGGGCTTGAGGATCGTTCGTGCATGGTTTAGAGGTTCGTTTGTACAAATTTTAGAAGTTTGTTTAAACAGGGCTTGAGGATCGTTCGTGCATGGTTTAGAGGTTCGTTTGTACAAATTTTAGAAGTTTGTTTAAACAGGGCTTGAGGATCGTTCGTGCATGGTTTAGAGGTTCTTTTGTACACGTTTTATAGAAGTTTGTTTAAACAGGGCTTGAGGATCGTTCGTGCATGGTTTAGAGGTTCTTTTGTACAAGTTTTATAGAAGTTTGTTTAAACAGGGCTTAAGGTTCATTTATACAAATTTTAGAAGTTTGTTTAAACAGGGCTTGAAGATCGTTCGTGCATGGTTTAGAGGTTCTTTTGTACAAGTTTTATAGAAGTTTGTTTAAACAGGGCTTGAGGATCGTTCGTGCATGGTTTAGAGGTTCTTTTGTACAAGTTTTATAGAAGTTTGTTTAAACAGGGCTTGAGGATCGTTTGCGCAAGGTTTAGAGGTTCGTTTGTACAGGGTTTAGAGGTTCGCTTGTATCATATTTAGAGGTTCATCTGTACAGGGCTCAGAGGTCAATTTGTACTGGGCTAAGAGATTCTTTTGTACGGGGATTAGAAGTTTATTTGCACTGGTCTTAGACATCCGGTTTCACAGACTTGCAGGTTCGTTTGTAAAGGGTTTAAAGGCTCGTTTGTAGCTATACGGTTTGAAAGTTGAATCTTTAAAACACGCTGTGGGTGTTGTTACGGCCCTGGTTTTAAGGTCCATGTGAATAGGATTCTTTAATGTTCAGATTGTATACAATATTTGAAGGGCAGCGACTCTCTCACTCTACCTGTATTAGATTC
The DNA here is from genome assembly GCA_039000515.1 of Timema cristinae. Lineage (NCBI taxonomy): Eukaryota > Metazoa > Arthropoda > Insecta > Phasmatodea > Timematidae > Timema > Timema cristinae. Next base: position 83,237,073 of record JBCFYV010000012.1, read on the forward strand.
CTTATCAGCAGTAGCAAACGTGCAATTTTCGTGTGTTCGTGTGTTATCGGCTCTTGTAGTGATGACTGTATATCTGTAGGATCGTGTAGCACATGCTTGATATAAAGTGACGTGTTTTCTGGGAGTCTCGCAGTTGTGTTCTATCTATCTCTCTGTGAGTTCAACGACCCATGCCTCGTGCCTAAACTCGCTCTTGGATGATCAGGAGGGGGTGCTAAGATAGTCCTTGTGATGATTTATCGTCTTCAGCAAGCTTTGTTGGAATGTTTAGGAGAGGGATAATATCTATTGTTTAGCATTGTTCATATTGATAACTCATAATCCAGTTCACGTATGTCAGGGATTTAATCAGGAGTGCCGGAACGTTTTTTTACCAGGGAAGGGAGCAAAATAACATTATGTCCATGCTAAATTAGGTTGAGTAAAGAAAAAAAAAGTACGTGAACTATACCTTGATTTAGGTTGAGTAAAGAAAAAAAGGCACATGAACTATACTTTGATTTGGGTTGGAAAAACAGTTTAAAAAATTCAAACATATTTATATACGGCCAACATCGGTAACATTTTACTATAATATTTGTGTTATTTTCTAGGTATTGGAAATATCTATCAAAAGTGACAGAAGATAGCATGACTTGATGTATGAATGTATTAAAGTTGTTTTAGTAACTTTAGTAACTACCAGACACGGTTTTTCCTAAAAAAATTTTTTTAAATAACTTACCACTGTATATATTATGTGGTGTATTTATATATAAGATCATGTATATAAGAAAGTTGAAAAATAAAAACAAAATAAATACATTTTCTCGGTTCCAGCCTTATAAAAGCGATATTTAGTAACTAATAAGATTCAAGTTTCATGGACATAATAATTGTACAGCCATCACTATTTCAGCCTGATCTTTATTGCTCTTTTTTAATTCATTGTTTCATCATAGAATCATAATTTGATTGATCAAAACATCGGAACTTGTTTTAATTAAATGTTGGCTTATAAATAGATTACACTTATTTTACTTTCTCCTCCGTAATTACAAAACGCTATATTAGAGACTTGTTTGTGTATTAAGAAATATTCAGCCATTAGGATGAGACTAATCAAGATTTTTCAATGCTACTTTTGCGATAATCGTAATTAAATAGTTGCAGGCATATAACCCTAAATGCTATTAAGATGCGGTGCCAAATAAATAAATAATTATAGTTGTACAGTTTTTTCTAAAACTTGCACCCCTGATTCTCCTCACCAGTAAGATATCGGGGAGGGGGTGGGAGTAGGCAATATATAATATATTCATGCCCCCCCCCCCCCCTTAGTTCCAGGGCTTGTGGATATAATATCACAAAGTGTCAAAATCACATCAAGAAGTAAATTTGGCCCTACATTGACACGTTGTTGGTTCTTGAGTCGAAGTTGGTTTTCTGGCTCGTAGCGACTTGTCCTGAGTGGGCTTAGGATAAAAACAACTCATTTACATTCATATTCAGAGAGGAATGAACTTTTTTGACAACTACAAAAGTTATTAAAAATTTACTTTTATATATTATATACATCTCATATATTAAATAAAGCAAAAAGTATATAGGTGCAGAAAAAATATGACACTTTTAGATTAGATAGGAAGCTTAAATTTGGTAGGAAGGTAGAGGAATATCCATATGTAACCATTAAAATTTTAAAATAAGTTATTTCATAATGGGGGCCTCCAAGAAATTGAGGGGAAGACACCATAATTAAATTTAAAAAAGGTATAAAATTAAAATTTAGCAAAGTAGAGAAATAGAGAAAGATAGAAAGCCACAGTAGCTAAATAAATCCTAAAATTTGAAATTTCTCAGAGTAATTTGGGGAAACAGGGGTTAGAAATTTCTAAATACAATAGGAACAACTACCCAGTGTGAGAGAAAACTGAAATTACGTAGGCAGAGAGTACTCCAAATCACTACAAAGACCTGACAATTTAATATTTTAGAATGGAACTTCATGAAATAGGGTGAGGGAGTATAACTATATTATATAATCCCTTTAACGGGTGGTAGAAAATTTAAATTTTACAGGCCTTTAGAAGTGTTACTCAAGATAACTAAACCATGCCCAAAATTTAAAAATTCTAAGTGGGGCTGGAAAATGTGGGGCATAGCAATTTCAAAACTAATAGAAACAACTTCTTTGTGTGGTGGAAACTAAAACTTGTAAAGCAGGTGTAGGGACCACTAAAGTTGTAAAAATATAACACTTTAAATGGAACTTAAGGAAATTGGGAGGAAGGGGGCTGAGCGGGGGTTATAAGTTTAAAGAATCACTTTAAGGTGAAGTATAAAATTGGTAGCTTGCCAGAAATATACAGAGATTACCCCAAATGACCAAATAAATGTTTTATATATTAAATAAATAAATAAATAATTAAATAAATAATAAATAAATAATTAAATAAATATTTTATATTTATAAAAGGAAGCTGGGTAAAGGGAGGGGGGCTAGAAATATACAAAACTAAATGAATAAACTACTTCTCAGTTTGGCAGAAGATTAACATTTATCAAGTGGGTATAAAGACTTCCCCAAACAACCATAAAACTTTGAAAATTCTTAAATTTAAAAATGAAGGAGTGTAAAAGGCGAAAGGGTGTCCCGTAAAAGTGTCCAGAGCAAATATAAAAAACACTTTTCAGTGTTCAGAAATTTTAAATCTGGCATGTAAATAAATATACTTTCTCGGATAGCCGAATTATTTATGGAATTTCAAAATAGAAGCCCAGAAAATAGAAGAGACCTAAATTGATACAACTAATTTAGAACACTACTTTTCTCTAAATTTAAATTTGTCAGACCCGTAAAAAAATCGGATAAACAAATAAGCTTTAAAAATTCAAAATGGGAATGTGAGAACTGAAATGTGGGGAGTTTGAAATCTTAAAAAATTATTATAAAATACTTTTCAGCATCGAAGAAAATTCTAATTTGCCAAGTTGGTAAAAGGACCACCTCACATAAATATAAAAGTTGGAAATTTTGGAATTTAAAGACAGGGCCACCAAATGTAGGGAGGGTGGAACTCAAAATTGTGGCTAATTTTTTAATTTTTTTTATTGGTAGATGAGAAATTATAAAATAAACTGGTACAAAATCTCAAGATTATCAGCTTAAAGCGTTGTGAATATAAAGTAAAAAAGAAAGGATAAATTAAAACCTACCTAGGAGCGACAAAATAATTAAAATAAACAATTTCTGGTGACATAGCCCTTCTAGTCGCGATGCTCTTTGGGAAACCATGATGATCATAAATATGTTTCTGTAACAGATTATATTATTTTATTTATTCTCTTTGGAGAACTGTGTTGCTCTTTTTACCAAAGCATTTTTGTAACAATGTATATTACTTATCACTTATCTTTTGATCAAACGAAGATAAATATTGCGTTACCTATGGATTTCGTTTGTTGGTGCATTTCAGTTTGTGAACTAAGTAATATTTTGTTTCAAATATTTAATTTATTCTCATTTATTATCATGATTGTTTTGTGATTGCCATAGTTAGCTCAGGATTGTACAAGGAGGAACTATAAAAAAGTTGGCAGCCGGATGTTGAACGTCTTAATTTGATATAAGATAGTTCTGATGTGGTTCAACCGTGCAAAGAATAAGTCACTTAGCAAGTGTTCGTGTATGAATATACAAACACGAACACTTGCATATATATATGTGTGTGTGTGTGTCACGTGATCTGATCTGCAGCGGTCCCTTTTTCATAAATAGTTTCAATACATATGGAATTATACTATAGTAAATTGAGATAGTAAAATGACATCAATGTTAGCCATAAAAAGTTTATTTTTTCTTGAATCTTCTTCCTACCAGGATAACATTTTGGTTATCATTAGTTTAAAATCCGTCAACAGAAACATGTTCAGGTCGACCTTTCCAAGAAACCAACCCTAGCCTATCAGATGAGTAGGCCTGTACAAACGGACACATCACTGACGGATTGAGCCAAGGTGTCTAGACTGTTGGAAGAGCCTGCCAGGTGTGCGTCACACTTCTAGTTGGGCTTCTGTAATGTTAGAATATCATTATCTTAACTCTAGAGCCAATAAAATAGAAAACTTGCTTCCTGAGTTTCATTATGTGTCTATTGGATATGTTGTATGACCGCAGGTGTGTCCTTATGTCTATTGGATATGTTGTATGACCGCAGGTGTGTCCTCATGTCTATTGGATATGTTGTATGACCGCAGGTGTGTCCTGGGGGGACCAGAGCCCTGGCAGTGACGCCTGCTCCTGGCGCAGTTCCACGCCTTCTCCTCCGCTCAGTGAAGGAGGGGAGTATCCCCATCTACCTTTTGGTCCCAGCTCACCACGGACGAGGGTATCGTCATCGATGACTACGATGAGCTGCCCAGGAAGAAGAAGGTGAGGACATTACTCATTTATTACTATTTTGGGCAGGATGGGGTGGCCGGATTGCAAGCCCCACCTTCTGCTTTCCTTTATTTATTCCAGAGTCTCGACTCAACAAATCATCCTTCCTCTCTCTATTATTCCAGAGTCTCGACTCAACAAATCATCCTTCCTCTCTTTATTTATTCCAGAGTCTCGACTCAACAAATCATCCTTCCTCTCTCTATTTATTCCAGAGTCTCGACTCAACAAATCATCCTTCCTCTCTCTATTTATTCCAGAGTCTCGACTCAACAAATCATCCTTCTTCTCTCTATTTATTCCAGAGTCTCGACTCAACAAATCATCCTTCCTCTCTCTATTTATTCCAGAGTCTCGACTCAACAAATCATCCTTCCTCTCTTTATTTATTCCAGAGTCTCGACTCAACAAATCATCCTTCCTCTCTCTATTTATTCCAGAGTCTCGACTAAATGAATTATCCTTCCTCTCTTTATTTATTCCAGAGTCCCGGCTCAACGGATCATTCTTTCCTTCCTTACTATGTATCTCCACTTCTTTTCTCTGGGCCAAAAAAAGTTGTACTGGGTAGACATATACTCCGGAATATTTACTTCCAGGATAGCCCGTTTTGTAAATGAGTTGGCAAACATTAATGGACACTTATTATATTTTAGTTTTTGGAGGAAAGGATTTTGGTAAATTATTACTTTCGCGTTAGTGAAGTAGTAATGACCTAATATCCCATTAATTATCCAAACGAACATAAAACACCAGTCATTCGTCTTAAACTTACCACATGACTTCAACACTCGCTGGTGTGGCCTTGAATAGGATGGATCAAAATAATTTGCAAGGTTTATTTAGATGAAATGCTCTCTTCTCTTGTTAAACTAAGCGTCAGCGGGAACTATATTTAGTAATATTCTTACGGTCCAGTCAAGTGTTGGATGTCATGTGGTACCGACAGGGTTGCTAAGCTACAAAACACCCAAGATCGGTAACAACTTGCTACCATCTACGGTCTAGCTACATCACGTTCTTCCTCCCTTTGTTCTGGCTTCCGTCACTGGGTGGAACCCTAGTAGGGATGGAATGGACAGAGATGACATTATTTGGGATTAAATCGAGGCACGTTGCACTCTATAATTTATTACTAGTCAGCTAAGAAGGGGGGTAATTTGTTGTAGTATACCAAGTTGCCCTTCCCCGGTCAGCTTTGAGAGTGAGAAACTTGTTGGGTAAAGAGGGGGTATGTTGCCCTTCCCCGGTCAGCTTTGAGAGTGGGAAACTTGTTGGGTAAAGAGGGGGTATGTTGCCCTTCCCCGGTCAGCTTTGAGAGTGGGAAACTTGTTGGGTAAAGAGGGGGTATGTTGCCCTTCCCCGGTCAGCTTTGAGAGTGGGAAACTTGTTGGGTAAAGAGGGGGTATGTTGCCCTTCCCCGGTCAGCTTTGAGAGTGGGAAACTTGTTGGGTAAAGAGGGGGTATGTTGCCCTTCCCCGGTCAGCTTTGAGAGTGGGAAACTTGTTGGGTAAAGAGGGGGTATGTTGCCCTTCCCCGGTCAGCTTTGAGAGTGGGAAACTTGTTGGGTAAAGAGGGGGTATGTTGCCCTTCCCCGGTCAGCTTTGAGAGTGGGAAACTTGTTGGGTAAAGAGGGGATATGTTGCCCTTCCCGGGTCAGCTTTGAGAGTGGGAAACTTGTTGGGTAAAGAGGGGGTATGTTGCCCTTCCCCGGTCAGCTTTGAGAGTGGGAAACTTGTTGGGTAAAGAGGGGGTATGTTGCCCTTCCCCGGTCAGCTTTGAGAGTGGGAAACTTGTTGGGTAAAGAGGGGGTATGTTGCCCTTCCCCGGTCAGCTTTGAGAGTGGGAAACTTGTTGGGTAAAGAGGGGTATGTTGCCCTTCCCCGGTCAGCTTTGAGAGTGGAAACTTGTTGGGTAAAGAGGGGGTATGTTGCCCTTCCCCGGTCAGCTTTGAGAGTGGGAAACTTGTTGGGTAAAGAGGGGTATGTTGCCCTTCCCCGGTCAGCTCTGAGAGTGGGAAACTTGTTGGGTAAAGAGGGGGTATGTTGCCCTTCCCCGGTCAGCTTTGAGAGTGGGAAACTTGTTGGGTAGAGAGGGGGGTAAGTTGCCCTTCCCCGGTCAGCTCTGAGACTGGGCTACTTGTTGGGTAAAGAGGGGTATGTTGCCCTTCCCCGGTCAGCTTTGAGAGTGGGAAACTTGTTGGGTAAAGAGGGGGGTAAGTTGCCCTTCCCCGTCAGCTCTGAGACTGGGCTACTTGTTGGGTAAAGAGGGGGGATGTTGCCCTTCCCCGGTCAGCTTTGAGAGTGGGAAACTTGTTGGGTAGAGAGGGGGGTAAGTTGCCCTTCCCCGGTCAGCTCTGAGACTGGGCTACTTGTTGGTAAAGAGGGGTATGTTGCCCTTCCCCGGTCAGCTTTGAGAGTGGGAAACTTGTTGGGTAAAGAGGGGGTATGTTGCCCTTCCCCGGTCAGCTTTGAGAGTGGGAAACTTGTTGGGTAAAGAGGGGGTATGTTGCCCTTCCCCGGTCAGCTTTGAGAGTGGGAAACTTGTTGGTAAAGAGGGGGTATGTTGCTCTTCCCCGTCAGCTTTGAGAGTGGGAAACTTGTTGGGTAAAGAGGGGTATGTTGCCCTTCCCCGGTCAGCTTTGAGAGTGGGAAACTTGTTGGGTAAAGAGGGGGTATGTTGCCCTTCCCCGGTCAGCTTTGAGAGTGGGAAACTTGTTGGGTAAAGAGGGGATATGTTGCCCTTCCCCGGTCAGCTTTGAGAGTGGGAAACTTGTTGGGTAAAGAGGGGGTATGTTGCCCTTCCCCGGTCAGCTTTGAGAGTGGGAAACTTGTTGGGTAAAGAGGGGTATGTTGCCCTTCCCCGGTCAGCTTTGAGAGTGGGAAACTTGTTGGGTAAAGAGGGGGTATGTTGCCCTTCCCCGGTCAGCTTTGAGAGTGGGAAACTTGTTGGGTAAAGAGGGGGTATGTTGCCCTTCCCCGGTCAGCTTTGAGAGTGGGAAACTTGTTGGGTAAAGAGGGGGTATGTTGCCCTTCCCCGGTCAGCTCTGAGAGTGGGAAACTTGTTGGGTAAAGAGGGGGTATGTTGCCCTTCCCCGGTCAGCTTTGAGAGTGGGAAACTTGTTGGGTAGAGAGGGGGGTAAGTTGCCCTTCCCCGGTCAGCTTTGAGAGTGGGAAACTTGTTGGGTAAAGAGGGGGGTAAGTTGCCCTTCCCCGGTCAGCTCTGAGACTGGGCTACTTGTTGGGTAAAGAGGGGGTATGTTGCCCTTCCCCGGTCAGCTTTGAGAGTGGGAAACTTGTTGGGTAGAGAGGGGGGTAAGTTGCCCTTCCCCGGTCAGCTCTGAGACTGGGCTACTTGTTGGTAAAGAGGGGGTATGTTGCCCTTCCCCGGTCAGCTTTGAGAGTGGGAAACTTGTTGGGTAAAGAGGGGGTATGTTGCCCTTCCCCGGTCAGCTTTGAGAGTGGGAAACTTGTTGGGTAAAGAGGGGATATGTTGCCCTTCCCCGGTCAGCTTTGAGAGTGGGAAACTTGTTGGGTAAAGAGGGGGTATGTTGCCCTTCCCCGGTCAGCTTTGAGAGTGGGAAACTTGTTGGGTAAAGAGGGGGTATGTTGCTCTTCCCCGGTCAGCTTTGAGAGTGGGAAACTTGTTGGGTAAAGAGGGGGTATGTTGCCCTTCCCCGGTCAGCTTTGAGAGTGGGAAACTTGTTGGGTAAAGAGGGGTATGTTGCCCTTCCCCGGTCAGCTTTGAGAGTGGGAAACTTGTTGGGTAAAGAGGGGTATGTTGCTCTTCCCCGGTCAGCTTTGAGAGTGGGAAACTTGTTGGGTAAAGAGGGGGTATGTTGCCCTTCCCCGGTCAGCTTTGAGAGTGGGAAACTTGTTGGGTAAAGAGGGGGTATGTTGCCCTTCCCCGGTCAGCTTTGAGAGTGGGAAACTTGTTGGGTAAAGAGGGGATATGTTGCCCTTCCCCGGTCAGCTTTGAGAGTGGGAAACTTGTTGGGTAAAGAGGGGTATGTTGCCCTTCCCCGGTCAGCTTTGAGAGTGGGAAACTTGTTGGGTAAAGAGGGGGTATGTTGCCCTTCCCCGGTCAGCTTTGAGAGTGGGAAACTTGTTGGGTAAAGAGGGGTATGTTGCCCTTCCCCGGTCAGCTTTGAGAGTGGGAAACTTGTTGGGTAAAGAGGGGGTATGTTGCCCTTCCCCGGTCAGCTTTGAGAGTGGGAAACTTGTTGGGTAAAGAGGGGGTATGTTGCCCTTCCCCGGTCAGCTCTGAGAGTGGGAAACTTGTTGGGTAAAGAGGGGGTATGTTGCCCTTCCCCGGTCAGCTTTGAGAGTGGGAAACTTGTTGGGTAGAGAGGGGGTAAGTTGCCCTTCCCCGGTCAGCTTTGAGAGTGGGAAACTTGTTGGGTAAAGAGGGGGGTCAGTTGCCCTTCCCCGGTCAGCTCTGAGACTGGGCTACTTGTTGGGTAAAGAGGGGGTATGTTGCCCTTCCCCGGTCAGCTTTGAGAGTGGGAAACTTGTTGGGTAGAGAGGGGGGTAAGTTGCCCTTCCCCGGTCAGCTCTGAGACTGGGCTACTTGTTGGGTAAAGAGGGGTATGTTGCCCTTCCCCGGTCAGCTTTGAGAGTGGGAAACTTGTTGGGTAAAGAGGGGGTATGTTGCCCTTCCCCGGTCAGCTTTGAGAGTGGGAAACTTGTTGGGTAAAGAGGGGATATGTTGCCCTTCCCCGGTCAGCTTTGAGAGTGGGAAACTTGTTGGGTAAAGAGGGGGTATGTTGCCCTTCCCCGGTCAGCTTTGAGAGTGGGAAACTTGTTGGGTAAAGAGGGGTATGTTGCTCTTCCCCGGTCAGCTTTGAGAGTGGGAAACTTGTTGGGTAAAGAGGGGGTATGTTGCCCTTCCCCGGTCAGCTTTGAGAGTGGGAAACTTGTTGGGTAAAGAGGGGGTATGTTGCCCTTCCCCGGTCAGCTTTGAGAGTGGGAAACTTGTTGGGTAGAGAGGGGGTAAGTTGCCCTTCCCCGGTCAGCTCTGAGACTGGGCTACTTGGGTAAAGAGGGGTATGTTGCCCTTCCCCGGTCAGCTCTGAGACTGGGCTACTTGTTGGGTAAAGAGGGGTATGTTGCCCTTCCCCGGTCAGCTTTGAGAGTGGGAAACTTGTTGGGTAAAGAGGGGGTAAGTTGCCCTTCCCCGGTCAGCTCTGAGACTGGGCTACTTGTTGGGTAAAGAGGGGGTATGTTGCCCTTCCCCGGTCAGCTTTGAGAGTGGGAAACTTGTTGGGTAGAGAGGGGGTAAGTTGCCCTTCCCCGGTCAGCTCTGAGACTGGGCTACTTGTTGGTAAAGAGGGGGTATGTTGCCCTTCCCTGGTCAGCTTTGAGAGTGGGAAACTTGTTGGGTAAAGAGGGGGTATGTTGCCCTTCCCCGGTCAGCTTTGAGAGTGGGAAACTTGTTGGGTAAAGAGGGATATGTTGCCCTTCCCCGGTCAGCTTTGAGAGTGGGAAACTTGTTGGGTAAAGAGGGGGTATGTTGCCCTTCCCCGGTCAGCTTTGAGAGTGGGAAACTTGTTGGGTAAAGAGGGGGTATGTTGCCCTTCCCCGGTCAGCTTTGAGAGTGGGAAACTTGTTGGGTAGAGAGGGGGTAAGTTGCCCTTCCCCGGTCAGCTCTGAGACTGTGCTTCTTGTTGGGGTACTAAGAGACAATTTCCCTTTACTAGCAGGCAACTTGTTGATATTCGTCGATTCACACAGCTTCGACTGTTTCAGATATTGTTACTGCAGACAAGTGTCTCAGTCAAGGCTATATTAAAAGTTACAACCTTTCTTTATATCAGTAGCCGTTCGCGTCTTATTCCCCTGTGGAACTGAACTGAACGGACGGACGGTGGTCGTAGCTCGCGGCTGCCTGTCAATACTAGCTGCTGCCAACCTTTGTGACGTAATATTACTGCCACTTCCTACATGCGGACCTTGAGCTGCTGTCACGTGACGAGAACCTGCGTGTGAGGCAACGCAACTGACCCACCAGTGCGCAGGACGATGCTGATTATAGTGGGCAGGGGTACGAATGACAGACTTGGCTCATACCGACTGTCAGAAACTAATGAGTTTGTTAGTTGCGGCTGGCTTATCTAGGGGACCCTGGCTCGATTCCATGCATTTGTCACTAAAATAATGTATCTTGAAGTGTTCTTCTTGCTACTCAACAAAAATAGGTACTTATAAAGTTTTATCAACAGGATATGTATCAAGTGGGATATCATCTAAAAATAAATCTACATTTGAATGCAAAAGATTTAGAGAGCAGCTCAAACTTTCATCCAGGTAGCTAATCGTGCTGGCAGGCACGTGGACAAAGGTGTAATTGTGTATGATGTGACTTATTTACTAGCAACATCTCCAACCTCTCGCCTCCAGATAAATACATTTTGGCCTGCTTTTTGACTGGATAGGGGAACGTTGTGTTTGATAAGGCTATGGTTTATTACCGTGACAAAAAAAACCTCATATTGTTAAAGAAATGGCCTCCTACCCTCCATTGGGTTGCGATAGTTATTTTAAAGTGAAAGTGGAGCCCTTGACACAATTATGTTAAAATAGAAAGCTTCCAGAGCTGTCTCTATTGGTGCAGCTTTAAACCAGCGGGATGATAACGAAATCTCGCGAGGCAGGGCGATCTGAGAAAAGCCACTCGCTACTAGGCACTAAGAGAGTACGCTTGTGACTTAATTGAAAACTGCGTCTTACCGCCCGTTCGGGTTATGGGCCTATGTACTAATTACACTAATAGGTTAGGGATTGGAAAGGTTTAATTTAGGGGATATGCACCCGGTTTTGCGTGGAGGTAGAGTGGAAAACCATTTGGGAAAATACACCTTCAGTGCACCCAACTGGGATTGAACCCCGATATCGCCGTTATCGGCAGTCTAGTCCAGTACGAGAGTAGCGCGTTAGACCACGTGGCCACTGAAGTGGGTTTGTGACTTAATCACTATCAGGGACACTTATTCTGTTTTTAGCATAAATATGCCTTACATTCCTAGCATGTTAATCCCAGTTACGTATTTCAATAAATAATAATTTTATTAAATGTAATTTTCATTTTATATTAACAATCATTCATACACAACAAGGACCTAACCATAAATGTTGGTAGGAGACGTACCCCACGATCAAAGCGTACATTTGCGTCGGTCAAAGTCCGGACCCGAGACGTCCAGTGACATACGCCGCGTGTGCTTAGACAGAATACTAAGATGATTTTGTCTGTATCGTTTTCCGCTCTCCTTCCATAAATTCGGGTATACTTCATTTATAACTCTACCCTCCTCATCCCAATCCCGTTAGCGTTAATGTGCGAGTACGATACCCTGAATTGGTAGTAAGACACAATGCACAGGAAATCAGAATTAAATAGAAATCAACTTTAACAATAAATAAAGATTAAACCTTTTTCACTCCAGATAAACTTGAAATACAAACGAAAGCTAAATAAGTTTTCAACGCCCCTAATAATGAAACTCGTGTCGTTATTTAAATCGAAACAGGTGGTTTAGAATTGGAAACCCCTCAAGGACATGTTTTCAATTTTGAGGAATGGGCAAATAACAATTTGGAATCATAAAAGTAGAAGGACATAAGTCAAACTTTTATGGAAGTAATGTTGGTGATAAGTACGTTCAGGAGGTCCAGGCTGCTCATTGCCTGTGACTTAGCTCATTCTGATTCTTATTGTTCCGTCTGAACACCTGAAGATTGTTTTGCACCGGACATCTCTAGACTCGGAGGAGAGAACCTTGCCTTATGGCGCCTGCACATAGCACGAGTAGGCAATGCGGGACTCGCTCATGCATGCAGGGTTGCTGTATTGTTGGGCTTTTATGGCAAGGGGATTGTCACTGGGGATTAAAATAACAGCACAGCTATGCAGCCGATGGGGTCAGGTTTTTAATTAATTATTAAGGTTTTTAAGCTTCTTAATCCACGAGTAGGTCCATTAGAAGCACTAATATATTACTTCAAATCATTCGTACCACAACTAGCCGGATATGTATGTAGTCGACCTCTTTGATCACTCGATCATTAAGACAGGTTATGTAGTCAATCACAGAGCCAAGGTCTACAATCAATTACAAAGAAAAGCCCTACAGTCAGTCTCCAGTACAGACACAAGCCCTACAGTCAGCTTCCAGTACAGATACAAGCCTACAGTCAGCCTCCAGTACAGATACAAGCCCTAGTCAGCCTCCAGTACAGATACAAGCCCTATAGTCAGCCTCCAGTACAAATACAAGCCCTACAGTCAGCCTACAGTACAGATACAAGCCCTACAGTCAGCTTCCAGTACAGATACAAGCCCTACAGTCAGCCTACAGTACAGATACAAGCCCTACAGTCAGCCTCCAGTACAGATACAAGCCCTACAGTCAGCCTACAGTACAGATACAAGCCCTACAGTCAGCCTCCAGTACAGATACAAGCCCTACAGTCAGCCTCACAGTACAGATACAAGCCCTACAGTCAGCCTCCAGTACAGATACAAGCCCTACAGTCAGCCTCAAGTACAGATACAAGCCCTACAGTCAGCCTCAAGTACAGAGACAAGCCCTACAGTCAGCCTCCAGTACAGATACAAGCCCTAGTCAGCCTCCAGTACAGATACAAGCCCTATAGTCAGCCTCCAGTACAAATACAAGCCCTACAGTCAGCCTACAGTACAGATACAAGCCCTACAGTCAGCCTCAAGTACAGAGACAAGCCCTACAGTCAGCCTCCAGTACAGATACAAGCCCTAGTCAGCCTCCAGTACAGATACAAGCCCTATAGTCAGCCTCCAGTACAAATACAAGCCCTACAGTCAGCCTACAGTACAGATACAAGCCCTACAGTCAGCTTCCAGTACAGATACAAGCCCTACAGTCAGCCTCAAGTACAGAGACAAGCCCTACAGTCAGCCTCAAGTACAGAGACAAGCCCTACAGTCAGCCTCCAGTACAGATACAAGCCCTAGTCAGCCTCCAGTACAGATACAAGCCCTATAGTCAGCCTCCAGTACAAATACAAGCCCTACAGTCAGCCTACAGTACAGATACAAGCCCTACAGTCAGCTTCCAGTACAGATACAAGCCCTACAGTCAGCCTACAGTACAGATACAAGCCCTACAGTCAGCCTCCAGTACAGATACAAGCCCTACAGTCAGCCTACAGTACAGATACAAGCCCTACAGTCAGCCTCCAGTACAGATACAAGCCCTACAGTCAGCCTCAAGTACAGATACAAGCCCTACAGTCAGCCTCAAGTACAGATACAAGCCCTACAGTCAGCCTCAAGTACAGAGACAAGCCCTACAGTCAGCCTCAAGTACAGAGACAAGCCCTACAGTCAGCCTCCAGTACAGAGACAAGCCCTACAGTCAGCCTCAAGTAGAGACAAGCCCTACAGTCAGCCTCCAGTACAGATACAAGCTCTACAGTCAGCCTCCAGTACAGATACAAGCCCTACAGTCAGCCTCAAGTACAGATACAAGCCCTACAGTCAGCCTCCAGTACAAATACAATTCCTACAGTCAGCCTCAAGTACAGAGACAATTCCTACAGTCAGCTTCAAGTACAGAGACAAGCCCTACAGTCAGCCTCCAGTACAGATACAAGCCCTCCAGTCAGCCTCAAGTACAGAGACAAGCCCTACAGTCAGCCTCCAGTACAGATACAAGCCCTCAGTCAGCCTCCAGTACAGATACAAGCCCTACAGTCAGCCTCCAGTACAGATACAAGCCCTACAGTCAGCCTCCAGTACAGATACAAGCCCTACAGTCAGCCTTCAGTACAGATACAATTCCTACAGTCAGCCTCCAGTACAGATACAAGCCCTACAGTCAACCTCCAGTACAGATACAAGCCCTACAGTCAGCCTACAGTACAGATACAAGCCCTACAGTCAGCCTACAGTACAGATGCAAGCCCTACAGTCAGCTTCCAGTACAGATACAAGCCCTACAGTCAGCCTCCAGTACAGATACAAGCCCTACAGTCAGCCTCCAGTACAGATACAATTCCTACAGTCAGCCTCAAGTACAGAGACAAGCCCTACAGTTAGCCTCAAGTACAGAGACAAGCCCTACAGTCAGTCTCCAGTACAGATACAAGCCCTACAGTCAGCCTCAAGTACAGAGACAAGCCCTACAGTCAGCCTCAAGTACAGAGACAAGCCCTACAGTCAGCCTCCAGTACAGATACAAGTCCTTAGATAGTGCAGTCTCCCTCACCACTCAGCTTCGGGTGATGTTTCGTGACCACGCCACCTGAAGGCCAAGGTTTGGGAAGCCCAAGAAGTCAACTATGACGTCAGCAGGCCCACACCTGACATGTATCCCATTCCCCCTAGCCCCAGCAGCTTAGGTAGAAGAGAACTGGTTTCACTCTCTTCTGCCTCCCGGATTGAACAATTGTTTGGTTTCCTTCTTGTGTTTTCATTTGCACCATCCAGTGTCGGAGCTATCTAACCTGAGATAACAGTATGAGGAGGTGCCCTTTCTTCCTTAAACTTTATTTTCTACTCTGTAGCACGTCTGTCTACAGAGTTAAGGGTCTCTGGTTAAATTCCCAGCATGGCTGAAAGACCAGGGCCATACCCATAATAATATATTAGGGGAGGGAGATTCTACTCGCGGTGGCTTTTGGTGAAGCTCCTCAACAAGAAATGACAATGAATTTTGCCAACTTTAAATCCCTCCTAAGGAACTTGAAAGTGTGTAATTGTTGCTGTAGGTATTATGAATGCTATAAGATTCCAATACGCGAATATCCCAGGCCCTCTAACTAAGACACACAGAAATAATACACGAATACAGCATTAATCATTTCAATATGATTTTGAGCCCCCAAAATACCCCCCCTCGGTAGGTACGGTTTTATTAGAAATACTAGCAATCCCGCACGGCGTTGCCCGTGGCCCTTCAAAAATTGGTTGGAAATAGCCTTATTAAATAGCTAATTAAAAATCTAAAAATCTGGCTTCGGGGTGCATTTGGACCCCCTTCCGTCCACCTATGTTAAATATTTCAGATCTATGCTTGCCGTAGATTTGGCTGGGCATCGCATACAACACACATTGATAAATACTTCCTTTTGTTATTATAGATTTATCAATTGTGAAATTGGATATCCCCTTTTCCAGTGATTAATTCATGGTCAGTGGGATGGGTGTTATGTATTTTCTTTAATTCAGTCAGTTTATATTTTGTAAGCCGTGTGCTAATATGACTTTGTTAAGAAAGTTCTCCCATAGTGTTAATACACTCCCTAAACATCTCTCTGGTAGTAAAGATCCTCTGTGGAGTGATGCCAGCAATGGAGGTCGTCTGTGGAACGACGGGCCGCCATTTAATAGCTTGAGGGGAAGTTATCTCTGCCCGGAAGTGGAAGTGTCCCAGGTAGTCGAGTGAGGCGTGTGTGGCATCAGCTGATAAAAAAAAACTATGTGCCTTGACGTCAGACTCATTATATGCTGAGGAAATGTTTCAAATGACGGCGATTCAAGGAATCATTAGTTGATTGATTTTGGGAAATAGTTACAGAACTTTTTTCATCATTCACCACAACTCTGTGGACACCTGATGACCTACACACGCAGCACTTACTGATCGAGGCAAGGAACACTTTGCTGAATTACACGAACAGCACACTTTGTCTTCAATATTAGCTGAGCTACGGAAGCAGCACTTGCTGACTTACCAGAGTAGCACTTGTTGTCGTCGCAAGCAACACTTGCAGACGCACGTGATCAGCATTTGCTGACGTACGCGAGTAGCATTTGCTAACTTACGCAAGCGAGAGCGTCATGGCAGTGAACTTCAAGTCCTGACCAACCTCATCAGAAAGATAAGTCACAATACCGCCCTGGCATGGTCTTAGAGCCGTCTCCTTTAATTTTGTTCGTACATTCGTCTTATAAAAGGCTAGGGCAAATACGACAGATAAATAGGTGGAAGTTGGAAGAGGAAAAATATATATCTATAATACGGCTCTAATGAATCTTCAATTGCTACAGAAGCATATTTAAAAGGTTATGATTGCACCGCATCTTATTACCTAAGTGGGTTGTACGATTATGTACGAATTACGCTAAGCGGCTAGGATGAGAAAGGTTAAATTTAGAGTATTGTACCCATATTTGCGTTGAGCGAGAGTGGGAAACAATTTGGGGAAAACCATCTTGAGTACACCCAACCGGGATTGAACCTCGATCTCCCCGTCATTGAAATCTAGTCTATTGCGAGAGTATTATGAGTTAACTATAAGTGTAACTGTAGGACGGAATGGGAACTAAACATTTCTAATGAGGGCTCGTAAAACGTACTTCCACTTAAATATTTCCACATCTGAACGTCACCGCAAGCCCCCGCGGCTTGTGAAAAGGGAGCTATCAGTGCTGCTCCTAGGGAGGTGGGGGGAGTGACCTTGCTTGTTCCTCTTTGTGTTGTGAGGTCAACACCCCGGGGACCTGTTGCGCGCGCACCATCAGTACCTGCTGGGTGCAGATAATACAAAGATACCGGGAACATTGCCCTTTTTAATCAACTAAACCAGTAATCAATGCTTGCATTAGTGGTCACGCGTACTAAAGTTAAAATCTTCTAGTTTGGATTGGCAATTACGTGGAGAAAAAAGGTTCAGATCCCGATCGGGTGTAATGAGGTTAAAAAAAAAGTTTCCACACTATCTCCACGTAAATGGGGGTACATTTACTCTAAAATTCTACCTTCCTCTTCCATACCACATTATTGTATTTAATTGATGGGAGACCCGCCTCGGTGGCGTAGTTGGCAAACGCGCTAGTCGTGTTGAGCTCGACTGCTGAGGACGGGGAGATCGAGGTTCGAATCTCGGTCGGGTGAACTGGGGGTGGTTTTTCCTACATGGTTTTTCACTCTCCTTCCACGCAAATGGGTTTCACTTCCTCTAATTTAACCTTCCCAATTCCTAAATCCATTAACGTAATTAGTACTTAAAGTGTATAACCCGAACGGGTAGTAAGACGCGGTGCTAATATTCAATTGATGGGAGGTAGGATATGGTGAGTAGAAATAAAGTTTGCATCCATCTTTCAGAAAGTTCTAAAATAATTCAATTTTATTGTTCGTCTCCACATTGTTTATTTAGCCTCACACACGCCCCCCCCCCCCTTTCCAACCATATACAAAGCCAAGCTATAATAACAGGCTCATCTCCAGGACTAGATGACCAACCCGCTGTTAAAGGAACTTCCTGAATCGCCCAGCGAACCAAACAGTCGTAGCCACCTGTGACGTCATGATGCCTGTTTTATTGGCGCGAAGGGCAGAACATTGATATTTTGAACCGTTGTCTGAGGAATTATATACATGTATGATATGCTGCATAATTATGTGTGTCGGTACGCCGGATCTGACCTTCTGCCCTCTGCACCCTTTAAAAATACACTTCACTTTTGAGTATTTGATAAAATAATCCCAGATGTTTTTATTATAAAACATCGCTAATTTAACTAATTCTTATTTGGTATCCATCTATTTTGGAGGAAGGGGGATTCTTTCTGCTGTGGCTTGTGGTAAAGTCCTCCGGCGAAGGGAAGGGGGATTACCCTTCTCCTTTCTTTAGATGACTCCGATTTACTTTCTGTTTATTCCGAAAATTGACTTTTTAAGTAGAGTAATGAAGATTTAAATTAATATAAGCATATTTTAATCCCTCAAGCATGTCAATTTTGTAATTATATTTCTGAAAAGAAAGTTAGGTCCTTAAATTGACCAATTCTAAAACGTAAGGTAGTATGAATTAACATATGTCTGCTAAAAGAACTGAAAGTGAAGATATGGAATCATTTAAAACGTATTTACAAATGGATCAAGAAACTTTTAGATTTTCTCACCAGTTGCTCTATTAATTAAATGGAAAAATATTAATTTTAGAGATGATATATGTAGGGAGTTTGTGTCAGATAGGAACATATTCTTTTCGTCCTGTATATTTACATTTTTGACTGCGTATCATGTTCTAAATGTTAGCATTTTCTTTTATAAAACCCTATCACATGTCCCATAAATAATTGTTTTATAAAGTCCGTTCACGATAGGTTTTTACCTGAATGACAGTTCGAAATAATATGTTTAGGTTTTGGGTTGCCACACTTATAAAATATCACTGTTTTGTTATAAATATAAAGATCTTTAATTCTCTGTTATATATTACATTTAAAATAACGTAAACTTAAGTTTTCTCATACTATTTAATTTTTTAAATACTTTCTTTTTATCCAACTCGAAACAATATTTTAAACATAATTAAAAGTACTTATTCTTCATTTTGGAACATTACTGATTTTGTGTAATATAGTGCACACATCAATACTTTTTAATACAGGCATTGTATTTACTTGGAAAAGAGAAAATTGTTGTCATTTTTTTACATACTATAAATGATTTTATGATTATTTTATATTATTTTGAAATATTTAACTGAATAAAATATTTTCATCAACTGCGTGTCTGCATCATTATAAAAAAAACTTGTTTACCATCATGTTCAATCACATGGTTTAAATTCGTCAGTCGCCATTTTGAAGCTATGTTCGTTAGAAGTTTTTGTGAAAGTGGTGTGAATATATTTTTTTAAGTGGAATAAAACATAAATAAACTTTGTGTCCGTCCTCAAATAAATATTACATAATATTGGCCTAAATTACTGTGATTAACTAGCATAATATGTTACCACCGGTTTTCATTACAGTCATCCAAAGTGATAGATGTCAGCTGTTGGCGAAGTGATAAATTAGGGATTACTTCTAGTAACATTTAGAGCTGTCATCCAGGTAAACTTAGCTCGTGAATGACTTATACAAGATTTGTTGAATATGTTATTTTATAAAACGTATTTGATAGATTGTCAAAATTATTTCACATGTGTTTTCTCAAAGAACTTTATAAAACAATGACTGTATTTTACCGTATAAGACGCGGTGTACAAAGTATTTTGGGCATGTTAACATTTGATTCTACCAAATGTTCCGGTTTTGATTCCCGTGTCAAGGTATATTCCCGTAGCGGTTTGGATTGTTGTTTTTTTATTGTTTTTATACGAATATTAATCTGAAACCAAGAATTAGTATACATATTTGGTTCGCATTTTTGTTCTTGTAGGAAGTTTTGCCACACGAATCTTACATTCCTGTTTATGTCGGAAGTTTCTCCATACGATCTTACATTCTGTTCGTGAATTCTCATACGACCCTGATTCCAGTTTCTGTCGGAAGTTTCCCCGAGACCTTGAATCTTGCTCGTCGTTTTTGAGCCAAAGAGAGGTGAGAGCTAACCACGAGTGAAATTTATATTCGACTACACATGATTATGATCCTTGCAAGATCCGTGTTTTTTTAAACCTAGGATTTGATCTCTCAACCACACTAGCCAGTCGGGTAATGCGCCCCAGCTGAGAGACGGTGTTGTCAGACGTCCCTCCCTCCAACAAGATCAAGGGCACAGCGTTGTTGCCACATCAGTAGCCTCCTAACTAACACGCACATAACACAACAAATGTTCCAAGAGTTGGGCGGTCATTGGCTGAAGCAGCGGCTCCTCATACAGCAGGGGACGTCATACCTACCAGTGTTCGCGTGGAGAGAGAACTAAAGATTAAAATATGACAGTAAAATACGGCCGCTACTCCTTGTACGGGCTTTACACATCTTGATAACACTTATGGGTATAATTTAGGGGGTATGAACCCTAATTGCTCGAAAGAAGATTGGGAAACCATTTAGGGGAAAACATCTTTCCAGGGCTAGAACCACAACCTTCACTTCAATGGAAAACCTCCTAGACGAGCTCAAGATTTAGTCCGCGTGTCCACCGATGCGGGTGTCATAATATTATTATTATTATTATTATTATTATTATTATTATTATTATTATTATTATTACCACGTCTTACTACCCGTTCGGGCTATACGCACTTACGCTAATGTGTAATAGTAGGGTGATTGTGAGATGAAATGGAGAACCTACAGTTTAACGTGGAATCCGAACCACGGTGGAGGCCTAGCATTCCCCACATTCCCAAGTTGTGATCAATACACGTCTTGTCAGAGGTGAAGGAAGGGTTTGGTAATCAGATGAATCTGTGCCGGGACCGAGGATTGAACCCCAGACCTCCAGCACAGAAGTCTAACCTTACCCCTAGACCGCCAGGTCACCTTTTATAATATCGTATTTTGTTTGACGTACCGACGTATGTAACCTTGTTATGTTAAGTTTAGTATGAATTCAGGAGTAAGAAGAGGATTAAAGCAGGATGATAGACAGTCGAGGAGAAGTACGGGCAGGGCTAGTTTGTAAACAAAATACACAAAACATTTTAGGGGGAAATCTTTAGTATTTCATTTTTTGACGTCTCTCGGATAGAAATACATTTGAAAGTCTTCTGACGTCGCAACACAGAAGGATGTCCATTACATCTGGAAACAGTGGAGCATTGAGGAAATTATCCCTTGAACAGTGGCAACCCTACCTTTGCGAGTTTTGGGGTGGTGGTTGGGATCCCCGCCACTTTCAGATAAACAGCCAGAGCGGGCTATCAACTGTGACCTAGTAGAACAGAAAGATGAAGGTGAATTATGAGCAGCTGATCAAGCTCACCACTACTGAGGTCTAATCAGCGCTGACTCAGCTGGTACTGCACACGTCTACTTACGTATTTAAGAATAGACGAGATCGATTTCTTACAGGGTCAAAATTGTAACCCTCTCAAATATTAGAGTAACTTTTGGGGCCAGGGCTTTGTGTGTTCTCTTAGAATCAAGTTAGGATAATCTGACACCTTAACTCATCTAATATCGTGAAAATCTACCGAACTAAGTGTCCTAGGTTCAATTTCTGGCATAGATTAAAACAATATCGTTGGTTAAATTGGGTCTTCCCCTTTCACAATGGGAGCCTGGGTGCTGTGTCTATTGTAGAATAAAGTCTATAGGTTCTAGGTATTTTTGGTACAATCAGTCTATTCATAAAATGAACGTGAAAACAGTGGCGGCTCGTAGCTAAAATTAGTGGGGGTGCGACTCCAGAAAATGTTTAGCCTTTGTTTTAAAATTGTGTAAAAGGAAAAAAATATGTATAAAAAGAACATTTATTCAGGTACTTGATAAAATCTTAACAAAAAAAACAACTTTTTTACTTAATTTAACTAAATTTTTTCACTTAATTTAACTAAAATTGTTACAGTTCAAGCTTGATCTATTCATTTAAAAATGAAATCCATTCTTTTTTAATTACATTTTTAATTAAATCAATAATTTTCTCCTTGATCTCTGGATGAAAATTGAGGAAATTTTTCTTCATTGAAAGTACTGTAAGCTCATTTAGTCTTTCTGTTAAATAAAAGAACCGAAAAAAAAAAAGAATCAAATATAATAGCTGGAAGCAGTTTAATAATCTAATTCTACACTCTTCTACACTTTATCACATTCAATAATATGGTACATGGTTTTAAGCACAACACACGCTGAGTAAAAAAAAAACTTCCTTCCATCATCACGCCAGAGCCGGCACTGCGGGAGTAACAGTGCTCTCTCTACCTGACAGTGTCGCCTTAATCC
This sequence comes from Timema cristinae, assembly GCA_039000515.1. Classification (NCBI taxonomy): domain Eukaryota; kingdom Metazoa; phylum Arthropoda; class Insecta; order Phasmatodea; family Timematidae; genus Timema; species Timema cristinae. Next base: position 83,259,106 of record JBCFYV010000012.1, read on the forward strand.
CCACCCACTCCTATGTGCACATGCGCACAACAGTCAAACACCACGTCGTTGGCACTGTGAAGCGCACAGTTCCATACAAAGAATTTTGTGTCTTTTTCATAAACTGGGGATGGCTACTGAAATACTAACATTAAGCTTAAGGAATATATATTGTACTATAAAAATAAAGAAAGATTTAAAGAAAAAAGGACTCGGTATATTAAATGTTATCGATAATATCAAGTGGTAATAGGGGGTGCTCTAGTTCCGCAGTGCCTTTACACGAGCCGCCACTGCGTGAAAATAAAATAATATTGGCAGTCCTAATGTAACTGCGCATTGTTTAAGTACAGACTTGAGCAAGGCATGCTGGTCTATCTATCGAGGCAGCACCAGCATGTGTTTGTTTACAAACCATCCTTGTCTTGCTGGAGACTGTACCACGGTGACCTTGACAACCAGCTGGTCGGCTGCGAGCAAGAGTGTGACAGCTATCAGCAAATATACCGCGTTTTACAACCCATCCCGGCCATTACAATATTTGATACCATTGGGATAAGTACTTGAAAGATATAATTTAGAGGAAATGTACCAGGATTTTCTTGTAGAAAAGTGGGGAAACCATTTTAGGAGAAACCACTCTCAGTACACCCTGTCGAGATTTGAACTCCGACCTCTCCATCACGTGCAAACTAGACCATACGAGGACGATGTCTTAGACCAAGTTCCCACAGACAGGGTCAACTACAGTAGCCCCATGGCTTCTTTGGTGCTGACTGACAGCTTACAGCTGACTTCTGATAGTCAACATTTAGGTATATACCTAAATTTTGAATGTCAGAAGTGACAGCTGCTAAACACATGTTTTTGCAGATCATATGGTTCGACGTAGGAATACATAATTTTGTCTGGTAACTTTTCGAAGCCCTCAGCTGTGAGCTGTCAGTCAGCACCAAAGAAGCCATGGAGCTACTGTATTTGATCTAAACGAACAAGGTATAGAAGGTAAATATTACCACCATTTACGATCAGGAACTCAATTTGGGAGGTTTTCCAACAACTCCACAATCATTCTCTTGGGAAGGAATCGGACCATAATATTGTGGTTATATGAGCCGATCTTAGTCCGACACCTTAGCTCAGCCGTTGGCGCGCCTGCCTTCTGAACTAACGGCCCCGGGTTCGATTTATTGGCATGGTTGAAAAAATGTATAGCTAGTGAAATTTGGGATTCTTTTTTCACGGTCCGGGGACTGTAATTTGGGTTTGTTCTAGAATTAAGTTAGTTTGTAAGTTATGTACCGGTATATTCAATCATTTAAGCTTTGACTTGCGTGAGGCTAAGGACACACAGAAAGCGATAAGCGGCGGGGAAAACAAACACATTGAATCAACTTGGGGGGGTTGTTGACCTCGTGATCTTGGGGTAAAGTGCTCGCTTCAGGCGAGACCCGATGTTCGTGGGTCCAGACCTAGCTGAGGCCGAAGGATTTTTCTTGAGCGATAAGAATCCGTAGCACAACTTTCTTCGGAGGGGAAGTAAAGCAGTTCGTCTCATATCGATTGTTGTATGTAAAATAACACTGGGAGGTATGGGAAAATAACTTTCCCGGAAAAATTGATAGGCCTTTTCGCTCTCGCTAATAGAAATTCTCATGAGCCGATATAATCAGTTGGTTTCACGTTAAATACCTCAATTAAATAAACTGGGGAGGTTGACCATATTGCAAGACCGAACGAGAACAGCTCAACGCTCAATACCGCGAAAAAAAAAAGTTTAATTTTATTCAGTGCCACACTCAGTTACCAAGCGTTCTGAATGTGCCCTCTGTCACAGTCGAACACCGAGTCTGAATTCATTATTACTGCTATTTGTAGGCACTCTGTATTGTGGGGGCACTTAAGAAAACACTTAAGGAAAGAAGATCTTGGAGTATATCTTGAGAAGAAATCTGCAACGAATTAAGCAATTATGGCTGTTTAGCAGTATTTAACCCGCTTAGGTGGCCGTGCTACTCACGTGTTTGACTAAACTGCTGAAGACTGGGAGGTCGTGGTTCGATACCGGTTGGGTGCACTGAGGTCCCCCCCCCCTCCCCAAATGGCTTTCCACCCTCCATCCACGCAAATCTGGGTGTACTACCTGTAAATTAAACCTTTCTAATCCCTAACCCATTAGTGTAATTAGTACATAGGAGTATAAACCGATCGGGTAGTAAGGCGCAATGCAAAAACAAACATACTGTATTTACTTCTCTGTACCTCGTGTTTGGTTTCGTGCAGCTAATCAAACTATTTTCAACTTTCACCAAACTAAGAGTGATAACAAGTTAACTATCTATGATAATACCGGGGTCATGTTGTCGGTGAGCCCTCAGCCCTCTTGATGTCTATCTTCCCGTCTATAACGTTTGACGCTCAAAATCGCTTTCTACATAACCTTGGCCTGATAGTTGTCCTGGCTACCTACACCCAGTATCACCTCTGAGGAAACAACATGACTTAATGGGGAAAAAACTTTATTGTCGCCTTCTCTCTCGATTAACTGTTGCCAAAACTTTCGGTGTGTTGGGGTAAGATGTATACTCCATCCATGGTGAGAGTGTAGGTGACAGCTAGCAGAAGGTTCTTTTACTGCAAACATTGGCTTAAGTCAATCTATTCGGGAATAATTTGTATTTGCTTAGTAGTACTATATTAATATTATCAATAAAAAGTGTTATCAAACGCTTCTAATAAAACTTCCAGACAGTGTTTGCAATGAAGAACCTTCTGATGGCTGTCAATTACCTACACTCCCACTGTATGTGAGCTATAGGTAGCTACTGGTGACGTCGACGTACCATCGTTGGGAAACTTGTCTTATATTTAAGGGAAGATTGACAAAACTAAAACAAGAAAATTACACCGTGGTATCCCAATAGCGGTCATGCAACCAGTTGCGTCAGAGATGATAGCCAGTATAGTGACTCTCTCGAGTCAGGGGTCTCGCCTCGTATTTACTAAATACAAATGAGTGGATGTAGAAGCAGCGTGACTTTACAAAGTACCGAACCACGAGTACATCAAGTAAGGCAGGAGGTGAATTCAATCAAATGTTATAAACGAGTGTGTTGGCCTTCCAAGTGTTGTCCTAGGTTAAAATAATGTGTGTGTTGTTTGAGGAAACTGCCTCGCGTGCAAAAAGTGCAAGGTAAACACTGCGAGACAGAGCAAGAAGGGCTCTAGACACGAACATTTCGCTAGATGCACCTCGGCGTGGTTTCCTGGAGACGACTTTCACGAAATAATCAGAGAAGTAGCGATTAAAGCAAAATACGTGTGCGCTCCCCGTATCACTACCAGTCTGGGATGTACGCATATTTACACTGATTGAGTAGGAATGAGAAAGGTATAATTTGAGGAAAATGTACCCACATATTCGTGAAAGAAGAAGGGGAAACCATTAAAAAAAGCAACTTGAGTGCAATCTGTCGGGATTTGAACCCCAACCTCTCCGTCACTGGAAGGCCAGACTAGGTGAGACACAAGATTTATTCCTCGTGTCCACCAATGCAAGTTGCTCTTCTGTTGAATTACACGCTTGATAGTGATATTTACACTGGTGGGTGCTGCCGCTAAGGTGTCAACCTAGTCTGACCTGCTTTAGTGGCTGAATAGTTTAAGGCGTCTCTTTCGCAATATACTAGGGTTCCATTGGCAGGAAGATCAAGGTTTTAACTCCGGTCGGCTGTACTGAGGGTGGTTTTACATAAATGATTTTCCACTCTCCCTCCACGCAGGTGCGGGTATACTTACTCTAAATTTAACCTTCCTCATTCTTAGCTCATTAGCTTAATTAGTACATATGACTATAATCCAAACCGGTATTTAAGGGCGGTATGCAAGAACGCTAGTGAATGCTTAGTGGACCGATAGTGGGGTCCCGAGCACACTACCGCTCCACCTTTGAACCTCTGATGACGCAAGCATCCACTTAGTAAAGTTCTTGCATACCGCCCCAAGACGCGCTTCTAAAAAAAACTCATCTGGCTTGCTTTGCTGATAATGAGGAGAGATCCGAGATTCAAAATCCATCTGAGTGTAATAATAGTGGCTTTCCTTAAATAGCTTTCTACTCTCCTTCAAGCAAATGAGGGTACTTTTCTTGCTTATTCCTACCTCAATGGAAATATGCGGACGGATAGAAAGACGCAAAGCAAAAGATTGTTTTTAAAAGTTGTGTGGTTGTTGCACCGAGCCTCTATTCGTCCTTGCCAAGTGTTTATCTCCCTCTATACCTCTCCGTCAGTCACTTTGTATCACGTTACAAGGTCATCCACTCGTTCTAACACACTATAGTGCACTAGGAACTAGCTATGAAGGACAAAATACAGACATGTTTTATTTGCAGTCAACATTGATAAAATGTGACTCTACCATTAGTATTACATTATCTTTATTGATACCGCCTATCAAAAGTGACATCTGCAGATCACATTACTTGACGCATGGATATATTAAAGTAGTTTTAGTAACCTTCGTAACTAATTTACTGTACTTCTGCCGTGCTCCCATTACATGTTTAATTTCCACTTTAAGTGTCAAACTTTCTTCTCCGCACCTTAGTTCCGTAACACCTGAACCATTTTGGCAACATTTCAATCGAGTGCTTGAACATGAGCTTAGCAAATATTCGTTGTGTTAGGTGAGGATTATGGAGGGGAGCAGGAAGAAATATACGGGCATTCCTTTTAAGGGAATATGGAGAAATCTACCTTTGGTCCACGTGGTCGGGATTCAGCCTCTGCCTTTGACATCAGTCAGGCGTGTCTAATAGTAAGGTTACAGTTCTGAAAGGAGAATGAACAAACGCTAATTACGTATGTGTTAAAACGCCTAATTAGTAGCTATTTTGAAAGGGAAGAGTAGGGGTATAAAATGTCCTGAAGCTACTATTTTTGTACCTTTTTTTTTATATATATTGGGAATTTACAGACACTTGTAATGTGTACAGTGGCACAATCTACCTTTTGGATACTGTGCTGTAAGCCTGTTCAGCTCCTTGAAGTAGGCAGCACCACAAACTGCACAAATTATGAGACCTACGTCAATATTTAGTGCTGAATTTGTGCCACAAGAATATACTAGTCTCATAATTTGTGCCGCCATAGTTTTTGTGAAAACACAAAAAAATGGAATCCTCAAAATGTTGTAGAAACCAATCAGTTAGCTACGAAAATGCATCTTGTGAGCATAATTTCATTCTCTAGGACAGGAAGATGAATAAAGTAGTGTGATCGTAGAAATAAAATAAAATCGAATTCGAGATTTTAATGGATATAGACGTTTAATGACTCCCTGAACCCAACAAAGTTGTTTTTTGTTGTCTGTCTGTCTTCCGGTGTGTGCCTAGAGCCAAGACGATTTTACCGATTGGGCTGAAACTTGGAATCAAGGGTTTTCATAAAGTTCATCAGGGTTTATTTTGTCATTATCGATCCACCCATAAACTTAAAGGTGAAAATATAAAAACAATCGAATTTATCAAAATAAACTTTGATTAAAACTAGTATCCAAGCAGTTTGCCATTACAAACAAAATGTCATATAATTTTGCTGAGAAAATTACTTAGAGGACACTTGATATAAGCGTATGTATCCACTTTTGATTTTTTTTAAGCTTATCTCCGCAACTATTTATTTCAGATACAAAAACATTTATCACTGAAAAATTGTAGGGCTATTAAAGATAAAAATACATATTAAAAAAATTTGTTTATAAGACAAATATTTGCTGAGTTTAAGCAAATATGCATTTTAAATGGAGGTTTTAGAAATAGAGAACTGAAAATTTACCCTAGATAATAATACACTTCTTTAAATTATAAACTCCAAAATGGGTGGGGGCTCTCAAAATTAGCAAAACTAATAAAACAAATTGTAATTCATAGCAAATGTTGAGAAACGAATTAAGATAAGCATCTACTTACAGAGTGTGGTGAAACGCGATTTCAATTTTTTTTTACTTTCTTGTTTCAATATCTTTCTATAACAGTACAAATTATCTCGTTTATACTCTTTGATAAAATGTGATAATTTTTTTCCCATAATGTTTCTTTAAGGCTATCTATTATTTCATTTATCTTATGGTTGATCTTAGATCAATATTATTTTTAGGTAAAGAAGCGATAGGGTATTTGTGTGCACCGTACCAATGATTTATTTTTTAAGTGAACTTTATTAAAAGAATTATAAAGTTTTAGACTATGTATTTAATTTGGTTTGACAAATACATTTTATAATGTTCTTACTGCTTGACATTTTTACTTCTTAATCCACTCCTTCTACCTTCATTAAGACATCTCTACGGCCTTGGACCTCGTTAAGGGGAGCCGTGCATAGGAACATTTTTGAAGGAAAAAAAACCTCAACAAGACAGGTTCTATTTGTGTTTCAATTTAAAGAAATGTTTTCTTTAAAAGCGGTTTTAACTGATGAAATTAGACGTATCAAATTTTCTAACCCTATTAACTGCAAGTGTTATGTTTTTTATATTTGACTTAATCCCTTGTTATGGATGAACGTGTAAATATTTCAATATGGTTGACTGAATTATTTTTAAACTATTAACTATTTAATTCTACACATATAAATTACATTTTTTATTTAGCAGTTTGTTTTTATTTATTTACCTTTTATCTTATTGTGCTAAGGTTTTAGATGTATTTCATATTAATGGTGGATTAGTTATGAACCATTACATTTTTGATAATTTGCTTTTAGAATGTCTTCTTATAGCTTGACGCACATCTCATGATGTTCATAGTTTTTACACGTCACTCTGTATAAAACATATTCGCGCGAATCAGACATGCCCCGTACGGGCGAACATAAAGGTCATTTTAAATAACGTTGTAGCTCATGTTAAAACCCAAATGATGATCCCTCACTTCCGTCTCCAGCACTCGGACACTACCGCCAAGTAGGAGTATATGTTTCATTAAGATCACAGGTCCTGGAAAGATAAGGAAGCTCACCTTGTCTTATTCTCGCCAAGTTCATCCAATTTGCTTTGCTGGTAAGGTCAATCAGTATTCGAATCCTAGCCGTAGGAACTGAGTTTTTTCCCCCTAAATGGGAGGACCTGGTGGTCTAGGGGTAAGGCGTCAGACTTCTGTGCTGGGGGTCCGGGGTTCAAAGTAAACTCCAAGAAATATAAGGGTTAGGGATTATAAAAAAAATTGCAAATGAGGTAGAAAATTTAAATTGGGAAGACGGGTAGAAGTATAACTCCAGATAACTAAAAGTCTTGGAAAAATTTGAAATTTCTTAGTGGTAATTGGACAGATGGGAAGATGTATGGAAGGGGCTAAACACTTTCAAAATAAATAAAACATTATTTTCAGTGTGATAGAAAACTTAAATTCGGAAGGTAGGTAAAGGAACCATTTGAAATAACCAGAATAATCTCAAAATTTTAAACGGGACTCTGGAATATAAGTAAAAAGGGGAGGGGTAGAAGGGTATTTAAAATTTATTTCTAGTTATAGTAGAACACTTAAATTTGGCAAGCAGGCAGAAGAACAACAAAATAAAAATATAACAAATTGGAGAAATAACTGGAGAGAGGGAGAATGGGAATTTAAAATTTTCAAAACAATTTAGCTAGTGGGTTTAGGGACTCTTCCAAATAAACAAAAAGGTCTGAACATTTAAAATTTCAAAATTGAATTCCGGAAGAAGTAGAAAAAACCTCTTAGTGAATATAGAAAATTAAATTTGCCGGTAATTTAATGTGGAGGGAACACTCTAAATAATAAAATTAATATTAAATATTTTATCTTTATCAGTGGGGGCTGGTGAAATGAGGGGTTTTTCAAATTTCTAAAACTAGAAGAACAAACTATTTATCGGTGTGGTTTGTGTGTAGACCACCTAAACAGCAATGAATAACAGTCCCAAACGTTAAAATAAAGGACCAAAAACGGGAAGGGGCTCTCCCCGAAAAAACAGTTCATCCTTTATTACCCTAGCAATATAATTTCAACTAACTCTGCATGTCGTATTAATTTCAGCCAACTGGTCAGTTCGAATTCCGGCAGCGTGCACTGGGTGTGTTGTCACTAGGGTATGGTTTTCTATCTACTGGCGTGTTCCCTCTTAATTTAACTCATAGCTCCTGTCACTTTAGGGACATTTGTTAATATGCAAAACTATTTCTAACCAACCTATATTATTTTTAACTAATCTTAGCTAACAAACGCAGGTAGTTAAATTATGTTCAAGTCTCGTCATGTACAAAGTATTGACATAGAACTAACAATATCATACAGTTATTTAAATCTGAAAAGCACCATACATAGCTCGCTCCCGCCAAAATTTTGTTTACACAAAGTATTAACTTATATCTTAAATTTAAGATGCAAACTATAATTACAAAATAAAACATTAACTTCAACATTGAAATAATCTTATAGCATATTTCTGATACCACCTACATAGGCATAGTTATCTAATAACACTTTTAAAATGCTCACACCTTACTACTGCCAGGATTCAAACCCCAAATTTTCGTCACTAGCAATACAATTTCTTGCGAGTTCCCCAATGAGCGCTAGCAAGATATATATTGTATGATAAAGTAACCATTTAAATAAATTATTGTATTGACAAAGTGAACGCCTAAAGTTCATTTAGAACAGGGTTCCTAAGCGAGTGTGCCGCGGCACTCGGGAGTGCCGCAATATCGGTCAAGGGTGCCGCACAATTTTTAGGGAGGAAAATGGTAAAAAAATTTAATAAAGAAAATATTTTACCACAAAATTATGAAAATAAAAAACAGAAGAAAGTTTTGTCTTATAGTGTTTCTCTGAATTGCACGTGCCCTGGCACATGATGTGAGGCAATAATTGTTTTCGTTTTGATGACTACATATTATTTATTTTTAGTGGTACATACTATTAATTTTTAGTTATCTCATATTGTGGTTGGTTAATGTGGTAGTTTATTGATTTCCAAAGATGTTTTACTATATAAGTGAATTTCACTTAGTGTGATTGTTATTTATATCTTTCAATTAACTCAGTAGGGGAGTAAGTAAAAATGTGTATTTTTATTTTAGATAGTTACAAAATTAAAACACTGTTAATTGTTTAGTATGCTACTTTATATATTTTGCTTTGGATAAATAAAAATATAAAAATGTTAGAAAACAAAACGCTTACGAACATATCTTACAAAGGGTGTCACGAGACTAACACCCTTCACAAGGGTGCCGCTAGCCTAGAAAGGATGAACATCCCTAGTTTAGAGGAATCAAACTTATAATCACCTCCAGAACAGTCAGCCGGGATTTTAGCCCAAGCCTTCCCGTCACCATTAAACAGGACCAAGTGTGTTTGACGTTTATTCCGCGTGCTCGCCGATACGGGTACAAGTATGTTATTCTAAAGATAGTTTACATAGTCATTTTTTCACTATCATATGTTTATATGCCACAGAAACATGTAATAAATTAACTTTACAAATAAATTAGTAGCTATGTTTTAATTTATAAATTCATTGGCGGGTCGAGTACTAAAGCACTGCTTATTAATATAAACTATAATATTGATCTTTATGTTAATAGTGTTTTAAACAATTAGTGGAAAACCGAAAAACGCGTCAAGTGTCCCCAGCTGGGATTTAAACCTTTGCCTCCCAATAGTATTTTTTTTCGTTTCTACACACACAACTTGTGGCTCTAACCTGTTGAGGGTCAAGAGTGAATGTTAACTGTCTCTCCTTGTCTGAACGATACATTTCTCTCTTTGCTCACCCAACTTTCCGGCCGCCGTTTTTTTTTTTTCCCCCTTTCATAAGATAATTTTTTTTTACCCTAGTGTGCCAAAAGGAGTCTAGTAATTTTTTTTTTCTATCGCGAGGCTGTTTTTAAGTGAACAAGTTACAGTAGCTCCATGGCTTGTTTGGTGCTGACTGACAGCTCACAGCCAACTTCTGACAGTCAGCATTTAAGTATATACCTAAATTTTGACTGACAGAAGTGACAGCCGCTAAACACATGTTTTTGCAGATCATATGGTTCGGCGTAGGGATACGTAATTTGGTCTGGTAACTTTTCAAAGCCGTCGGCTGTCAGCTGTGAGCTGTCAGTCAGCACCAAAGAAGTCATGGGGCTCCTGTACATAGGTCTTAACCATGGGAAGACTAACTCCCAAGTGAGTTATTGAGATTTAAAGCAGATATATCTCAGTGTCTTATGAGGAGAAGGGTTTCTTGGAGTGGACATTTTTTATCATTCCACTAGTTTAGTTTGTAACTCATTTCGGCCCATGGCCCATTTCTAACGTGCATGATTTCCCTTAATCTGGAAGACATGACGTATTATGCACATCCTCTCAAACTGTACCTATGGATCGCTACAGTCCAATACCGCTGTTGTCATTCTGTTGTCAATACGTGCGACGCAACCCGAGAGCGACTAGTTTGATGAATTATTCGTACATCAGTTCCTAGAAGCGATGGACGCTCGTTCGTCGAGTTGGTCGATATGGGATACTACAGCTGGAACCGTAGTGGATCGGGGTGATCGCCCCCCTCCCCCACCACTCCTTCCGAATATAAAATAGGGTGACCTGGTGGTCTAGGGGTAAGGTGTCGGACTTCTATGCTGAGGCCCGGGTTCAATCCTCGGTCCCGGCACAGATTTATCTGATTCCAAACCTTCCTTCACCTCTGACAAGACATCTTGTGAATGTGGGGAATGCCAGGCCTCCACCGTGGTTCGGATTCCACGTTAAACTGTAGGTCCTCCATTTCATCTCACAATCACCCTACCATTACACATTAGCGTAAGTGCGTATAACCCGAATGGGTAGTAAGACGCGGTGCTAATAATAATAATAATATAAAATAACCAAACATATTGAAACCTATACCTCACTTTTGTAAAGAGTAGCCGACTCTGATATATTGCGTTAGACAATGATGGAAGAATGGCTTTCATGGGTTGGATTACGACATATCCACCGGGAAAAGGGAACAAGGTGGTTAACCGTTTTGCAAACGTTGCTAATCGCAGATTCAAATTTGGGATTTAAAACAAACATTTTGTAGTAATTAGATTATTATGTTTGTGTATGCGCTACATACATACATTTTCTGTTAATACTAAACCATTTTAGGCCTATGTACATATTTATTACTTTTATGACAGTGACTTTTCTTTTATATTAAATTACAAATTTGCGAGTAAAAATAATTGTGCTTTTTCCTTAAACGTTCTCGTTTTATTATTATGGTAATTAAAATTATTTTCCCAGCTAGCATTGTTATAGTGCTTATAAGTTAAAATATTATATTCAAAATTGAAGGAGCCTGAAAACCAATCCCCTCCCTTGCCCTTCCCCAGCAACACCGGGTTCACCCTTGAGGGGGGGGGGGGTGAAACATTGGTGAGATCTTTAATTCAGCCAGATAACGTGGATGTATATAATAAAAGACACAGCTCTTGTAAAAAATTGTTGTTTGGCAACTATAGTACAAGATACAACTCTTGTTAGAACTCGTTGTTTGGCAACTATAGTACAAAATAATTAGAACTCGTTGTTTGGCAACTATATACAAGGGTATAGAACTCGTTGTTTGGCAACTATAGTACAGGATATTAGAACTCGTTGTTTGGCAACTATAGTACAGATATAGAACTCGTTGTTTGGCAACTATAGTACAAGATATAGAACTCGTTGTTTGGCAACTATAGTAAAATATACCCAACTTTGTTAGAACTCGTTGTGGCAACTATAGTAAAATAACTTTAGAACTCGTTGTTGGCAACTATAGTATAAAATATAGAACTCGTTGTTTGGCAACTATAGTAAAGATTAGAACCTTTACTTGTACAAGATATCTGTAAATAATACCCGCCTCAGTGGCGTAGTTAACTAACGCGTCAGTTTCGTGTCGAGCTAGACTGCCGAGGACGGGGAGATCGAGGTTTGAATTTCGCTCGGGTGAACTGGGGTGGCTTTTCCTAAATGGTTTACCACTCTCCCCTATGCAGATGTGGGTTCACTTCCTCTAGATTCGACCTTCCCTGTTCCTAATCCATTAGCATGATTAGTAATTAGAACGTATAACCCGAACGGGTAGTAAGACGTGGTGCCAAGTATAAGAACGTAAAATGATGTTCCCCTCACAGTCCCACGTGTATTCCTGCACGTGTCAATGGTGAGAGGTTGGAAATGACCATGAGCCTACTTCTGCTGCGCAGCAGTGTGGTGGTGTGACATCGCCACTTGGAGAGTGTGTGTGTGTGTGTGTGTTGCATCACATACGCCTCAACTCCCCACACGCCCAGAAGAACTTAATTTATTGACAGACCTGTTGGACTATTTATTGTCACTTGTATCACTCAACCTGTTTGGTTCGCTGGCATGGCATCTATAAATCGAGTTTTATGAAGCCTTTATACATTTGGTTTTACAGTGTAGACTAATTATCTTTCACATCTATTATTATCTATAATTAAACTGGCAAACCTTATTTAACAAGAGTTTTTTTAAATACAGTGACCCTCTAAATGTGATGTATAATATATACTAGCGTCTGAAAAAATTGAGATTTTATCAAATTAAAGTGTAGAAGCAAATCACTCCTGCCTCGTCATGGTAAAGTAATTTATCTGAGTTGAAAGACAGTGGTATTACTACCAAGGTCAACGTATACGCGTTGAATGTATCTATCTATCTATCTATTATCTATCTATCATATATATATATATATATATATATGATAAAGGGGCGTACCCACAAATTTATGTTAGGGGTTGGAGGTGCACTTTTTTTTATTACCACCAAGTTTTACAACCAGTTCAGTCTATATACATTTAATATGATAATTACTTTAATCGTGTAGAGAGGAGGAAGTATTTTAGAGGCAATCCACCCGCATTTGTACGAAAGGAGAGTGGGAAACAATTGAGGAAAAAAGCCTCTCAGTAGACCTGTCCGGGATTCGAACCCCTATCTCCCTGTCTTCAGCAGGCCAGTCTAACACGAGAGGAACACCTTAGCTCATAGGAGGGGTGGGGGGGAATTAAGATTGAAGCTTTTACTCCGAGTAATACCAGTAATACCGGGGTAATGAGTCTTACTGGCAGGGATAGAGTTGGAAAAACGTGGGACGAGGGAGGGTGTAGGGGTACACCCTCCTCCTGGTTGCTACGCGCCTGATACCACGTACATAAATATGTCAACGGGAGGAAAGAGTCTTTTTTTTTCTCTTCGATATTATTGGTTCCAAAGCTGATGCAGAAAAGGAATCGTTGGTTGGCTGTGAAGTTGTTCCTTGGAGAAAGGGAGATTCGGCCGTGACAAGAATAAGTGCATGTCCGGGGTTGTGGAGGGGGAGGGGGATTGCTGCAGCTGCAGCTGCAGTGACCTTGAAAGAGTGAAGGGAGAGGGGTCCGGCACACGTGGCAAGGACTGCTTGTTGCAGTGCGCACTGCACCTTACGTAATAGTTTCTAATCGGTTTATTTTTATTCATACACTGCCATCCCTCAGGGTCTTCAGAGTGCACTTTTAATACCAGTTACACGGGCGCATGACTTACAATACGTGCACTTTCATAGGCCCCGCGAATCAATAGCTCTTATTTTACAAGTGTCATGTAAACATTTGAAGGCATAATTAAACAGCGGAAAGAGACAGTAAATGATAATTATTAAACTTTTCTATTGTCACACAGCTCAACACTTTGATTTAGTCTTTAACATTTCATCCTTTGAGAATTCGGTGATGCAGCTATTTGAAACTTCATCGTGTATAGTTAGAGATAGGGTAAAATAGCATTAATTTTCAGTTTTTTTTTAGATTAATTATTGGAAATTTAGCGTTTTGTGGCATAATTTAGCATTTTGTAGCAAAATGTATTTCCAGAGAGAGTGCTGTCGCTTCAAGTCAAGAGGGGGGTAGAGTGCTAAGCAAAGACTAACGGAATATGGCGATTAGCGGATGGGCTGTGAAGGCACAGGATGCAAGTAAAACCCGAGCTGAAGCACACAGACGAGTGAAACTCAATGATTTTTTAATCACTTATTCAGCTGAAAAACATCGTTTTATAGAAATTCTCAGTATTTTCAGGAAATTCGCGTCTATTTCGCTAAATAGAATAATTTAGCTAAAATACTCTCAAAATCACGTTTTTCGCGTTAATTCGCGAAATAAAATCACTATATTTAAAGTCTCTTTGGGTGTCAAAAAGTGTATTTAAAGTGTTATTTACCAGAGATAGTGTATTTAGGATATAGGGTACAGGAGAGGGTATTTAAGGTCTTGTCGTGTGCCCGAAAGTGTATTTAAGATATTATGTACCAGAGAGAGTGTATTTAAGGTCTTAATTATAATATTATATACAATAGTTGAGATAATGTATACTTTAATATAGTACAGTTAAGGTCTTGTGTACAAAATATAGTATGATTAAGGTCTTGTTTACTAAATATAGTATGGTTAAGGTCTTGTGTACTAAATATAGTATGGTTAAGGTCTTGTGTACTAAATATAGTACAATTAAGGTCTTGTGTACTAAATATAGTATGGTTAAGGTCTTGTGTACTAAATATAGTATGGTTAAGGTCTTGTGTACTAAATATAGTATAGTTAAGGTCTTGTGTACTAAATATAGTATAGTTAAGGTTTTGTGTACTAAATATAGTACAATTAAGGTCTTCTGTACTAAATATAGTATGGTTAAGGTCTTGTGTACTAAATATAGTACAATTAAGGTCTTGTGTACTAAATATAGTATGGTTAAGGTCTTGTGTACAAAATATAGTATGGTTAAGGTCTTGTTTACTAGATTTATTATAGTCGAGGACCTGTAGTCTAGATGTATGGTATTTTTAGCATCATGTCTTACTACTCGATCAGGTTATACGTAAACATAATATCATTGTTATAAAGATCCTATGACTAGACAAAGTAGCCTATAACTAGTGCCTAGTGTATCAGATATACTATATAATTTTATTATCATCGCGTCTTTCCACCTGTTCACCCTATACGCGTATGTACTAACTACGCTAATGAGATAGGAATGCGAAAGGACGAATTTAGAGGAAGTATACCCGCATCTGCGTGGACCATTTTGGAAAAAAAAACCTTAGTACACCAACTGGGATTCGAACCCCAATCTCCCTGTCATCGGCAGTCTAGTCTAACACGAGAGTGACGCCTTGGACTATACGGCCACTGAAGCAGGTTTTAGTATAGTTGAGGTCTTTTTTACCAGATATAGTAGAGAAAAGGGCTTGTGTACCAGAGATATTATAGTTTTTTTAACACCATGTCTTACTACCCTATTAGTTTGTACGCAAATATACAAAATAGTACAAGCGTATACAGCAGGGAGTATTGAACCAAGCTTGGCCTCGTGACCCACTTAACAACTGCAGTACAGTAGCGGGCAAGACTATATACTACTCTGGAGGTGGGGTCGGGAACTACCACAGTCACGCTAACCGGAATATGGCATTTTTTCAGAAAACTTTGACCTTCAATTCTATCGCATTGAATAAAACAAACTCACTGCAATCACGCATAACACTGATGAATCATTGGCTGGGAGACTGGTTATTGTGTATATTTGAGATTTATGTTAATTTTAAAGTCATGTCCTGATATAATTATTCTTTTCAGAAAATGCACACACACCAAATAGTTGTTTTTAAATAAGCTTGAACATTAACGTGCCTTGACATGAAAACTTCCGTGAATATGTCTAACGTGAACATACCTTAAAAAGATCGATATTTTCTGCCACGGTTAACGTGTCTTTCTCCAACCCCCTCCCCTCCTAAGGGCCGTTTTGGTTTCCCACATCCTCGTTTGACGATGAACGCCGCGGTCCAGTGAATGGCCCTGCCACCGAAGGAAAATGCAACTAGTTCATCCAGACATACGTGGGTCTGTAATAAACGCTCACGTGCATGTCCTAATATCCGGCGAAAATGCGACCACTTGTCAGGGACTGTACCATCCTCGTAGTTTGGCTGGATTGACTAGTGACGGGGGGAGGTGACAGGGTTTAGAGATGTTGAGACTTGCATCCCTGGCTTGAACCCAGAGACGTGCAAGCTCTCTCTGGTAACAAGGCACAACAATGACTACTAAGCATCAGGGAAAAACTCGTGAACGAAGAGTAAATTGTTATTCAGGTCCCAGCTGGTCTCGAACATGGATCTGTAGTCAGCTCTTTTTGGCGTTTATTGTTGATGATTTAAATATCGTATCCGCTAGAAGCTGCTCTTGGAATATCCACTGTTGATATCCATTGTAGTGCTTGTTTTCTCGTTATTTCTAATATCTGCAGTAGTAGTCAACTTTCAATATCTGCGCTAGTAGCCTAGTTTTAATTATTAATATCTGCAGGAGTTGTCTCATTTCAGACTCTGCAGACGTAGTCTAGTAGTAATATCTGAAGAAGTCGTCTCATTTCAGACTCTGCAGAAGTAGTCTAGTAGTAATATCTGAAGAAGTAGTCTCATTTCAGACTCTGCAGAAGTAGTCTAGTAGTAATATCTGCAGAAGTAGTTTCGTTTCAGTATTTGCATAAGTAGTCTAGCTTTAATATCTGCAGAAGTAGTCTAGTTCTAATATTTACAGCACTAGTGTAGTTCAAATATCCGTAGAAGTTCTCAAATATACAGCAGTCGAGATCTAATGTCTGCAGAAATAGTTCCAACATATATAAAATTATTCTAGTTTCCATTATATGTATGTAGTTCTAATATCTAAAGCAGAAGTATAGTTTTAATATACACAGCAGTAGTCTAGCTGTAATATTACACAGCAGTAGTCTAGTTGTAATATTACACAGCAGTAGTCTAGTTGTAATATTACACAGCAGTAGTCTAGCTGTAATATTACACAGCAGTAGTCTAGTTTCAATATAAACAGGTAGATTTAAATTAATATATGCAGCAATTGAACAGCTCACAGTGGGCTGCGTGCACAAGGGCGGGTCCAGGTTGGCATGACGGACTTCCGGCTTCTGAAGCGATACCAACCTTCTATTGCGAATATTCCCTGGATACTGGCCTTGACACCTCCAGCCTAGAAACAGCTCATGTCGGCATTCCCTTCATCCTGTCTGAAATGTTTGGCTTGATTAGGTTCTTCTTATGTTTGTTTAACAGTTTTCAGGAATAGATATTGAAGTACTAGTGTTGAACTGGGACTACCTATAGAGTAGCCATCTTATCCAAAAGTGTTGTTTAAATATTGTTATAGTTCAGCCCTTTATAATGAAACATTCACACCCCTGATTTGCTTAATATGGGCCGCAGTGACAAACTCATATAATATTACACTAATGTATTAGAGATTAGGAAGGTTGAATTATAAGAAGTCTACCCGCATTTGTGTATAGGTAGAATGCAAAACAATTTAGGAAAAACAAACCTTAGTACATCCGACTGGAATCGAACCTCAATCTCCCCGTCTTCGCCAGTCTAGTCTACTGCGAGAGTAGCATAAAGGTGTCCTGAGGAATTATGCTTACTATGAATCTATGAATATTATTTTTCCTCTGTTAAAATCAAACAACATATTTTTTTTTTTAGATTTGGCCATAATTTTTTATAGATTTTAAAAAAAGTCTGACTGTAGCCCGCTATTTTTATAGTATGGTACTCCAAATATGAGTTTGAAAATATTGTGATAGGTACGTTCATCGTTCATAGCACCAAACATAACAACATATTATTCCTTTGCTGACATTTGGATATCCCTGGCCTAAAGTGATGGCTTTCAAGAGAAAATATGGTCAAGGTGTCTTATGCCGTGTACACATCAATGCAAGCACTCTTAGCGAGCAACGTTGCTCAAGTTATTGTCTGGGAACATTTTCTAGGGACATTTTAAGGCAAATAAATGACAAATGTTGGCTAACAAAACTCTACTTTCCGTTCAGGAGCGTTAACATCATTTCAAACAACATGCTACTAAAAGAAGTGCGATATTTTCATTCACTATTACAAAGATTCACAATCATTTAGTTCCCCATTTTCTTGAAAACAGTATGACATTCTGCAAGGGAAACTTTTGAGCCAATGATTATGATTAAAAACTCAAAATTCAACAGTGTAGCTCTAAAATAAATATTAAAACCACTCTCGTCTTATTTGTCTTAATCTGACCGCATAACTGGTCCTATCGCTATTTTGTAATAACGATTTTCATCCCACTTCATTGTTCAGTTAATTTGCCACCGCACACAATTAAATAATAATCACTGGTGGACAATCTCAAAAATTTTCACGCTCAGTTTACTCTTGAGTGAGCATAGCTGCAAGCACTGTATTAAAGAAAGATTCATCACTTTGAATAACAATGCCATATCTAAAGACGTGTTCACAAACAACAATTTTCAAGGTGGGCATAATCTCTTGGCTAAAATTGTTCGCGAACAAATGTTACTAAACGATCTTTTGGTTGGTGTGAAGTCGGCGTTAAATGTTTCGATTTTGATAAATGTTAATCAATGAATTCAAGGTGAGGAGGCGAGCGGCGATACACATACAATGGAAGCTATAGCTCAGTAGATAGAATATGGCTTTAATTTAAAATGTACGCCAGATGTAATACATTTATTGCATTATTTGTGTGTTATTTTAATAAATAAAACTTTTGTTTGCAATGTAGCTGAAATGCATTTTAGGAAAATGTGAGGCAGATTCTGAACTTATTTCCATTATAGCGATTTATTCTGACCTCAAAAGTGAGATAATAAGCCAACTAAAAGGTTAAACCTTTCAGCCATAAATACAATGTTATACCATTTTTATTATTACCTATTTAGTAAAATAAAGTTGAAATTTAATAGTCAAATTTTCATAGGTTAAAAAAGGCTTAAAGAAAGTATTGATTCAATAATGTTTTTGAAAACGAAGTATCACAATTATATATAGCTGATCTCGGTTGTCTTGGGGTAAATTGCCTCAGGACCCGATGTTTTTGGGTTCAAACCAAGCTGAGGTCAACTTTTTTTTTTTGCGATAAAAATCCGTAGTACAACTTCCTTTGGTCCAATGTTGATGGTGACATGTAAAAGAACCTAGAAAGTATGTGAAAATATATTTCTGGCATCATCAATAGACCCTTTCACGCTCGCTCATGGAAATTCAGCATGGAAGGCAATGGGTAACTACCATACTTTATAAACTCTCCAAGTACATGGGATTTCTACCAAATGGTGCGAGCAGTACTAACCAGCTGAAGGTCTGAGTGCCTACCCAGCTTTGGATGGATAAAAATCACATCAAACCAAACTTCGGGTTGTTAAATAAATATTTATTGGATTAGGAGTATGTGGTGCTGGGTCCGGCGTGGGGTGTGGGTGATTTTCTGGAACTGTCCTCTTGTTGACATAGATACTGGAGGTTGTGGCTGTTTTTTGTGTCAACTGCTCAATAAACATAGCTAGCACGAAGTGTAAGTAGATAGATGGGCGCGGATCGGTGGAATGTCAAAGATCATAGAGAAGGGATACGAGACTTTACAATTTTATTATCGTCTAAAAATATGCAAAGGCGTTTTGTGAGTATACGTTCTAATATTTACTAAAAACGGAAGTTAGTTATACGTCTACATGATGTGATTTCTTTTTTTTAAAGTAGAATTTTGAAAAACTTTCAGTTTCTATAATAGTATCCTTCTTCTTCTTTAAAAGTATTTTTATTGGTAGCTAAGATATCAGAATACACACACAAACACCGGCTCCGTGGGGCGCTTGTGAGCCAGGATCCACGGAGAATGAAATTGAACAATTTACATATGCACTTCCTTGGAGGTGAGGCGGGAAAAATATAAATACCCACACCAAGTTCCGGGATAGGCCTAGATAGCCAATAAGGCGAAAATGATAACAAAACAAACATTGTAAATGTGAAGGGGGAACCATAGAAAAACAAAATGTACACAAACAACATTATTAGAATTCAAATGAGATAGTAAGATACAAAGTAGAGAGAGATGTATAGTTCGCGAACTAATAGTTCAAATTGAACTATTCATCCAACCAAACTAGTCGAACTTGTTCACCGCCTTGACATGAACTAGCTCAAATAGAAATACAAGCTTAAGCAGCACAAGACACTCGGGATTCTTCGACTAATCTCGGTCGCAGAAACGAAGTGACAATTATTATTATTATTATTATTATTATATTATTATTATTATTATTATTATTATTATTATATTTATTAGCACCGCGTCTACTGCCCGTCGGGAAAATGTGACAATTGTTCAGCAAATCTTTGCCTCATTGATTGAATAGCTTGTCCTATTGTAACTATTCTAATTTGACTCTAAAATATTATTTTTGTGAATAATTTTAATAATGATGATAGTAATGTTAATAATAATAATAATAATAATTTTGGTTTGGTTTAATTCTCTTCACAATTATTTCGGAAATAATACGTTTTATATTTTCACGAACGTAACCCTCCTCGAAAATAAATGCCTGCTAAACAAACTCAATTATAACATGACCGGTAAGCCCTTGCGAAACTTTGGAACATTCAACCTTCCCCTCACAACTCCCACCCCCTCCCCAAATAAATTATCTAGTCTTTTTTTTTGGGTTGTTGAAATTAAATACTTAGCTAAGTGTATACACAAAATAGTAAAGAGTTTATTTTTGGCAATCGATAGAAAAATAAAGGTGACCTGGTGGTCTAGGGGTAAGGTGTCGGACTTCTGTGCTGGGGTCCGGGGCTCAATCCTCGGTCCCGGCACAGATTTATCTGATTACCAAACCCTTCCTTCCCCTCTGACAAGACATCTTGTGAATGTGGGGAATGCCAGTCCTCCACCGTGGTTCGGATTCCACGTTAAACTGTAGGTCCTCCATTTCACCTCACAATCACCCTACCATTACACATTAGCGTAAGTGCGTATAACCCGAACGGATAGTAAGACACGGTGATAATAATAATAGAAAAATAATGTTAGATTTTTCTTTTGACTTAAATTTTAAACAAACAATGCGTTTTTAACGTAAACTGAGTATGGTATTTAAGAAGTCGGTAAAAAATTCCTGTCCACTGATACCTTATTCATTGCTGTAGGTTTTGTATTAGTTGAGAAAAAGGGATGTTGACAGTATAAATATATATAGGATTTATTGAGTCCCAGCATAACTTCATCATGACAGACATTTCTATGTAATTTGTGTTATAGGGAAGTAACTAGATTACAATTAATTATTCTTCCCATCCATGAAGGGTTTTTGTTAAAGTTAGGGCAGTAATTTTACCATGTTTTTTTTTATTTTATAAAAACTTGTATTTGGTCAAAATAAATAAAATAATCCCCCAGTAGAAACCTAAAGTTTATTTGTCTTCATATGGTGATAGCAACAGTTATTGAATATTTTTCAAGGGTGTCCTAAAATGAAAACTTTTTCTTTTGATTTATTTTGGAAAAAAAAGTGTTGATATAAAAACTTTAAATCACTGAGCTTTCCTCACGTCCCTTACACTTCCGCCTTAGAAAACATAATATAATTAACTTCTGATTCTGAGCTGTATTAAATCTGACTCCCTTATGTGTCACAAAAACTTCTCTATGGAATTATGACATTCACTCTTGATGCTTTAAGTTGTGTAACACAAGTTAGGGGTGGGGTGGGGGTTGGCCCTAATGACTACATGGTGTTAGACTGGGAGGGGCTTAAATATTAATGAAACAAGTTACATGGATTTTGGATAAACCTTTAAAATGGGTTATTTTATTAATATTAATGAATATATATTTTATATAATATATATTATTAATATATATATATATATATTCATGGTCCAGGTGATAAAGTGAGGAACAATTTCATCTACAGGAAATAGGGTCAGCAACTATTATACGTGTGCGAATATCTGAAAGGTTGATAGCGCGCCTTTTATTAAATGCCTTCTAAATTTAAGTAAATTCAGTAATTTTTACATTACTGTTACTTAGCATAGTTTATTTGTGAAGTTAAAAACCATTGTCTTTTATGTTAGCATTCGACATACCGAGTCACTCAGCCAGGAGGACAGGTAGACCTTGCATTTAATTAATACAAACATATCTTACCTCCTCCTCGCATGAAAAACAATGCAGCATTGTTGATCGAGGGGGACACGCGTATTACGGCTAGGGCACCTGTAATTACCGACACGGAGCGCGCGCTATCTGTTGGCAGCATCTGAGTCATTGTCACTCTCTACGCTGCCGGACCCGGTGGTTCTCTAACGTAACCCCTTGTTTTTTAAAAGCAACTTCCTGCTGCACTGGTATAATATGCTGGTTTTAAAACAGGATACATTCGTTCTGCAACATTAACACACACACATACACTTATTAATTGTAATAAAAAACAAATACGTAATTTGTGTCTTGGTTGAAGTTTGGACTGCGTGTATGCGTAGTCTTTAAAAGTGATAACGTCGCTCCTTGGTTTGTAGGGATAAAATGTTTCTTTTAACATATCGTGAAATTGATTGTTGGGGGACGACATTTTGATCTACTTTTATGATGAATGTGGGGAATGCCAGGCCTCCACCGTGGTTCGGATTCCACGTTAAACTGTAGGTCCTTCATTTCATCTCACAATCACCCTACCATTACACATTAGCGTAAGTGCGTATAACCCGAATGGGTAGTAAGACGCGGTGCTAATAATAATAATATTAATAATACTTTTATGAATGAAATATTCCATCTGTCACAAGCAAACATTTTATAGCACAAGTCTTGGCTTATGACTGCATTAATGTAGATCTATATAGTAACATCGACACATGTCACATTTGGTTGTAATGATTAAATATGACCCTAACCACGGTTATAGCAGATTAATTATCTGATGAGAGAAGATTTGGAATTTGCCATTCACAAGACGAATAAAGAATGTCGAGTTGATTTGTTACAACACAGATCAGTGGCGAACTCAGAAATTTACTTTGGGGGCATCACTCAAGATCATAGCCAAAATAAAATTTCTGAGAAAAGTTGTATTTAAGCCTCCTACCCCAAATCTTTAATACTCCTTGGTTCATGAATAAAGGCTGAATAAAATGTGTAGCATGTTCAACGAAGCAGTTTCATTTATAGCTCTAGAACTATTTTGGTAACAGTTGCTCTTTATAAATGGATAATTACAGTTTTCAAATGTGTATAGGATATGATAAATTTCCCAGAAATTAAAGTTTGTAGGAATTTTGTATCCTATTAGTAGATGATTATTATTATTGTTTGAAATACATTTTAATGCATCATACTTCGTGCTGTGGTCTATGCCTTACTGCGTATTTTATTAGCCACTATGGGAAATATAAGATAATACAAAAGTCTACGTTATCTTCTCATATTATCCAACTGTATGCTAAAAAAATATGTTTAGTTATTTATGTATTTATAAAATATCTATAGTATTTAGAAAATACTTATTCTATATACCGGTATATGTTTCTTAAATGCCAACCCATAAAATACTATCTATAAATCCAACACGGCCTATAAAAAAACGTTTCCACAACCAGGAGATCATTAATAGAATTTATGCACACGTGAGCATTGTCTATTATATCTAAAATGGACAAAACTGACATGCCATAAAAATCCGGACCCTGGTAATAACCCTTTGAAACTTAAAAACAATGTCATTAATCATCAGGATAGTGGCTATCTTTATATTTTCAAACTGTGATTAAGGCATTTTTAATACATATTCGACCACGACCTTGCATAAAATGTATTGAATTTTTTTTTTTTAATTTGGGAATTTGATGGGCAATTTTAATTTGCATAGTGGTCTTCCTTTTGAAAACAAACCCGCACGTTTGGTCTTAAAATGTAGCCTATATATTTGACTCATCTTATAAGCTCTATATTTTAATTCTACTTTACATGACTTACGTTTTTATTGAAATTAGATAGTGTCTTGGAGTGGGAGGGGGGGCAAGTTCCCCATTTGCGTCCCCCTCCCTCCTTTGGGCACCATTGGCACATATTTAATTTATAACCATATGTGCCCGGGAAGACGTGTCCCGGGTGGTAAGGTTCAGTACTTAGGGATCACTTGGTAGTGCCCCTGAGATAGTCATGGTGTAAAAATGTCAAAACATCTTGAGGAGGAAATGCAGGCCTCATTGTTTTGTTCAGAATCAGTCAAGTTCTTCAGAGAGAGCACAGAGGAATTGACAGTATATCCCTACAGAGATGACCAGCTTCAAGTATTGACCCATCACTACGTGTGATGTAGAGGCACTTTTTAATGTATAAGAACTTTTTAAGCTATAATCGGAAGTGATTCACTCTTGACTTGAGTAATATCGTTGTTTATTGTAACTATAACCACAACCAGTAAGCTGTTGTTGTAATATAATTTTATTCACGATCCTTGTCTTTTTTACTGTTTATATTTTCCCATTTTTATTATATATTACTTCAGTTTTCAGTGCATATTAATCCCCAGCCTAATTATAGCTATTACAAATCCCGTTTAAAGTGTCTGATTGTCTCGATTCTAGAGCAGGCCCAGGCAAATTCTTTGGCCGAAAGCCCGGATTGAGAATATATATATAATAACTGGCCGACAATTGAAATACGATTTTTTGGTGGACGCATTGTATTATTAGTTTATTACTACCTATTAGTTGCACAACGTTGGGAACACAAAAGTAAGTAGGTTTAATTGGAGTCGATCCAAGGACTGTCAACATTTAGGATCCTAGTTGGTTTAAGATGCTCATTTGGCCTTTAATTTGTTCGAAAGAATGATAACCTTTTTTTAACCGTGCACCACGTACTACCACCCGTCCAGATCGTCAGGCTATTTACACTAATGGGAGAGGTGGGACGGGTGTATAGGAGGAATAAATCACTTTGAGGAAGTGCACCTGCATTTGCGTAGAGGGAAAGCCAGTCTATACGTTATTGACGCCTCTATTCGCAGAGTGCAGGTAGCTCACAGTCCACTAGAATCAGTATTCTACCTGGAACCACCCTCGCGTCTCAGAGATTCCCAATGGACGACGTTCTTTTTTTTCCCGGCAGGGCCTAGTGGTGAAACACCCAGTTGGTTGCTGGGAGTCAAACCATTGGTCTTCATCCTTGTGTTCCTGAAGCTGTTGGTGCATAATGCAAGCTAAATACATATTCTATAATCTACATTCAAAATAAATAAATAAATGGCGCTCCCAGATCGTGTGTCCTTACGTCTGGGCCTCTTGTGTCCAACCATAAATCTGGACCTGCTTATTCAGTGTTTATCATGAACTAATGTACAGGTTTATATTAAAATTTACGTGTCCCTTAAGATATCTTCGCGTACCCCAAGTTGAGTGCCACTGCTCGCGCAACGAGGCTGGAATGATTGGTCTCTGACCGCGCTACCTCTTTGTCGCTCCATTAGGTTAAGTTTAACTGTTACTTTGGGTGAAGCAGGGTCACTCTTGTAACTGTCCTTGTAGCGTCTTCACCATACAGCGGTCCATGCACCAAAGGAGGGGGGAGGGGACTGGGGCTGTTCGTAGTATACTGTCAGCGTCTTCCATTTGCGGGGAAATGGAGGTGGGGCATTACCCTTGAAGAGAATTGCCCTCTTTATTTCATCATCCTGTGGTATCCTCGATATGAAGATGAAAGATCATCTGACGTGCCTAGAGACACAATTTCAGAAATACTTCACTTCAAATTTTGATTCTACAAAAATTTGGGTTCATAAACCATACTCTATTAAAATTTAAAAAAAGTCAGTTATCTGCCATCAAAAGTTCAAGATGAATTAGCTGAGTTATCAAAGGACACAAGTTTAAAACTTTGAGTTTCCTAAAAGACCGTTAGATAAATTTTTGGGATTAGGACAGAATTTCCAACAATTTCTGAACTTGCACTAAACATACTTCTGCCATTTTGTACTACGTATTTATGGGAAGCGATGTCGTCAATATTGATGATTATAAAATCATAATATCGATCAACTCTGAAAAACAAATATTCAGCCAAGATTTATTTATATACGTAAAAATAGACGAGCACATCGAACCCATTGTTATGCAAATTTGCTTTAGTCTTTAATAAGTGGTAGCAGTATATGTATAACAAAGAATAAAAAACATTTTTTTAAAATGATTTATTATTCGTAAATGCTTAATTTGTATACTTATTTTATATACTTATACACACGGGATCACGTAAAAATTTCTCAGTCGAAAAGGGGTCGCGCGCGGAAGAAGAAGTTTAAGAAGCCCTGCTCTCAAGGAATCTAATTTTCAAAAGTTCCCAGACATGGACAACTTGAAATAACTTATACAAGCACCCAATTATCAAAATTTGGCTGAAGGAGGACCAGTCAAAATAGCTTTTCGAGTCATCCATATTTTAAAAAAATCAGACCAGGACCGCTACAAATAGGGGCATTTAATTTTTTTTTTAAATTGCTGGTTTATTTGTCTTGGGAGGGTAAGCCCCCTCAAAAGTATATTTTTTTTATTATTATAAGCCTTTTATTTTAACACAAATAAGGGGATAACTCCACACTACAAGTTAGACGACATACTATACTGGCAATCAGGAAGGCAACAGCTGAAAGGCGTTGTCCATGTGCCAAGGTGGGAAGGACTAGTACTAAGTCAGTGACATTATCTATTTAACAAAAGATTATTATTATTATTGGCACCGCGTCTTACTACCCGTTCGGGTTATACGCACTTACGCTAATGTGTAAGGGTAGGGTGACTGTGAGATGAAATGGAGGACCTACAGTTTAACGTGGAATCCGAACCACGGTGGAGGCCTGGCATTCCCACATTCACAAATGTCTTGTCAGAGGTGAAGGAAGGGTTTGGTAATCAGATAAATCTGTGCGGGACGAGGATTGAACCCCGGCCGCCAGCACAGAAGTCTGACACCTTACCCCTAGACCACCAGGTCAACTTTAACAAAAGAAAAGAGGATTAAGAAGTGCTTTAGAGCAGTGGTATTCAGCTTTTTTTTCATGTACCCCTAGATATAATTTCTCTTACTCTTTGTACCCCCCCAGGAAAACCAAACATGATGAGGTTGACACCTTAGGTCACGTGCCCATGATAATGGTTATTTGGTTTTATTACGCTCAGTTGGTAAACTAACGCTGTGGGTTTTGGTCATTGTATTTGTCATAGGGTTAAGTTGGTGTACTCTGCTGCACTTTGACACCAAAGAAAGGAGCTCTTTCTCCCCACCCCTAGTTCTCCGAGATCCCACACTGGGAGAGGGAGCCACGTGTTCCCCCGGGTTGTCTTTGTGTCGGGGTCACTGACCCCAGTAGCTCTGTGCAGCGCATGCGCCCCACGTGGCTCTGCAGGTAAACACGCGCCGCTCACTGGGACAAAGCGCGGTATTTGGGCCTGACCTGTTCCACTCTCCAGGCAATTGTTGGTGCAATTCACCCTCCTATTTCTGTCCCCTTAGACCTCTAGACACGGCGTGGAGCTCGAGCCTGACCTGCTCCCTAGTTATATATATACTACTAATTATACATTCCTGTGGTGATTATTTCTTTGAGCAAATTCGGATATAAAAATGAACCACTCGGTGGTCGCGTTGTCTAAGACGTTACGCTCCTAATAGATTATACTTCCGGTGACGGGAATATTGGGGCCTGGCTGGGTGTATTGAGGTGTTTTTTTCCTAAATAACTTTCAACTTCCGCCCTTTCCACGAGAATGCGGGCGCATTTCTCTCAATTATAGCTTCCCATAGCCTACCTTATTAATATAAGTGTGGTCTGTCACCTTAGCTAAATCAATAATATATTTTTACTGAGCTAAGTGTCCGGGTTCGATTTTTGGCATGGCCGAAAAATGTATCATAGATGAAATGTGGGTTTCCCCTTTAACAGTGATGAATTAACGGCTGGAGGCTGGGTGTTGTGTATATTGTAGATCTAAGTTAGTTTACAAGTCATTTGGTCATATAATCACTCGGTTCAGAAAGTGCACGTTAAATACCCCGAATGAAAAAATAATATATTTATGTGGGTAAGCCGGATGGGTAGTAAGGCACAGTGCACAAAAAACAGCTAGGAAAGTATCACGTGACAAAAGACACAAACCATCTTGGACGTCGTGTGGTCAAATGGGGAAACTAGAACTGCTGCCTAAGGTTGTCGTCAACTGACGTTGATTTAAGAACAAAAACTTGTTTATGCTAGCGTCGTGTCATGGTGACGCCTGTAAGCACCGTGACACGACGACTCCTGTAAGTTCCGTGACACAATGTTGCCGTGTCAATAAAAGTAATTTTCCGGGAACAATGCAGGGTATCATTGGGACTGCGTTTAAAAAATCCAGCTGAGCCGGTTACAGATCAATGTCCTCGCATGTTGTGATGTTGGCATCACTGTGAGCTGCTACTAGTAACCCCTCACTCGCCTCGGAGGAAGGCGTGCCATCACTACCCTGCAATTACATCGACCGTAAGGTTCATTATCCCCTGCATAGGTAGTCCCAACCTAGACCTTGTGGCGTGATCCGTGTTTATATACAAAATGGTAACTTCATACATGTAATAAAAGAATCGACGAAGAAAATGGAAAATATCAATTACTCGCCTCCTTAATAACCATCGCACAGCAAAAATAAGAATGGGATCTACATTATTGAGTGAAAAAATTTCTTTAATTGGTGGCCTTACATTTGATTAAAATTTGGTAAAAAACTGCTTCGAGAAATTACTAAAACAAAATGTAATTAATCATATATTTTACTAAACAATATCTTAGCTAAAGTAGTATGATTTCATCGCATAAAATCAAGGAAAATATCTATTTATTTTTGTATTGTACTTTTTCAAAGCTACAATTAGTTACTCTCTAATGTTATCTTTATGACGTCATCATCCTCTTAGCTTGCTTTTTGGTTAAACTGCAACTAGTGACGTCAACTCATCCAGCAATTATACTGCGCAGAGTGTACTGTAGATTTGGACACTTAGCCCTGCCTGCCATTGGCACATGTTTGTAGCTTTACTGAGCCCAGCGTACTGTATGGATGCAATCTTGATGCTGCTGTTAGCCACGTATTTTTGCGGCTGTGCGTGTAATCCGTAGCGTTGCCTTGCTGTTAACTAACTGTCCAAGGCCAACAAAGTCAACAACCTGCACAGTGGACGCTACCCAACTCACCCTGCGCTGCCCCTACAAAGCCGGCACCATGCAACACAACATCAGCCTCAAACCGGGGTTCCAGGGTTGAGGACCTCTAGGCACGCAATTTCATTCTTTGACGCGTCCTTTTGTTTGCAAGCTGGTCTTATTGAGTGCAAAGGACATCAACACTATATTGGCCTGCGTATGTTGCTTGGAGACTAACCTAGCGTAGAGCAGAACAAATTGTTTTTATTGGATGCTTTGCTTGGAAACTAGCTTAATCTAGAACAGCAACACTTTGTCCTTAGTGCGTAGCTTGGAGACTAAACTAACCTAGGACAGCAGCACGAAGCACACCCCTAAATTCACTATGTGTCGTTGACCTGACAGCGGGTGAAACCGCACATCGGCGTGTAAGGAATCGAACGTTGGTTGACTTTGTAGTATCTCTTATAGTCTTGCTGTAAGCATGTGAGGATCCTAGGATAGTATTGAACCGGTCTTACAGATGAAAAACCAACAAGCGACTCGTCTAAAACCTTTAAAGTCCTTTATATACTCTAAAAAGCTCCAATAAGTATTAAGGACCCCCAGAAAATTTAAAGCTAATGACATATTGCAAAATACTTATAAATATCCGCGGTATCGGTGTATGATGAAGGTAGAATTAACGGTTGCGGCAAATTAAATTAGAAAACCATTTTGCAAAACAAATCTCAGCACAACTGACTGGGACTCGCTGAGCTCCACATAGCCATCATACCAGACTAGTCGAGACTGATGCCTTGTATATGTGTTCACCGGTGTGATTCTTACGCCTAATTAAATCAAAACACATGTCCAGTCCTATTTATATAGGAAGGAACTTTTTTGATAGCCAAAACCTACAAAAACAATGTTTATGTATGAATATTTAAGGTCATGTGATTTGTAACTGACACGTTTCATAGATCATTTATAAAAACATATGAATTAATACTTCTAAGAACGTAACATTTTATCATTGCTGACCACAAAAAATTGTTCGGATTTTTAAAAGTTCTTTCCTAGCAAAATTCTACTATTGGGGTACAAATATAAACCAATTTTGTAAGTATATCATTCAAGTTATTATTATGATACGTTTGGTTAACATTATGGTAATACATTTAATAATTATGTACAAGAACAATTACCGCGCTAACACACTATTTAATAGAATCTATTTACCGGTTTCATTGTCACGACAGTTCCGTTTGAATGCCTCAAGTAAGTGCTTCCGGTATGTTTTCCGGTGTAATGGCATGTCCCGTAAAACAGGATAGAGATATTTGTTGAGACTTCGCCTGTTCTATACGGGCTATGAAGCCCGTAACACAGAAATGCATACTCGGCAGTATATATGTACGGGGGTCCGCCATGATATTAGGGAGAAAAACTTCACCAACATGATTGTCAGGTAAACAGTGATTAACTCAACACTGGTTATAGGACATGTTTCGGTCTTGCATAATCACATAGCATACCCCAGATACTAGGGTCGATACAAATGGCACGGTCAAGTTCCTCCACAAGAGCTGGTTTAATCCCCTTTGAAAAAAAAATATAGTCCATGGTCGAGTTCTTCCACTTAGGGGTTGGGGGAGGATGGGTCAAGTGCCTCCTCAACTCAAGGAAGAGGGATAATAAGAAGTCCAAGTGCAATAGCCTTGTATAAACCTAACTTTCAATCCTTCCATAGTTTATATATAATATATAATTACTACCCAACAAAACTTAACCTAACCTTTCACGCGTTTATGAATTTTGTTCCTATTTCATTTTGTAAGCGAAGCTCCTCTTGTTCCCGTAGACTTCCATGCAGCGTAGGGGTGGGTAATCTTAGACACCCCCTGAATCCCAAAAAGGGGAGGAACTAGGCTACTACCAGGCTACTTATAATATCTACCTTGAGGTGTGGAGGATACGCGACCATTGCTATCGAACTATTTATCTCCGTGGAGGAACTCTAAATCCCCGGATACAAACACACCCGTCCTGGCGATACGCATTTTAACTACTTTAATGCGTTAGGGATGAAAAAGGTAGAATTTGTAGGAAAATGTATTAGCAATAGCTTGGACAGATAGGGATAGTCCATTTAGTAAATATCACCCTCAGCGCATCCATCCACGATTCGAACCCTGACTTCACCATCAACAGCAAGTCAGACTAGATGAGCATGACATTTAATCACCGCTACCACCAATGCGGGTACATTACAATCGATTGTCTAGGAGACCTCCACCGTGGTTCGGATCCCACGTTAAACTGTAGGTCCTTCATTTCATCTCACAATCACCCTGCCATTACACATTAGCGTAAGTGCGTACAACCCGAACGGGTAGTAAGACGCGGTGCTATTAATAATAGTAATGATTGTGTAAGAACTGTATTGTCTATGGAATTCTAGGTCTATTGACATTTTCCTTCTCCAAGTTGGTAGATTATTGTTTCTTGGTGTCGATGAGGGGCTAGGAAGTCCTACTACGGCTACTTGATCCAGGGTAGTGAATAAAATGTATTATTTGTATAGAAGTTCATCATGTTATCAAAATATTACTTGTTCTAGAGCCTGGTGTATTAGTTTAAGCCAGTTTTCAGACCATGTGCTGATACTATCCCGACGCATGTGCATTTTTTTAAAAGTGACAATATCGCAGAACAACTACCATTCCCTCACAATTACCTTGTCCACACTGTATTAATTACACAGCTTCACCAGCTGGGATGACGACAAGGGGGGAATTTGCCACGAGCTAATAGTCGCCGATACTAACGCTATGAGCGGACCGAAGGGGAACTCACATGTAAATAAATCCTCTCCCCTCCGAAGAGCACAGCTTTCGACCAATGAAGGCAGGCGGCGGTCTGTTGCCAGGCGCTCGACAGATCAATATTCGTGGTTCGGAGCTTCATTCATTGCCACCCTCCACTTCCACGTGTGGGAGCTTTACCAGTTGCTCACACGTGGACACTACTCTTAGTAGGGATGCTCGATTCATAGGCCTTCAAGCGATTCTAGATCAGGGATCAGCAACCTTTTTGGGCCTTGGCCGACTTACAAACTTATCAAAAGTCCCGCGATCACCGCTTGTTTCTTCACTCTTAACTTTTTGTTTTATTTGTGCCTCTTATATTTATACCTTATATACGTTCCCTCTTTTCTAGGGAAAAAAAAGAATAAATAAAATATACATTTTCGAACTAAACTTGTTTACTTTATTACTTTATGGCATTAGGAACTCGAAACTTCAATGCCGCACTTACAAACATGCGCTACATATCCCTCTTTGATCTAGTTCTATCCAGTCCATCTCATTACACCCTATCTCTTTCAGGTTCATTCTAATATCCTCCCATCTGCGTCTAGGTCTTCCCAATGGTATCTTACTATCGGGTTTGCCACTCGACACCCTGAACAAGGTTATAGAATCTCCCATGTCCTGACCACCGTGATTTACGGGACTTGATCAAACTATCTATTTTGTTATAGATGTTATAAAACTATCTAGTAATTATAAAACACATTAGAAACGTGGAAAATCCAACAAGTAATGTGAAATCTGGCACTGTTTTCCTTCAATAATTGTT
Source organism: Timema cristinae (assembly GCA_039000515.1). Lineage (NCBI taxonomy): Eukaryota > Metazoa > Arthropoda > Insecta > Phasmatodea > Timematidae > Timema > Timema cristinae. The sequence goes on from JBCFYV010000012.1 coordinate 83,291,855, forward strand.
TTTCTAGGACGCTCGTGTTTGAGAAAGCTGCCTCACAGTCACTAGGTATGTTGAAATGGAAAAAAATAATTCAAACGAAGGACAGCTTCTCGCAAGTTTGGATACATCTGAATACCAGCTAGCAAGGCCGTAGTCAGCCAATAATTTGGGGGGAAGGGTTGGTGGGCACATCCTCCAATTGCCAAAGGCTAGAAAAAAAAAGATCAATGATAAACAATTCTAAAAGCTATCTGAATTTTTTTTATGGTAACATAGCTCCCTAACTGCTGAATGCTAAGAAAAATTCTAAATATTAAGCACCTCTAGAAGCTCTTTGAAGTGCTTTTTTTTATGGTAACATAGCTCCCTAATTTGTATTTGTATCTTAATTTTGATACGGTTTGAATCATAAATAAAGCCATATTTATTTTGTTCATAAACTTTGGCGGGGATGGGGGGTCCGAGCCCTTAACAACCCACCCCCCCTCCCCGACTACGGCCTTGCCAGCTAGTGACCAAAGTGAGAGTGTTTTCGGCTCAGCATCATTTTGTATTATAGCAATGTAACAAAATCGAGATATTTAAAAATATAATGAACTTCCTGATATTTATCTTCATCATTATAAGGAGAAAAGTGATTTTAAATAAATCTTACAACTGGTTTTAGTTTTACAAACTTCGTGAATCCTCGGGCAAACGCAGATAATCGATTATTTTTAGCTGTTGTTCCTACTCAAAGTTTTCGTATTCACACACTACTCACATGCAGATTCTGATGAGAACATTGTTTATCTGGTTACTATTTCTCTCACACATGTGTACTGAGCCGCCTTTAGCAAACTTGAGGCCCTGGGCAAACTTTGTTTGCTGAGCCCCCAGTCATCTGCCTCAAACCCCCCCCCCCCCTAACAAAAATCTTTAGTTTTGTTAAATGTTACAACAGTATTTTGCACCTATAGACCAATTTTCATGCTAGTGGCTTTATATTTAAGGGTTGATTTTTCCACATCTCTTTGTTAGATTTTCTTCCTCAACAAACTTGATATATATAATGTACAAAACAAATGCGCCAAGTTTGTATTAAACCGATGTATGCGTTCAAAAATTTACCTGAAACATATGCACCATAGGCAGAGAGATGCGACTCGGTGGAGTTAAAACAAAGAATTCGCATATCTTTCAATGCAGCCACAGGTGTGTCGAATGAGAAATGGAATTCGCCACAACATGAGAAATTAGGTAACTCAATCGAACATTAAAACAACAAACACCGTTTGTACAAGTTTATTCAAAACACGTACACTTTGACAACTGCCTCAGACAAGAGATTATACAAAAAATTCAGATTGAAAATGTAAGATAATTTAATCCAAAATTTGACAATCCTTTTTGTCTGAAGGCGGATATGAAACTAAGTGTTGGGAAAGGGAGTGGAGGGGATTATTGTTTGACATTGTTGCTTCAATGACTCATTCAGAAAGCGGAATGATTCCAATAAAATGCAGGAAGTTACTACCAGCACACACCGTCAGGAAAAAAAAGAAGAATGTCACTATGAGAACTGGCAAACTCATCACTTGTGGCGATTGACGACAGGGCTGCCCACCCTAGAATTATACAGTCAAAATACGTTAGTGTGGGACAGTGAGAAAAGGAGCAAAAGTTTGATTAGTAAAATCTCAATTCAACTTAGTTTACCCTCATTCACCATGGTAGTCACCGGCAATATCCAAGGGGGAGTATATAAATAAACCATTCATCGTGACATTCTCTACTAAAAAACAAAGGATAATGTATTGACGTAGGAACCCAGTTATCATGACTACTCTTTGTTATGTCCATACTGTGGCTATCTTTATTTAAGTTAAAAAAATTTTTCTTACATCTTATGAAATCAGTGATTACAGATGATTCTAATTTAATTGACCAAACTTTTTAATCTGTGGAGGAGTGGTGTGTATCCAACGCTACTATCAATTAATTCACTAGTATTGTCAAAAAAATAAAATAAATGTAAACACAAGTGCACGATTACGGGTTGCACCAAAGCTATCAGCTCTTCCATCGCCATATTTATTTATGAGAAGGCAACCATTTAGAAGCTCTCGTTAGTAAATAATGTTTAAGTGATCTAAGGACCCCGCTATACCCCCCTCACCACTCCTACACAACCCCTCACACACACACACACACACACACACACACACACACACACACACACACACACACACACACACAACCAAAAGGTTATTTTCATAACAAAATATAAATAACAATAAAACACATTTGCATATTGAATTAACATATAAAGGAAGCTAAAAAAAAGGTTTGTTGTGAAAGTTTTGACTGTCAAAAGTGATAGCTGCTCAATATATGAGCTTGAACAACACATGGTTACATGAAAGTATATCTGGTTACTCTTCCTATCTGTCATTTAAGGCTATTCGTAAATAAATCAGGATATATATATTGTTGTTTCAGGTGAGCAGACTGGTGTTCCAATGCACGTGGCCAAGCTGCGGGGTTGCCACCTCAAACTGCACCACCATCGAGACTCACGTCCGCAAGGTCCATCTTGGGTGAGTGTCCTCTCACACGCTGAGCTTACATGGAGGCTACTCCCCCACACAATTACATAAATAACTGTTCATATGATTCAATATTTCACTATAATAATGACAACAATAACGCAACAAAAATAACACTGACAATAACAATAGCACGAAGAAATCAAAAAGAACGACAACATTAGCAACAACAGCCATAGTAAAACCCGCTTCAGTGGCCTAACGGTTTAAGGCATCATACTAGTGACCTGCTGATGACGGGGAGATCGGGGTTCGAATATCGGTTGTCTCCATTGAAAGTGTTTTTTCCTAAATGGTTTCTCACTCTTCTCCCACACAAATGCGGGTAAATTATCTCTAAAATGTTTCCTCCTCATCCCTCCTTGTCCCATTAGAATTGTTATCATATATACGTATAACCTGAACAGGTAGTAAGATGCGGTGATACAAAAAATGAACAATATTAATAGCAGCCCCCTCACTTGGACACACAAGATAATTATGTGTATCACATTCCAGCTCCACGTGATTGTAAGTATCTCCCTTCACGCAAATGCGGGTTCACTTCCTCTAATTCAACCTTCCCGATTCCTAATCTATTAGTGTAATTAGTACTTAAAGCGTATAACCCGAACGGGTAGTAAGACGCGGTGCTAAATAATAATAACAATAATACATTCTGATCACTACTCCACTAGTGTAAAGGAGCACAAACAATAACATTAATAGAACTATTGTTTCCATAAAGATGTTCAAAAGGAACAGAGTGTAGATGATGTTGCATAATCCGCAGGCCCAAGCTGGAAGACTCTGAGTTGAGCGACCACGAGGAAGAGTTCTACTACACGGAACTGGAGCTGAGGCCACACACGTACTCTCCCCCCACCATGTCACACACGGGACATGGCCCGACCACCACACGAGGGTGAGTGTCATTGAAGTGCTTGGGACCAGCCAGGGGCTCAGCTTGTTTCTTGTCTCCCGGTCTATCTGGTGAGATTAGGCAGAATATTGTTGGTTCATTCCTTGCGGGAACCAGGAGGTCCTATGCTCCAAGAGCCCGGTTTTTAAGTGTTTGTACATCACCAACTTAGCGTGTTACATGTGTTTTGTTCCCTGCGAGCTCCGATTGTCTGTAGCGCGGTGTTTTCCTATCGCCCACAGACCCAGAGTACCAGAAGCAGCTCAAGCTGGGGGTGTTCCGAGCCAGCCCCATTAACATTCCTTCTACTGGGGGCGTCCCATGGTCCTCCGCAGCCACCTCACCAGTAAGTAACACTTAAACTAACATCTGATAACACTCTCTGCCACCAAGGCAAGGGTGTCCTAGAATCTAATGACAACTTTTTCTTTTCATTCAAAAAGTTTCTCATCAAATGCCACTATGCTTATGACAAATAGTCAACAACTGTTGAAGAAAATTAAACTCTTTGTTTCTAATGGAGCAATATTTGGTTAATTTTGGCAAAAAAAAAACAAAAAATTCTACAAAAATGGCAAACATACTCCCATCTTAAGTTAACTAATTATTAGACACAAGCAACACTCCCTCCCTCGTTCACCAACAAGTAACTTTTCTGGGCCTAAGCAGAATAGATATGTTTGGTGTTTGAATGAATTACTGAAGTGATATACAGCTTAATGTCTAGTATGTCCCTGAATCCTCAAATTTGTCAACATTGGTACTGAACAATAAGTAAGTGGTTTTCTTGGTGCCCATATTCCTGGAAAAGAACTTACCAACGCTCTCGCAAACATGAAAAAGACGAGTCCTGAACTTTTATTTCTCCTCTCTTTCTGCATTGAGAAGAGAGACAACATGGAATACAATGTGTCCGAGAAAGGGATGGAGTCAGAATCTGATTTATAAGGTCAACCTACCATGGTGAAGAAAGTAGTGGAAAACGTTGGTAGTTCGTATTATAATATTGGTATTGCAAGGCTCCATGTTAGGTGCTTTGGAATATGGACATGACCGACTAGAATGTGTGTCAAGTGTATATGAATTCTTTTTTCATACCATTTTGCTTTTGTCAGATTTCAACAATCCTTTCATAATTTCTGGGAGTTATAATGAATTTATAATGGCATTATTTCATAATATTTGACAAATTAAATTTTTTCTCGAGACCTTCTCGTGACCCTCAGTAACATCCTTGCAACCCTTATTTGAATCGCGGCCCTGAATTTGGAGACCACTGCTCTAAGCGAGTCTTAGTGCAGTTCCATCACACTCTCCTCAAATTTTATGAACAAGTAGTTAAAGTTGGTAAGATCTTGTACTAGTACTATCTACCCTCCTTACATTGTCTCCTTAAATTATATATTTTAACTCACTGACAGTCATTACGGGTAGGAGAGTGCATTAACGATAAACTGCTCCATGTTTGTTCATGCACTTTAAACAAGATGTCCTTAGGTAGCCACATCCTGTAATGACACACTTCACAATTAGCATAAACAAAAAACTTGGGGACTTATTCAGGACCTTAAATTAAGCCAATTTTATACAGATGAGTGATTAGGATTAGTTCACTACAGTGAATGATCCATTAACTACATCTTCTTTGATTTAAGTCAGTGAAACACACTGACACTGTGTTTGAAATATGTATTTCTAAAATAATGTACATTTTAGCCTAAGTTTATCCTTGAACTTTGCCCAATATCCTCATTTATGAATATTGGAATATTTTATAGCAATCATAGCCACAACACCAATTAATTTATAACAGAATATTTTAATGGTAAATATAAGCTATAACATTAATAATCTAATAGTTTTATTCTAACTCGTGAGGGAATTGCTAGAAACAATACTGTTAGATGAACATAAACATGTAGTTACAAATGATGCAGCAAATTATCCAGGCAAAATAAATAGTACCCTATTTATTACCATCATATTTTGATTTGGTGTTGATTGTTTTTACAACACTTATACAGAACATTAAAATTAATGGTTTGTAAACATAGACCACGGTTGTATCCACTTCCTGCGCTTGCATTCGATTTGTATCCACCTTTCTAATATTATTGCAAATATCTGTGAATACATCAGCACAGGGCTTTAGTTCTAGTGAACTCGAGGCTGCCTTGAGTGAGTGTCAAGTAAAAGTGTTTGTGTTATCTGACAGAACTCCCCTCAGAAGCATCTGAAGCTGAGTCCACGGCCCTATAACGCCAATGGGGGCAACAGCGTGACACTCCTGTCCCTGTCTGCACCCAACAAGATCCCAGTGAGCCCCACCAGGAAGGTGCGAGGAGACACCAAGAAGTGTCGCAAGGTGTATGGCATGGAGCATCGAGAGTTGTGGTGCACACAATGCAAGTGGAAGAAAGCCTGTACCAGGTTTGGGGACTAGAGGGCTCCAACATTGGACTGATGACACTGCTAGTGGTAACATAGTGTGCCAGGATGTGCTGTTAATATGGCTGTATTGTGCTAATAGTATCGGCATGGAATGTTGGTAGCATATGGACAGTATGTTGATATTATGAGCAGCATAACATGCTGGTAATATGAGCATAATTTGCTGGTAATATGAGTGTAATATTCTGGATAAGATGAGCTTAATATGCTGGTAATACGAGTATAGCGTGATGGTAATATGAATATAATATGCTGATAATATTAGCATAGTGTGATGGTAATATAAGCATAGTGTGCTGGTATTTCAAAGTACATGAGCTATATATCACATGAGAGTGTAATGAGATACTGCAAGGTCTCTTAGAGGCAGTGTTGTAACCAGGATAGACCTAGGCTCGCTATGTAACACCCAGCTTCACATGAGTCACAAACAAAAGGCCATCACATTAAGTGCATGGCCTCAAATGAGCAAGAAGTCTGAGAACACACTTTGGCGCCGGACGTCAAAGCTCTGTGTCTTGTAGCACAGATCAGACCCATCCTACAACTTAAAAGGCCTAGGACAGTGTCTCCCTCTGGGTCGGTTGTGACTTCCTGCATTTCTGTGTTTTTTTTAAAAAGAAACTCACTTTTAAACATTTTGATAATCAATTTTTTAACCAAATATTTTAGTGTGGTATATGCATGTTTTATTAGCTACTTGTTCGCTGTGATATTGTCCGTGACTTGCTTCTAGAACTGTTGTCCGTGGCTGGTTTAGTGTTTTTAAAATCGAGACTAAAAAGTTCAGCAGTGGTACTCATGACAGTTGAGAGGGAGTCACTGCCTGGTTGTAAAGTGTGGGACTGCAACATGTTATAAGGATCCTCGTCATAACACGACCACAATGCAGGTCAGGGTATCAAGTGACTGGAGATGTTTATCACTTGCTGCAAGCTAAAAGGTTTGGAGCTCCACTTGGGTCAGTTTAATTGGAAACATGAATTGAGGGTCATAAAGTAATAAAGTTTTTTGGGGTCTTCAATAATAACATTTAACAATTTGTAAGGAATCTAAAAGTTTTTATTAAAAAGGGTTTTAAACCAAAACAAAATTCTAATAACATAATGATATGCTTTCATTTGATGGAGCATTCATAAATCACCCTGGGTGTGATGTTTTGCTAGAATTTTATTTGTTTAGTTTATACATGTTAACACAAGAGTTATGCTACAGCTCAATCTATCAGATAGGGACGATGAGTTAGTTTTAGGAAGTACATCCTCATTAGAGTGAAGCTGGATAGGGAAAATACTCCAACTGTGATTCAAGCCTTGACTCTCCGTCACCGGCAATTCAGTTATGTTGCTAGCTTTACGTCTATGACCACCAGTGCGGATCTGCATAGAATTAATCATGTTTTTAAGTTATCTTATTGAGAGTAATAAGGGTACAAAATGTTGTCTATTTAGGTGGTGTTTCTAAAATATAAAAAGAATAGAGGAGAAAAGTATTTCCTTTATTTAAACATTAAATTATGACAGACATTTAATCTCCTAGCACTGAGTCTACTTCATACTGATTGTAATATAATAACCCTTCTTGGGCTACGCCTATCAAGATGATATAAAATACATTTGAGATTCATGTTTTACACATGGAAGAAGGTACACTTTCAAAACAAACAAAAAAACACAAACCAATTTTAGTTAGCACTCATCAAAATGTTGATTTTAATACTTGAATGAAGTTAATGCTAGATTAAACTTTAGAAAACTACTGGAAATTAATAAGATGGCTGTTTCCTTTTTTCAGCATCGGTTCATTATCTAGTCATTCAAAACTTGTGAAAACTGTCATTAAGCGCCATTTATCTTATAATAGTTGTTGGTTTGCATACTGTCGTGTTATGACAGGATTTTGATTTGTTCGCAGTACTAACTGAAGTCAAAATAGCAAAGATGGAAGCAAAAAGCCGATAGCAATAGTTAAAATAACAAATCAATAAACTTAATAATAGAGTATGTGCTATACAATACGAAGAAATTAAAATTTACTTTTGCTATAGACCGAGGAAATGAGGTTATTTCTCCAAGAAAGACACACACTTGAGATGCGACCACAATGACTGGTTCGAAGCGAAGGAACCAGCCTGGTTGAATCAAGTGTTGGCAAAGGGACTCACTTGGATGAGAGGAGTGTGCAGTTATGTTGACAAATATTGTAAAGTTTGGCCAGTTGCAGTGGAAATAATATAATCACCTTCTGTAGTGCTTGAGAAATAAAGGGCAGGAGGGAACTCTTAAATTAATATTAATTAAACTGTATAACATTTTGTCCTAATCTCATCAAGCATATTAAGTTTTTGAACTGTAGATTTGTATAAAAATCTCAAAACGTCTGAACCATCGCTGGGCTTTACTACAAATTCTGTGATTTAGATTGGCAAGAAAGTTTACTCAGGCGATGTTTCACCTAGGTATGACAAATACCAAAAATTGAATAACACAACTGTTAAGAGAACACAACCTAAATAATTCACAGAAAAAAACAAAACACTAGAAAATAGAATTATAAATATTTTTATATGAATCTAGAAGCCAAATTTTGCTCAATTTGAAACCAGCTTCACAATTGAATTGTTATTGTCATTTTCAATTCTTTATTAATTTTTTGATAACAGTTAATTGTTTTCTTTAGCAAACATATTTGTTTTTTCAAAATTTGTTAACAAACCTCAAGTAAACCTAAAATTAAAAAAGTTAGTAAAAGGAATATTTAAAAACTATTCATTTTGAAAAAGGTAAATGGTTTAAAAAAATATACACTAACAAAAGTAAAGAAAAACCTCTAATGTAATGTTAATGTTCTGTTTTTGAAAGGTCATAATATTGCTAGTGGGTGTGATATGCAGGAGATTGTGCCAGGATGAATATTTTCTTGTTATTTATTCTCACTGCTAACTAAACTGTAAACACTGCAATATTCTCCGCTAAGCCGGAATTATTTTGGTCGTCTGTACCTATATTCTTTTGTAGTTGTTGGCGTGAGGGAAATGTTGAGTGATTATGTTTGATGTAACAACTGGCCACTATTTCTTCATTTCTAGTTACTTAATATGTTTGACACAAACATCAATACTTATATTTTGTTTGGTCAACATTTGAGTGATATAAAATGTTAGTAAAATATTTCCAAGATATGTTAGGAAGGTTTATTTAGAATAGTAGCTAACTGAAATATATTAATTATTATTAGTTAATGAGATGAGCAAAAAATTATATTAATATGAACTAAGAAATATGTGGTAGGCCATCATCTACATACTTTGTATCCGTAGAGTCCATAGCTAATTGATGGTCTTTGGAAATTTAATCACAGCTACACAGTCCTTATCCTTAATCACTAGATTTTGCCAAATAAGGATAAAGAAGACCTTAATTAGGGCGTGTTGAACTTGTTTTATTGAAAATTAAAAATACTGAGGAGGCTGCATTTCAGAAAATTCAATAGTCATCATCTCAAGTCAAAAAAACATATTATAAAATCCTTATTAATACAAAAAGAAAATTAAGATTATATGAAATGTTAAAAGCTACTCTTAATTTTTTCCCAGAAATTGAAACAAGCGATGAATGTTAAACTTTAAATGTTATGTTGAAGTCACTTAATTATGAATGACAAATGTGTATTTGTAACCGTTATAGCTAGGCTGTTTGTTCCTTTTCATAAGAGAAAACAACTGCAGGCATGGATGAGATAAGATTGTGCCAGATTGTGAAGTTGTTCAATATGAGTGCTGGATTTCGAATGTTCCTAATGGCTGAAATAATGTTGTTATTGTTCCTTTATGCAAAGGCAGTATGAGTGAGTGTAAGAATTATAAGGCATTTAGTTTGTTGAGGAGAGTTACAATTGAGAGGTGCGTGAGAAAACTGCGGGCAAGATTTGGAGTGTGCTGCGGTTTCACACCAGGTAGGGGAATGGACCAGATATTTGCATTGCAACAATGATGAGAAATGTATGGCAGCAAGGAAGAAAGTTTACTGTGTATTCATTGATCTGGAGAAAGCGTACAATCAGGTGAATAGGAGTATGTTATAGAATATTCTTAGAGAGTATGGTGTAGATGCATGGCTAGTAATTGCATTTATAGCGGAGTTGGATGGGAATAAAGCTAGTGTTAGAGTAGATGAATCTTTGAGGGAATGGTTTGACATTGAACATGATGTTAGACAAGGTTGTATGTCTCCATGGTTGTTTAATATTTTCATGGATGAGGTATGCTAGTGAGGATGCATTTGTTGTACAAATGGGCAATGTAAATGTGAGAGTGCTGTTATACACAGATGATGCTGTATTAATGTCTGAGAATGAAAGTGACTTGCAGAATGTATTAAATCATTTAAATGTGGCAACAGGCAGAATGGATCTTCATATAAATAGCTTCAAAAAACTAAGGTGATAGTTTTTGATAAGGCCGTATCAGGAAATGATTGTCAGCTTAGTATAAATGGAAAACTGTTTGAACAAGTGATTGATTTTGTGTATCTGGCCAGAATGTTCTGTACAAGTGGCAGGATGGATGGGGAAATCAACAGAGAGTGAATGTATTTCGGAGAATAGTTTATGTATGTGGACTTACTATTGCAAGGAATAAAGTGGTATCAAAAGAAGCAAAGATGGCATTATTTAAAAGTGTGTTAATGCCAACATTGTTTTATGGATGTGAAACGTGGGTTTGTCAGGAGAAACACAAGAGCAAGGTGAATGTGGTTGTAATGAGATATATATGTGGAAAACTTGTATGGACAGTCAGTAATGGTAAGATTCTGAAGGAGTGCAGTTTGAAAGGGAATTCAATAGGTCATTGTGACAGAAGCATATTATGTTGGTTTGGGTATGTTGAGAGGGTTAATGTGGATCAAAATGAAGGTGTAGGTCATGGCTAAATGTGGTAGACAAATGTGTGACAAAGAGAAACATTAGTTATAAGAATAAGAGAGCATGTATGACTCGGTGTATGGATGTTGCTGAAGTGAAGGGAGTATGCATGGATAGGAAGTGTGGAGAAAGTTAGTGAGAATTGATTAAGTATGGAGTTATTTGTGCTGTCAAACATTGCGCATGCTTGGTTTGCATATTTAACAATTTTGGGGAATTTATTTCTGGTGAATAAAGAGTAAAAATTTGCTCCACCAACCTCATTAGTTATCTTTCCTCAAATAATGACCAATTTACAGATGTCATGTCAAATAGTGTAGTTCTACAACTTTTTCAATTGTATCAATTAGGCCACATTGTGTTTAGTTCATCAACAGATCCATGGGTTGCACAAAATAATGGGTTGGGCCACATGTGGCCAGCAAGTTTGACATGGTTGCCTTAGCTGATCTTTCTAAAATATCTTTACGTGTGCACCTGTTATGCCACTTTGTATATTGTTTTTCTATATCAATGGATCTTTCACTACTTTTGTGTATCCATATATACTAGTCTTTATGAAGTTAAAGTTGATCCAACTTATATGGAATGGCACAAACTAAAGACATGCAGATTAGAACTCCATGGACAGAGCAATAAGCCACTGTGAAGTCTTATCTCCTACAGACCATGGACTACATACTTTATGAATACAGAGTATGTAGATAAGGCTTAAGACATAGAGATTTACTATAAGCAATGGCGGCAGGTGAATTGTTGCCAGGTGAGTGTCATCTTGACAATACTATACTCTTAAACTGTCCCTTTCCATTCTTGTGTTACACTTGTCCAAAAACAGTCACCGGACACATACTCAATCAATGACGAGTATACCACCGTCAAGCTGTGGCCAAACTGTCAATGTTTCACAAGCTGCCACTAATTAAAGCAATAAGTAACTATGACTATAGGTGTACATCTGTATCATTGTTCTTGTTTTGTATATATGTATATGTTGAAAAACTCTCTTAGTTGACTCTGATTGGTTTATTACAATGCTTGACAGCGATGTCAAAATTACATCGGCTCTGCAAGATCTCAAAAACAATCATACGATAGACGATAAAGTTTGTAGCGAGTCAACAATTAGAAGAAACACAAGTCACACCAACTTCAATAAATTAATTCCTTGTTCTAGCTGGAAGATTTGGTTCAAAATATTTCAAAGTGTTATGAAAGTATACACAGATATTATATTTATTCTAAATGAAAAACATATTTTTATTCACATAAATTAGGGTCCAAGATTAATAAAACAAAGTAAATATGACATAAGACAAGATTATTTTATCTTTTAGTTTTGTAATAAAATTATTGTGAATAAAAAAAATACCAAAAATATTTTTCGTGCAAACTTGAAAAAAATAATCATGTAAATGAATAAATAGCTTTAATGATAGGATTACCATGATAGCTGTACACTTCATGATCATGAATTTTATTCTTGTATGATCTTTTATATCTGTCAATGTTGTGTACAGATTACTCTGCTAGAGATGTAGAACTTTCTGACGTAGATAATGAGCCCAAGCGGGCTCAGATCTCAGAGGAAGGAATGGACAGTGGCATAGTCGCATGATACACACACATCACTCTAGTATTCATCGGAAGAGAAACAACAAAGATTTGGATTGAATTTGTTTCTAGGGTATAGGATTTTTGAAATAGTATTAAGCCACTGACGGTTGTCAGAGTATTACTGTTGGAATACTGACTGACAGTCGTCAGAGCTTTATTGTTGAAATAATGGCAGATTGGAGACTTGAAGCAGTGTCAATGAGGATTATGATGTTCGAGAGGAATACGGTGTAACTGAGCACCTATTAAATAAATCTAAAAACAACAAGCAAATAAAATATATTTTTGTCAGTTGCGGAAGAATTTTTTTTTATGTATGCCAACTTTAATTTTAACTAGTTTTTCTTATGCCAGCATGCACACAATTAAATTGTACAATAAAATAGAATGCCTCAAAGAAAAATAATATTGGGTTTTAAAAATAATAAAACTAGTTAGTAGACTGTTTATAAATTATATTAAGCAATAATTTTCTTTACCTATCGCATATAGTTTTTATATTGTTTGAAACAGTTACCAAGCCATAGATCTAAAATGGTTTGCAACTAAAAGCATTCTCACAAGCTGGACAGGGTTTCAATGCTCTCTCGGGGGCCACAAATTTCTTTATCCAGGTGATTTTTAGTTGTGTTGGTGGCATTTTATTTAGGTACACAATTATTTGTGCCTTTGGCTGTATAGGTATTCTTGGACACTATTTTGTCTGGAACTAAATCACTGTCCATTTCTTAACTCAAAAGTCATGCCAAGACAAAAATAAATAATAAAAAAAAAAAAGATAACCTTAAGTACAATTTACGCTCAATTTGGTTAAGGACGAAACATTTATTGGGCATTGAAGAGCTGTCAAGTGCAACAAATGAATATGATTCTCTGGTCAGATCTTGCAACAAGTTTATAAAGTATTTAAAATGGGCCTTACTTTATTAACATTCTTTAAAAGGGGTTTAATATTTAGAAAGATGTTAAGAACCATGTGAGGCATATTTAGTATATTAATAATAATATAAGGAAGTATCAGAAAATAATTGTCAACTTAGTATAAATGAAAAACTGTTAGAACAAGTGAATAATTTGGTGTATCTAGGCAGAATGTTCTGTAAAAATGGAAGGATTGAAGGTGAAATTGACAGACGAGTGAATGCATCTCGAAGAGTAGTTGTATGTATGTGGACTATTGCAAAGAATGAAGTAGTATCTAAAAAGGCAAAGATGGCAGTATATAAAAATGTGTTAACATCGTTGTTTTACAGATGTGAAGCGTTAGTTTGTTAGGAGAAACACAAGAGCACAGTGAATGCAGTTGGAATGAATATTTAAGAAATGTATGTGGAAAAACTCGTATGGACAAAGTCAGTAATGGTAGAGTGCTAAAGGAGTGTGGTTTGAAAGGTAATTCAATAGGTCATTGTGAAAGGAGTATCTAACGTTGGTTTGGGCATGTTTAGAGGGTGAGTGTGGATCGAGGGACAAACAAACATATGAAGGTAAATTGTATAGATCAAAAGGAAGGGGTAAGCCATGTCAGACTTGGCTAAATGTTGTAAATGAATATGTTAAAAAGAGAAACATTAAGGGTTTTAAAAATAAAATAACATGTATGATTCTGTGTATGGATGTTGTTGAAGCATAGGAAGTATGCAAGGATAGGGAAGTGTGGAAAGAGTTAGTTATGATAGATTAAGTATGAAGTTGTTTTTTTTTAGCTATATTCACAGTTTCTTGCCTACCCATAAGGGAATAGTGTGGTTAGGTATGTATAGTAAGATATGAAATTATTATGCCATTTTGATTCTGTGATGAAAATAATTAAATAAGATTGCTATTTTTGGCAGCCTCATACTGATGTCTGACCTAAGAGGAAATTGTTACATTTGTCATTTGATCAAAGACTACTAAAGTCATGGCCCGGTAAATAAAGTGTTGATGTACTATGTTTTGCTTAGCATAACTGACTAGAGAACTGTTTTAATGATGTTGCACTTGTTATGGGCAGATGTATATGACATCTTTGCAGCTTATCTCTCACTGAGAGAACAGTAATGACAACACACCACAAAAAAAAAAAGTATTCCATTCGAGACAGGAGTGAAACCTGGAGTTTCATATGCAGAGTATTTTAAAAATATATATAATTTTTTATATAGTGATACATATATTTTGATGTTGTAATTAAAGCTAAATACAAAGTATGTTAGTAAAATATGTTTAGTAAGTGATTATTTTATTTTATTTCTCTGAGGTGAGTACATATTAAATAATGAAGTTGAAATTGTACGGTAACATATTAACTGTGGTTGAGTCACATAGTGTGCCGCTTTTATTTTTATCAATAAAAGAAAAGAGTTTAGATATTTTTCTTGTTGTTAGAATAGTTAGTGTATTGTAAACAATTTATGTAAGATACATTTGGGTCAGAAGCGCTCTGAATATCAGGGAATCAGTTGGCAGGAATGTCGGGATATAAAACCAAAGTATGAGAAGACTTGCCAATAAGCTGCTTGTAAAATGTTGCCTTATTCCTAATAATCCTTCTTTTTACAACCGCTCTCTTTCTGTTGAATGTAATTTATCACCATCGGGTTTATTGACAGGAAATGGATCGCTGGAGCCTGCCAGAGTTACCAATATGAGGTTCAATCTAAATAGCTAGTGCCAAGCGCTATCTGGATATTTTAAAGATATTAGCTGTGTGATTGTTAGGTTAGTACATTTCCTGTACTTGGGTAGATTTACTGATTTTTAAGTGCCGTAGGATTTTCAATAGGAAAAATAAATAAAAATAATTTATTAAGCACTAAATGTGATATTTCAAGGGGGAAAAAAGTAATAAAACAATTTTATATCTAAAAAATAAAATTGTATGTAGCTTTCTACATTATAACATGAATGACATTTTATTTTAAATTGTAAAACTGACAAGTTTCGATCTCTTTTGAGATTATCTTCCTCAGGAATTTTGTAAATATTCAAGATAATTTTTAAACAATCATTTTCAACAAACAATAATTTTTAAACAAACAGTCGTCGTCAACAATTCCCCTGTGTATTACACTTTGTTATTAGTTTTCAAAAAGAGAAAAGTACAAGTTCAAGCTTTATTCAATAAATGTATATAAAAAACAATTTTCTCTCATAGCTATTATAAGACTTTATAATTTATGTCAGCGGCGGCCAGGCTTGACACCAGACTGTACTTTTAAACTGTTCCCGCCCACTCGGTACTCTATTATTTTCTCTGGAGATCACTAATGAATGAATTTAAAATTTACCCTTCTCATCATGTTACTTTATAATGAACAGTATAATATATTAAAGGGTACCTATAATTAAAAAAATATATGACAGGACACAATTAAACCATTGATTTGCAATCTGATGTAAGTTTGTAGTTGGTCAAATATACTACCCAGTGGGAGGTAACAAGTACAGTCCTTATAACCCCTGGCCACACCGCACATTGCACCACACTGGTGTTCTGATTGTTTTGCTGAGAGGAATATGTTCATTGTTGAAACTCCTGCATCATATTGAGAAGATTTTATTTCTATTTACACTAATTCATGAAACTGATGTGGCTGGAAAGGAAAATATTTATTGTGATAAAATATTAATATATACATATATTTATTGAGTTTTTAGTAATATGTTTTTAAAATAGATATATATTTTTTGTGTATAATTTTATCTGATATTTGTTAAGAATTGTATTTAGAGAGATATTTGTTATTATTGTGAGTTATAGTTTAAGTTTATGAATTATGGGAAGCAGGTGTATTATATTTGATTATTTAGAACTTTTCTATATTTTCTTGTTATTTCTTACAATTTTTCACATCGAATTGTTACGGTAACATGTTTTAATTGATCATCCTGTGAACAAACAGCAACATTGTATTATTATGCTGTAAATCTGATCAAATTAACAAACCAAGTGTCAATTGCTACCAAACCAATCTTGCAACTCAAATTAATCACTTTATTTCCACTAAATTAATAATATATAGTATATATGAATATATTTAAGGTACAATTTTATTTCTAAAGCAAAGAAACAAAACTATTCTGGGTTTTAATGTCACATTGGAGTTTTTTGTAAAAAATTATCTAGTATAGATAACTTTTATTTTCAACTTCATTAATTATTAAACATGCACTTCTGTGTATTAACCAACCTAACGCATCCCACCTATCAACTTGTTTGCATTATTGTAGATAAGTTGTTTTGTCAAAATGTGTCACAATTACAACTCTCAAAATTGCTATATTAGGTCAAAGAAATATGTTTTGACAATGAATAATAACCCTGGCTAGTTCAGGTTGTAAAGCAATGATAATTAATGCAAAAGTCTTAGTAGGGTTGCCACCTATCCTGATTGTACTTACGAGATAGTTTCTTAATGCATGTTGTTGCTCCCTGTTCCCAAAGGTGCTGGGGATGATAAAATCTTGTATTTTCCACACACTTTCCTTACAATTTATTTTCATTCTACAATTTTTCAATTTAAAGTATAAATTATCTGGTCCTCGTTCTTCAGATGAGCTATCTTTTGATGAACTGGCAGAGGGGGATAGACACGACAGAGTTTGCGGGACTTTAAAATGTAATTATAATAAATTTAAACTTTAAAAAAATGTAATTTTGTCCGCATCTCTTATTACTACCTGTTGGAGTTATATGCATATATAATAATTACACTAATGTGGTAGGGATAAGAAAGATAGAACTTCACTGTAAATGTACCCATATATGTATAGGCAGAGAATGAGACAGCATTTAGAAAAAAAAAAACCTTAGTAAATGGCCAGAATTAAAACAGTGTGTTCACTGGTGCAGGTAATAATTAATTTTATTTAGACTAAATTTGTAAAATATTTTTGATACAGTTATAGCAATCGCCTTATTAACATCCCCTTAGACCAATTAATTTATCAAGACATTTAATGCTTAAAAAAAACATTTCTGGATAAACACCTCTTAGCATAAATGAAAAGGTTACTTATTTTATTTTAGGAAAGGCGGCAGCCCTAGGTCTTGGATTTACATCCTTGACTAAGAACACACATATCCCCTACAAAACTGTAGTAGTGGCTAGTTTAAATATGCAATACAAAATACTCTCTTTTTTCTTGTAAAGTAAGATTGTTGTTGTTCAACCCATTTGAGATGCTCTATGAAAATATTTAGGGTATTTGTAATTTACTTTGGAAATGTAAAGTCACTTGCTATAAGTTTATAATTTCACTTTTGAAGATTTAATTAAAGTGAATAATATAACTGTTTATGGTGTTTGGTGACAACTACATTGAAATTTTGTCAATTTAATAAACAAAAAATATCCGCAAATACCAATTATGTTTTAAAATGTTGGGATTTGGATTAGAGCCATAACTGTTAAAACAATTTAAGAAATTTAATAAAATTGTAGTTAATTTCTTACCAAAATATTTAAATTTTACTCTCCTTAACAAATTTCAAAATGTTTATAAAACAGTGGTCAAACCTTAATTTGTGCTGTATGTAAGCTTGGTGAAAATGTTAAATTGAAATGTACAGTCTGGAATGTTCTGTTATATGTCGATGTGGTGTTGTAACCTTGTAATTCTAATACTGTACTCTTGTAATATACATGTTTGTATTTCATAACTAGTGTAGAACGATGCATGCCAACCATAGAACCAAACTGATATTGAAATACATTTTATGATCTTAATAAATATACTTTTTTTTTACACTCCTTAATCCTCAAACTTTAATAACACTCCTTTTAATCTTGTTTCAAAGTCACCATTGCCTAGCAAACAACTAGAGGAAAATCACAAAAAACACAACAGTCAGCTAATAAATTAAGTCTGTAAAGCTTCAAAATACATCTCAAATCCAGATCTAATGGAATTTAATTCAAAATTCAAAAGTCAAACTCTTTTCACAATTTTAACTTTCTATATAAAAAAACTCCATGGCTTGGGCCATTAAACTCAGTTTTCTAGAACCGAAGCCGCTACTTGTTTATTCAAATAGCTCCTCATTTGTTCTCGTTCTAGACCCACTGATTAGCTCAAATTATTTGACTTGACCATAAAAGCTTATGAATTTCACAATATTAATTATTTTATATGGTTTGAACGAGGCTTTTATAGCCTTAATTTTTTATTGGACTTTATTAACAATTTATAATAACTAGCCTAATATTTTCACTCCAGTGAATATCATACTCTTGTTTCCATGTGGTCAAGCTTGGTTGATAAATATGACAAACTTAGCAACACTAGATTGTCGATGTCACCAGTAGCCACTTACTACCCCAGTGCAATCATGAAAGCATATGGTTCGATTTTCATATTTTAATTAAATATTACAAACATATTCACTAAATTAATTCCTTGGTTTTATTAGTACTGGTTATGAACCATGAGAAAACCAAGGTGGGACTTTGAAATATTAGGAAGGAAGAGTGGCGTTGTGAGAAATTGAATAGAACAAAAGTTAAGTGATGTGACAAGAGAGTATAAGTATGGAAGGGAAGGGAAATAATGTTAATCAGGGTTCATACAGACATGTGAAACATAAATTTAAAGACTTTTTAAGGACTAAAACTGTTATTTCTCGTGCTGCCAAAAGCTAAACACATCAATAGAAAAAGGAATTATAAACTGTACAGAATTTTAAATAGATGGAAAACAATAACTTTTCTGTAAATTTAATAAACAGATAGGACTATAAAGATAGAAATCTAACTTTATTGTCACTTACTTCATTCTCCTTGATTTATTGGTTAGTGTAATCATTCTAGATTCAGTATAATATTGTAGTATAGCTAGAACAAAAATTTTAGCGCTAAGGGGATGGGAGATGAACTAATAGCTATCAGCAGGCATTTTAGTGCAAAACTGTAATTATAAGTGCTTAAAGTGTTATTAGGTAGTCAGAAATATTAAAAGAATTATTACAAATGATGGACGGTTTTAGAGCAACTTATAAAAAAATGGCAACTGCACATGAATTAAGATTTTAAAATGTAGGAAATTAAAGAAAATATTGTGTTTCATTAAAGTTACAGTGTTAACTTCTCTTACAAACTTATTAGTGTATGTATCCCCTTGCCCTGTAGAGATCACAACCCATGGGCGCGAATATCTCTAAGCTCAATATTTCACGCTCCACTGCATCTTAAATCACGGTCTTTACAGCCATTCTTCACAACTCTTTCAAAAATAAATATGGAAACATGAAAATTCCAGGACATTTCAAGGCCCAGAGCAATTAAGGACTTTTCCAGGCCTTGAACAAAGACACATTAAATTCCAGGTCTTTCAAGGACCATTTGAACCCTGGTTAATACATATTTTTAAAGGTGCTAAATGACAATGTTAGAAAAGTGAAGAGGACTATGAAAGCCCTGGATATCACCAGAAATGGAAGAAAGAAAGAAATGCAAAAACATTAACAAAGAAGAATATATGAGCCTAAACAACAAGTTAAGGAGAGAAACAAAGTGAGGAAAGACTTTATAGAGAAGACATGCGATGAAATTATCAAACTGCAAATAAATGGAAGGTATGACCTCACGTACCAGGAAGCAAAGGAACTGAGAGGGAATGAAAACAAAAGTGTGCTAACAAAAGGAATAGAAAACTCCAAAGGTCAAATGGTGACAGATTAAAAAGTGGTTCTTACGAATTGGTAATAAATAAAATATATATATATATATATATAAAACACCTGCATGACAAGGAAAATTGACCAGGTAACCTGGATATTGAAGTAGAAGATGAGGTAGAGGAAGAGGAAAAAAGTACTCAGCATTTTAAAGAGTGAAGTGGAGATAACCATAAAGGACAGGCTAAGAACAAAAGCTGCTGAAGCTGACCCTCTGAAGGAACTGGGAAACAACAAACTAATGGCGTTGACAAAACTTATAAATAGGATCTAAGAAACAAGATTATGGCCAAATATAACTTTCTAAATATAACCAATGTAAAGAAGAAATAAGCTAAGAAATGCAGTGACCACAGGAACATCAGCCTCATCTCTAATGTGGGGAAGATCGTGGCAAGAATAATTGAAAGGCGACTGGAAAAGAACATATTTAAAAATGAGGTGGTCCATTGGATAAATAATTTCATAATAATGGATATTGATAAAAATCCTAAATGTATTCCCTCTTCTCTTTTTAGCGTATAACCCGAACAGATAGTAAGACGCGGTGCTAAGTATTATTATCTTATCGTTTTATTTGATAAAGGCAACAATGCCAAAATATCACTCAATTTGTGTTTAAATGTGTGTGTGACTACTTCTACTGTAGAACACAGACGAAAGGAAGATGTCACCTTTCTGCATGGAATTCCATTATTATGAAATGTAACAGTAAATAGAAAGTATGATAGAATAAGACCTATTTGGATTCAGAAAAGGAACCAAAGATGCCATTGCTGAGAATAATGTCTGAAAGAGTGCTGAAAGTCAAGGAAGCGGTCTACATTGACTGGCAAAAGGTGTTTGATAGAGTGATAATGGAAATACTCAAGAAGATCGGCATCAACTGGAGAGACAGAAGGCTGATTGCAAACCTATACCTAGGGCAAGTGAGTGAAGATGAGGTTGAATGATGGAGACACAAACAGTGTGGGGATAGGTAAAGTGAGGCAGGGATGCTGTTCATCACCCAGTCTGTTCAACTTGTATGGAGAGTTGGTCAGAGAAGCCCTGGAGGGATATGGCCATTTCAGGATAGGACGATGCGTCATCAACACAATAAAATATGCAGATGATATAGCATTGCCGGCCAAAAATAAAGAAGAGTTTCAGGAAATAACGGACCGGCTTATGAAGACAGGGAGAAGATCTGGCATGAAGATCAACATTGAGAAGTCAACCAGCCCCCATGTAGTGGTCAGTGTACCTGGCTCACACTGGTTAAGAGCCTAAGGATCCTGTATTTGATTCCCAGTTGGTACCTTGGCTATTTTTCCCGAAAGGGCTACCACCCCAACTGTCACTAGGGTGTGGTAAATTAGGTTCATCAGGTCTAGTGTTTTTACTGGTTCCACACCTTCATACTATCATCATTACCTCATCTCATCGTGACATGGAAATAGCTTCACAGGAAGGATTTACGATTAGTATATTCAGGCATCCCCTGGGCAACGTATGCATATATGAGCAGATAAAAATCAAAATTGGAAACCAGGAGTTTAAAAACACAAAGCAGTTCAAGTACCTGGGACGTCCGCTGACAAAGGATGCCTACTGCACCCAGGAAATTACCGGTAGGTCGAATATCAGATCGCCATGCCCAAGGAAGCTTTCAACATGAAGAGGTTACTGCTGACCAGCAAGTTGAGTTTAGAATTGGGGATGAAACTGATGAAATGCTAGTATTGAAGTATTGCACTATAAACTTGTGGACTCTTTTATCTTTCTTACATCATAGAAGGCAAGGTTGAGGGAAAGAGGAGCTTAGGAAGGAGGATTAAAATATTGCGTGACTTGAAGGAGCGAAAACAATTCTGGTAGCTGAAGGAGGTATAAGATAGGGTACAATGGCAGTCTTAGTGAAAAAAGGACTGGACTTGTTGCAAGATAGAACATATAATAATAATTACTGTCCCAATCTCACAGAAAAAAATCTTTATTCATAAATAAGTTAATACTTAGTTTAAGGAATGTTTTTAGCACAAATAGCTGTGGAATTTTAACGTTTTATGCATTATTTTTTAGAAGTGGTAGGTTAACAGTCAAAATTGAGTATTATGTCTAAATCTATCGTGTATTCTGTTTAGTGTTGTTTGTATTATTGATATAAGTACATTTTTAACATGAGAGGTTGTAAGCACATCAAGCAAATGTTAATAAAACTTTCTGCCCAAAAATAAATTTCATGAGTGTGGCAAAAGTCAGTATTTCTAGAATAGGCTATACATAAAGTCTGATGGAAAATATGTTTAACTGTCACTTAAATTTTCCTTCCCATCCTCTAATGGCTATTGTTCAGGTATGCCAACAGTTATTTGAGAGATATAGAAGATAATTCTTCTCTCCAGCATACCCGTTTTTCCTCAATGTGATATTCAGCATATGAAATATTTTATTCAAATACAATACTAAAAATGTTCAGGATAAAATTGATTTGAGTGAAAAATATATTTGAAGGTGTCTCAGGCAGTGAAAGCTCAAATAAATTAGGTATAAAATTAATATTTTGTGGATTTTAAGAACGAGGATTTCCCGCAAAACAAAGTTGGGTTCCTAGGCTTTAAAAAAAATCATCTTAGTTTTTATATTTCTTCCACCTTCTTCCAACGAAATTGAAGATTAAATATTCAAAACACAAATTTGTATCACAATTCTTATATTGAAGAAGAATCCTTTTATCGTTCTTATTAGCATGAATATTGTCAAATTTCTGCTGAAGATGGAGGGAGGCTGATACGCCCCAAAAATAACTTTGGGTCCTGCTCTTCCATTTTTCTTTGTTTTATAGTGATTTATATAATATAATTATAATCAAAGTACAAATAAATAAATTATACAGTGCACAGCAGACTTTCTCTTACAAGTTTTAAGTAAATGTCTCCATTTTAAGATTTGTTAAAAGAAATAATGTACATTGTTGCAGAAACAAGATGGTAAAAAAGAGCATAAATTAAATAATATACACTTTTACAAAAACATATTGTGGAAAAGTAATATCTTTGTTTCCAAAAAGCATATCAACTCACGATTTTAAAAACCTTAATTTATTTATTGGTTTTGTAAAAATAGATTTAAAAAAACATTATTTTTAATAGTAGAATAACTTTACAATGAGAAGCTATTTCGTATCTCAAATCTGGAAATTTCCGCTAATGTAAAGTAGCCTTAGTCATTTTCATGGGAAAATGAGGGTTTCCATTTTGTTTTAATGTTAAACACTGGCTAAATACAAATTGTAATCTAAATCGTTAGAGTAGATTTAGAGAAAATCAATATTTGCTCTTTTTGTGCTTCAGAAAACTAACCTTTATTTTAGAGCTAGATATTTAATTTCAAAATTAGCCGATCAATAAAAACACACACACAGAGATAAAGAGCATCGCAAAAAACCCCTTATTGGGTTCAGTGGGTCATTAAATGTCAATCAACATCCATAAAAATCTCAAATTTCACATTTTTGGTGACCCCAATACATTCTATACCCGAGGGGTTATGTATGAGAAAGTAAAAATGATACAAAATGGTGACAAAAAGCTGCATTTAATAAACACTTAAAGGAGGATGGAAGGGTGAAAGCAAAAAATTAAAGCATTTAAATTTTATATAAAAACATTTTATTCAAAACATTCAAATGCAACACAAGTTTATTGAAGAGGTAATCTAATTGTCAAATGTGTATGAAACATTTGTGAAGTCCAGCCACAGTGAAATGGAATTTTTTTCATTGCTCTTGGTAGTTTCACAGAGAAGTTTTAGAAAGTAATATTTGAAAAAACACCAAATTGTTTGAGATAAATGTTATTGTTCACAAATGAGTTGGCAACAGTGCGTTACCCAAGTTCTTGAACTTACAGATGCATTTTCAATTTTATATCTTGAAACTATATCCCAAATAGCTGAAATGAATTGAAATAAAAAATTATACACAGTTTTTAACTATTAAATATTGAAAACTTTCATGCATTAGTAATATCTAAAAAAATATTGACTTATATTAGAAACTAGGAGGGCTGTACAAACTTGGATTGTTTCAAAAAAAAATGTATGTTTTGCAAAAATTACTCCGACTTTGACAATTTTACAAAGCTTTGCAATAAATTAATGACAGCTAAAATACTAATTTTATGTTACAATGCTATTCTTAGCTGTTAAGTACATTTATGTTACATGCTATTCTTAGCGTTAAGTGTGCTCTGTTAACCCTGAAAGGTCGCACTATGGTCGTATCATATAAGTTGCAGAATCTTGAAAAGTAAGTTTGCTACCATTTAGGGTTGGGAAAGGTTACATTACAAACTAGTTTTTGTATTGAAAATTTCCAAGTAATTGAATTACATGTGGTAATAATAGCTGGCTGGATATATTAACTTAATCTATGCCATTAGGAACTCGGTTATCAGACTAAAATGAAATATTACAAATAAATACTTGTTCAATAAAACATTTTTTAAGTGATTTTAATACATAAAGTTATATAAATAAGTACAATATATTTTTAAAGCATAAAAATATTGGCTGTTATAAGCTTTTTTATTCGATTCAAATTGAAAAAGTGGGCTTCACAAAACGCTAATAATCGGACTGGATCATGGTTTAAAGTAAGATGGGTAGTCAGTGTCCTTCATTACCTGAGGAAAGTGAAAGTAGTTTATAAAATGTGTTTTTTAGTTTATTAAAGTTTATCTAAACAATTTATACAGCAGGATCACTTAGGTAAATGTGTTGGCTATCCCTCTAATTTAAAATCATAAAATTTTGCTTGTAGTTTATTCTTAGGCACTTTTGCTATTAGCACCTGGGACCTTCTGATTATAGTTGACAAGGCACCATTGGTACACCTGACCACTGGTACGCAGAATAGTATTAATCACAGCACCATGTGGTTGGTAGGACTATCCAGTGAGTGCTGTTAGAAAGCTTGGTTGGCAGGGTTGGTGTCGAGGACATAGAGAAGGATATCTCCCTCTCCTCCTTCCGGCTGGATGATAGTTCCATCCTCCAGTATATACGTGTTACCTGGAACAGAACACAGCCTTCATCCTAGGAAACAAACTAGATTAATTGAAATCATCATAGGTAACGAATATGCTGTCGTTCACAATAATTTATATAAATTTAGTTGTAAATGACATATGGAAATGAGAATTGAACAAGAGAGCTTTGTCTTAGTGCGCTAATGCTCACTAACTAAACCCCAAGGTGGCCAAGAGCGTTACTCAGAACAGACGTCTTGTTGAATAGTAGGAAAGGAACATATCAGGAGTTTTCAGATAATAATAACTCTTGTTACTTACAGACAGACACAGGAGGATCCTGCATGGCGAGTAATGGGTCAGGAGGCTGCAAGGAGTCATGGGAGAGAGCAGACTCTGTCTTGTCCTGTTCTCCTCCAGGGAGTTGGACCCCGGGTACTGTCAACAACACCTCGCATACTGCACAGGGACATTATAACTGAACATTAAAAACTATTTGGACAGATCAAGAAATAAAAATGTTACATTTAGAGACCCAAATTTGTGGTAAATGAAATGTCTGTTTTAGCTAAAATGTTTAAAAAGTCAACTCAAATTTAAGTGGTATAGTGCTATCGAAAGAAAAATGTCAGCTACATTTTAAATTTAAAATACTTGCCTTTGGTCACAATAAGACTGTTATAAAAGCCAGATCAAACTTCTTTACCAATAATCTTTGGATGAGGGAAACAATTTTCTAGAATGATAACTTTAATGGGTTTCAGTATAATAATAAATAATAATATAATAATGATGATGATAATGATGATAAATAATGATATAATAAATGATAATATAATAATAATAATAATAATAATAATAATAATAATGATGATAATATAATAATAGAGCAGTTGGAACTATTTTTTCCGCTAATTTCATGCAAAATAAAGGCAAGTAAAGAAAACGTCTCCCTTATTCGTATATAAAAGGCAAAGTAGTCAATT
Organism: Timema cristinae; assembly: GCA_039000515.1. Classification (NCBI taxonomy): domain Eukaryota; kingdom Metazoa; phylum Arthropoda; class Insecta; order Phasmatodea; family Timematidae; genus Timema; species Timema cristinae. The sequence goes on from JBCFYV010000012.1 coordinate 83,317,972, forward strand.
TTGTTTAGTTTTGCATGTGTAAAATACATTTAAAAATGCTACAATGAACTTAGTCCTCTCCCCTGTTGGAAACAGGTGAATATGATGATGATGATTATGAGGGATAAGACAAACATAGGCTGTGATATCCTTTATCACTTCCATTCAAAGCACAATTTCACTACCACAAGTACCACAAGTTATTAGACGGGCTAAATTAATTCCTTTCACACAAAATCTTCCAAGTGAATCTCCACAAATACATTCAAACATAATCCTGGTCTGCACAACATTCTGGTTAACCTGACATTTCCTGACCCAGCTCCAAACACCAGGCCACACAAAAAACAAAGATGCAACCCATAAACCCTCTAGTTCATTCAACACTAGACTTACACAAGAGGTGTACAACATGAAAGGATATCTTTATCATGTCTGTCCTCCCTCCACCTACCCTGGTCCTGCTCGGCGGTGTCCTGTTCCTGTGTTGGCGGGGACAGGAAGGATTCCCAGAACATGTCAGTGTTCCACTCATCCCTGACGTTTTCGTGGCGGCTCTGTAGATGTCTCCTGAAGCTTGTCTTGTGTCGAATGGACATGCGACAGTACGGACACTCAAAGCTGTGGTTGCTGTGGCTCAACCGCATGTGTGAGGTCAACATATGTTTCTAAAATGAAGGGTATAAGATTGCAAGTTATGTTGAGAAGCTACTCTATTGAATGTACTTGTTCTTAAGATAATAATTATTTTATCAAAGGGTGAACCCGTGGTAATCAGGGATAAATTTTAAATTTGATTCAAATGTGACAGGTTTTACATTAAATTGTAGTTAATTAATTGTTATTTCATACTATAAATATCATATTGATTATATAAAGCTTATTTTCATTTTATGTGTGATGAAAGTTGAAAAAAAAGATAGAAAACTGTTTTACAGAAGGACCTCAGTTTAAAAGCTGTCAACTAAATCTTAATTTTTGCTAGACCAAAACTTGTGTTTTCCCACTTAATTTATTTTATTGTCTTTATAAAAAAAATATAATGAAAAATAATTCTTTAACCTTACATGCTACAAGTCTCCTCAAATATTAAATGTCCTTCCATAACATTTTTTATAGTTTAGTTCGCAGTGCCCTAAAATAGTAAAAATTCAAATGTTTTGTTTAGTCACCTTCTTTATTTGTATTCCTAAACACAATCCAATATTCCTGTTTTTTTTTTTAATAAATTAAAAAGTTATAGAGCTAACAAATTACTGTTATGGAAGAACAAATTTGTTGAGCCTACAAGAGGCTATAGGCCTTATGAGTGTTTACACTAATAAAAATAGCTTATTGGGGAAATCTAGAATGAATTACATATCAATACATTTGTTTTTATTTGTACTCTCTTCTTCTTTGTGTTTGATAAAGGCAACAATGCCGAAATATTATTATATTTGTGTTTAAAATGTGTGTGTGACTACTTCTACTATAGAAGACAGAAGAAAGAAAAAGATGTCACCTTTGTGCATTGGATTCTTCCCACATCTTTCCTCTTTCCCTAGGTGGGCTTTCTTCACCAAATTTATTCTTATTCTTAGTAGTTTATTTTTCCTCTTTCTTTAGTTTTATCAATTTCCTTTATTATAAAATTATCTAGCCATTGGGCCACCTCATTTTTTAATCATATCAATACATTGGTGACACTGATGTATTGGTGACACTGATGTATCCAGTCAATATATTTTAATTTCACTTTTGTTAAAAACTTATTTGTAAATTAAGTGTGTATTATGTCATGTTTGTTAGTTTGACCAATTTGACTCATATTATATTAAATATAGTCAAGGTAAATATTTTTAAATATCAAAGTGTGTTAAAGGAAAAAAAGACCAAAGTGAATATAAACAACTTGTAAAAGTGTTAATCATAATGATATTCATTCTCAATATTCAATTTATTAATTAAATTTATTGAACTCATACCTTTGTAAATTATTAACGACAATATTTAAGTCTTGGCTTTTATTATATTCATCTACTCTTTATGAAAGATTCAATTAGAATGTTTTCTAAAATGTTGTAGTTTAAACACAATTGCAACAAAATTGTCCTTCCATAACAATATGTGTAGGCCTATTTGTAATTTTAATACTGACTAAAAAACTTTATCAGTTAAAGTATGTTTTTTACATCTTTTTACAAACTATATAATCCGATGCTGTTGTGTGCGGTCTATGGGTTCAATAACTCTTAGATAAAGGCCAAAGGTGCAATGAAATATGATTTATTTCCAAAGAACCAAGTTATGCTAAATTAAAATTTAAAAGACTATACTTTGGTTGAAAGCACCAATTTTGAAACATACCCACAGTTAATGTAAAACTTTATGTTCCTTGTAAATTAAGCACTAATTTTGGAACTGCGTCTCAGTTGGTAGTGTTCACAACTACTGACTCAAAAGTCCCGTGTTCGATTCCCAGCGATGCTGAAACATTTATTGTTGGTGCAGTGGGTTTTCCTCACACAAGAATGCATTTAAGGCTGGCGTTGTGTTCGTTCATTAGATTTTAAATCATGTATTGATATGGTTTATGCTCAGAAAGGGCACATTAAAAAATTTCAATAATAATGTATTTGAACATTTTGATAGTCTCATATGTCTAGCCAGCAATTACTGCCACAAACTAATGTTAATGTATTAACAAATTACAAGAGTGACAAAATTGTCCTTCTGTAGTGTCCTTTCATAATGTTATGTATACTTGTTTTAATTTTGAGGGAAAAAATAACAAAAAACCTACATACCCTAACATCTTTATTTTGCCCTTCTGTAGCACAAGATTGTTTTCTTTTTAGTTATTTTTATTACAATGCAAAAATGTTGCCATTAAGCTGGGAAAAGTGTTAGATAGTTTTGCTTTAATAATAAAAGAAACAGCTAAAAAGTGTTCTTCCGTAACACTCCCATTACTGTGGCTTCACCCCAAAACAATGAGTTATTCTATGAACTTGATATTGACCTTGATAAAGGACTTGCTGCAGTGTGTGCACTTGTAGATGTGCGCTTGAGTGTGCTCCAGTTGGTGGCGTGCAAACCCATTCTTGTTGATGAAACTCTTGCTGCAGAAAGTACACTCGAGCAAAGCTCTGTGGCCGTCCTTGTGCATTTCAGCATGGTTCAACAAATTGCCCTTCTGGAAGAACTCCTGTAGATGTACCAACCACACAACACACATGCATGAAATAATAAAATATACATACATTATATTAGAGATGGGTCAGATCCTATATTTTCCGAATCCAAATTTGTGCACTCAATACTATAATTGTGTTTACTTTCATTCACATATCTTTTACAATGGCACATTTTTATCCCATCAGCTAAATCTTAAGGAATGTCATCGGTTTTATGGAGTTGTCAGATTGCAAACTCAGTCACTATAGAAAAAGGAAAAATAAACTACTAAGAATAAATTTGATGAAGAAAGCCCACCTAGGGAAAGAGGAAAGATGTGGGAAGAATCCAATGCACAAAGGTGACATCTTCTACTATAGAAGACAGAAGAAAGGAAGAAGATGTCACCTTTGTGCATTGGATTCTTCCCACATCTTTCCTCTTTCCCTAGGTGGGCTTTCTTCATCAAATTTATTCTTAGTAGTTTATTTTTCCTTTTTCTTTAGTTTTATCAATTTCCTTTATTATAAAATTATCTAGCCATTGGGTCACCTCATTTTTGAATCAAACTCAGTCACTAGTGACAAAACATCTCACCAACTTGCATGAAAATAAAAACATTTCAAAATTAGCAGTGTTTTGGTTGAGCCTGCAGCTTGTGAGATTCTGACTTGAGAATTTTATCACAAGTTTTAAAATTAGGGGACCAGCAAATATGAATAGAAGAGCTAGATGTTTGCGTCTGCATGACCATCAATGTGGACTACTTTTGAATTAAAACCTCAAAAACACTCTAAGTTAAGAGTTTTCTATAAAGTTTAATTGAGTTTTAAGGTGAAGGTGAGTGTGAGTGTATTTATTATTATTATTATTATTATTATTATTAGCACCGCGTCTTACTACCCGTTCGGGTTATACGCACTTACGATAATGTGTAATGGTAGGGTGACTGTGAGATGAAATGAAGGACCTACAGTTTAACGTGGAATCCGAACCACGGTGGAGGCCTGGCATTCCCCACATTCACAAGATGTCTTGTCAGAGGTGAAGGAAGGGTTTGGTAATCAGATAAATCTTTGCCAGGACCGAGGATTGAACCCCGGCCGCCAGCATAGAAGTCTGACACCTTACCCCTAGACTGCCAGGTCACCATGTGAGTGTATTTAGCACCTTAGCAAGTAAAATCACTAGCAAGAGCTGAGCTACGAACCCGTCCACATTCAGAGCATGAGTAACGCTTCTTGCCCAAGTGCCACACCATGTGAGTGTTGAGCGACTTGCTTGACTTGAGCATCTTGTTGCATATTGTGCAGGGGAACTGAAATAAAACATGCGTCAATATATGAATGTTTGACTAGTGTTGAACATGAAATAGCACATTTTAAGGAATCATTTGTTTGAACCAGATTGGTCCTCAAAAAATGTGAAGGAGAGTATTATATTAAAAATAAGTAGAAGCCAGTGGGTAATAGAAGAGATATGGGTGAGTTACTGAGATAATTTAAAGTCTCAACAAATTTAAAATAAACATGCGGTAACTCAGTAACTGATAAAACTAAATATTAGGGTTCATAAAGATTGGATAGGAAAACATTTAAGGGTTTAAGAAGCTTTGAGTTTTTTTTAATAAATGTATTTTCTATTTTAATCATTTGAAGCTGTTGTTTAACAATTGCTAGCCACACAAAATTCACAATTCTAAAGAAATAAAACTATGGTAATTAAATAATTACTTTCAAGCTTTATGTTTCTTACTTGCTGATAAAAATGGTCTACAAGGGATTTAGAATGATAGGTGCTATTGATTTAATGTAAATATATCAATTAGTTATATTTTGAGTAGGGCTGTCAAACTCGATCCTCGATACCCTTGATTACTACTGGTATCGGAAGAATCGATCTTAATTTTATGGTTCTCTCTACTCGATTCCTAGTTCTCAATAAAACTGGCAACTGAACAAAACAGCAACATTCAAAATAGGCAATAATCGATAATCTTTCATATTAATTTAATCACGGTTTCACTTAAATATCGGCAAATTATAAATATACTGTAATAGCTCGAATAAAGTGCGATCCTGAATCTAATATGACCCAAAAATTTTGAGGTGTTCTACATGAAAAATAAATGGTCTTGAATAAAATACAACCTGACAATATGACAGTATCAAGAGGTAAGAACTTAACAACTTTGACACAATTTTGTTTAAAGTAAAAGTTAAGTGAGACTGTCAGAATATAAGAATCAATTCTAAACGATTTATATATCACACTGTCTATAACAAGCGCCACGATATTCCTATCAAATTAAAATGGCAACTATCCAGTTATACTCTTTGTCGCTTTTCAATTTAATGTTTTATTTAGGTCTTTGAATAAGAAAATAAAAGAAAAAATAAAACAAAAATCAACAAAGTTAATAAAAAACAGAGAAAAAATGGGTGTGTGTACTTATGTACGCGCGTGAGAAGTTATACTTCTTTGGCATCATTAAAAAATAAAAAATAATTTAATAATATTTAGTATTAATTATGTTAAATAATAATATTTTAATTTATATCAATAAATAATACATACAGATAGTTAACCTCAATTATATTGGAGCACTTGAAAAAGTCTATAAGCACAATTTTTGTCACTAATATTTACGAATAGTAAATAATATTAATCAAAATATTCAATTTAAATCACTACTGGGCCTGGATTCACCAAAGGGAGCAAATAGTTGCGCCAGCGCAAGTTTGAAATATGTTCCAAATCCCTATTCACTAAAAGGAGCAGGCGCAATTTGAGAGCAAAGTTGCGCCTTTTATTTGCCACCACTCAAGAGTAGGCGCAACTATTAAATCATGATTGTCACTTCAATAAATTTAAATGGTGGCATATTATTGTATTGGCTTAAAATACAATTAGTTACATAACTGTACTCCAATTAATAATGAATTAATTATAATAACAAAACGTATGTCAAGCACAAAATTTGTTTCAATTTAGACAGTGGTAACAAAACAATTACGTACCTTTTATTGTTGGATTTTTACATTCAAACAACGCAATGGCATTTCTTGCAGTATTACAAAACAAAACTACGAATTGTGTAATCTTCGTCTAGATCCAAAGAGGTTTGTATTCCTCCAAGTCCAAAGACATCTCGTCACTAAATATGGCAGTTAGTATAACTTTAAAATAAGTTTTAAAGTTTCTATAAACATTAATGTTTTATTAATGGAACTTAAACTTTAAACTAATAATATAAATAAATACAAAAAAAAAAAAATATTTTAATTTATATCAATAAATAATACATACGGATAGCTAACCTCAATTATATTGTAGCACTTGAAAAAGTCTATAAGCACAATTTTTTTCACTAATATTTACGAATAGTAAATAATATTAATCAAAATATTCAATTTAAATCACTACTGAATATAATTTGTTAGCACATATATAATTCGCACTTGTATGAAACTAAAACACGTGTTGTGAATGTAGAAACTAGAAACATGTGGATAAATATTATATATATGAAAACAGTGATCAGAGGCGACGAGCGTACCAACATGCGCGACTAACAGAGGTTCTATTTCTATTTTGTTGGTAGCTTTTTTTTTTTTTCGAGACTTAATGAGCGGTTTAACTTCAACCTGTTACTTTTGTGTTACAGTGATGCGCGCGCATCTTAAAATTTCACTCTCATCATTTTTTCATAACGCGCCTAAAGAAGTATAACTTCAAAAAGTTATATTTATTCTAATTCAATAGATTATTGATATATCGTTGCCAAAACTTCATCAGTAATTTCTGGCGAGCTAACGTTTGTAGGATCAGTTATGGTAACGACTTGAAATTTTTTTAACGTATGAAATTTGTTCTTTCTGTTATATAATCTGCAATTCATTGAATTAATTTTGGGTTTATTTAAATTTTTAGTTTTGAAGACTTTTAGTGTGTTTAGTAAATAGCTATAAGATTGTGAGATTAAAGTTTCATGTGATCATGTGTTATAATGGTAGAGTTAAAATTTCGCATTGAGGGGAGATAGGGTATCAGGAACCTTAGATTTTCTATGCAATAATGCTTGGAAAAATAATGTAAAAGGAAATGTTCAAGAATTGAAATCGAGAATCGAGGATGAACTTAAGAATCTGAATCGAGAATAGCAGGTATCGTAACATCTCTAATTTTGAATATCGATAAAAAAAAGAAGAGCCAGTCAGGTTTATTGATGCCGTGACTTCCATTCATATTTTACTATATTCCGGCTGAGATTGGTGATTTTAATGAATTACTATCGCAGTATGTTATTTTAAAAATAATGTTCGGGTAAGATTATTACTCAATTGCTCTTTGTAAACAACTCTATAGCTTCTTCCAAATATAATACAATTACATGATAGGCATTTACTATCATTTCATAATTTCATTTTGAAAAAAACATTATATAATTTTAAAATAATATTTTTTAGCTTTGAATCTGGCAATATTTGTTTTAAAAAGATTAACTAATATTATCGACCTCCATTGACAACACATATGTAAATAAAATGTCATTGACATATACGCAGAGATTAAATTAAAAACTCGTCAGCATACTGAAAAGTAAATTTCGCATAAAAATTATAAATAAACAAATAAAACTACTTGTGAATCATTATTTCTTTTAGTGTTAAATTTTCTTCTTTTAAATTAAATAAGTAATTTAGATAAACCCAAAACTTGATGTAAAATTCCACCCATATGTTATGCTTTATGTTGGCAACAATCGCCATTAAAATTCTTTTAATTATTTATGGCTGCGAATTTACCTGTGCTTCTTTACTTTGTTTTGTATTATTCTCATTTACATTAATCTCTCAATGATTTTAAATTTAGATATAAAAATGTCTGGAACAACGAAATGTAAAAGTGATATCAAGTCCAACATATGTGTTAATTTCTACTCAATACTCAGGTGTTTGGTTTTTGAAATAAATATTTTGAATCAATACCAGATAAGTTTTTTAAACTTATTTTGATTGTTCATTTTTTTTTAATACTATAGATACTAAATATTTTGATTGCTGAACTAAAAATAAATTAAAATGAATAACCTATGATAGTCTACCATATGTTGAATATGCGCTTCAGTTCCTTCAGATGTTGATTTAAATGTGATAACAAATTGAACAAGATTGGATTTTATGGAGATACTAAGCAAAGAGGGCAGCATTCTTTACACTTTTTTTTATGCTGTATTGAATTAAATTCTTTTTTTAATCATAATTCTCCACAAAATAGAAAGTTTCCAAAGATAATAAAATTAATTAATATTGTTTTATATATATATATATATATATATATATATATATATATATATATATATATATATATTTTTATAAAATTGTTAACTCTACAGACCTAAAATTTCAATGGCTTCTAAGACATTAAAAGCGTATAATAATAAGTATTTTGATAACAATCTGTATGTAATATGTTTATATGAGGACTTAGCTTAATATTACTTTTCAATTTCCATGCATCAATAAATAAATATTTTGGTGAGGTTGTTAAAATAAACCCTTTTAAAACCAAAAATTTTTTATTAGAAGGAATGAAATAGGACCAAGAATGTTGAATAGAGGATCAACATTTTAAAATAATATTTTTGTTCGAAATTGAACTAAATTAAATATAACTTGAGTAATGCTAGGCACTTCCAGTTTTTAACAAATATTATGTTTTCAGAACTAGGACTTTTATTCATAGCTCACTTCACTGGCCAAAGTTTAAGGTGTCATCCTTGTGGTCTGCTGATGGTGGGGAGATCGGGGTTCAAATCCCAGTAAGGTCTACTGAGGGTGGTTTTTCATTAATGGTTTCCCACTCTTCCTTAAAGCAAATGCGAGTAGATTACCTCTAAAATAGCTTCCTTTCCCATCCCTAGCCCGTTAGGTAATCATCATATATGCGTATAAAACTGATAAAAAAGAAATTGAACTTAAACATCGCTTCAAACTGGAAAAAACTGGCTTCTCAAACCCCTAAGAACATTAAAGAATCTTGAAACCAGTGTAAATTTTGTTGTGAACTACCAGTTTCTCGCTTTAGGTAAAACCTCTTTTCGCTTTGTGAGGTACAGGAAAAGGGAACAAACACAATATGACTTTTACAATGAAAAGAAGAGCACAGTTCACACTTTATATTGCTGCCATTGGACAAAGAGGTAGTGGTTGCCTCTGAAAGAAAATTGATTGTTAATGCCCAATCCTTAGACCTAGGTTTCATTCAATAGGAAATCATCAGAAGGGAATATGAAACATTTCAACACAACTTCCTAAAAGAGGAATTCAAAAAACACAAAAGGGATATAAGGAAATAGGTAAAGAATGATAAGACACAACCAGTCTAACTATTCCTCTGTTAATCTCAATATATCCCCCAGGTAATTGAGAAGTTGTGATTTTCCAAGATTTTAGGATCCACATACCTAAAAATAATGTTAGTGTCTACCACAACAGCAGGTTGAGTGTTGGGTGCTAAGAACTGAACAACTAACCTTGGGCTCCTGATGTACAAAGTGGTGTTCCTGCAGGACATCCTTACGATAAAAGCGTTTAGGACATATCTCGCATGAGTACTGCTGCTCCTCTGTAACACAAGTATTTCACATCCTAAAGGCTTATAAACAACATAGCAAAGATGTTTGACATGTTTCAACAGCTACAAACTTAAGTTTTATATGTTTTTATCTACCTTTCCTGTGCTTTCATCCAAATATAATAAAAAGTATCTTGAATACAATTATTATGAAGACCTTTAGTTGATATAACAATTTTAAAAAAGTGGTAAAAGTAATTATAGCTATTGCCTGTATGGACTTGTGTAGTTGGGAGAATAGCAAAATCACAAAAAAAAAAGGACAAAAGCGACTTAAAATGATTTATTTACTAAAAAAGTGTTTTTTTTTTAATTTTTATGACTTTTTTTTAGATCTGTGTAAACAGGTTGGCATAGAGTCAAGTTTGTTTAGGGTGTCTGCCACAATGGTCACACCAAATAGTGCTATACAAATAGTTTTCCGTATGTGGATCAGGTGTTACTTGTCCTAAAGTAGCCTTTTTAAAGCGAGAAACTGCTAAAGTTCAAGAGTGGAGCTGAATTAACCCTTTTCCCTTCCTTTCAGTCTAACCCAGAAACCCATAAGATGGACCTCAATTGTTGGCAAACCTAAAGGTGGACAAGGTAAGCTACTAAATTACTGTGGATTCACACGTCCGCCGAAAACCTAGCGCATAACAGAAACGAGATCACGTGAGTTCCTAGCAATCAAATTTCGTTAACGGGTGACTGTCGCTAAATTCACTATTCTCTATTGTCCTCCCCTGAGATTTAGTACGGAGAACCAATCAATCTCGACCACCATCTCAAATCAGTGTGCATGCGCATTTGTCAACACACGCGCTCTACAGCCAGAAGCTAGCATACAGCTTTGTTGTCGTTGTGAGGCGATTTGAAATAACTCGTTAATGTAAAGCATGTGTATCGATGTATTGGATTGTGCCAAGACACAGCGTTATAATTTGAACAACCCATAGAGAGAATGATTCAAAATATATGTTTATCCACTATGAAACAATTTATGTTGATAATCAGCCATTTTAAAGAGTTTCAATACATCATGGGTCAACTTAAAGTGTGTGAATTACTGTGCAGATTCTGCTTACTATTTTTCAGCGAATGTGTGAATCAAGCTTTGGTCTTATACAGTATACAGTGTACTAGTCATTGTTTTATCCTCTTGTATGTTTTGATAACTGGAATGAAAAGTTTGTTAAAGTCTAATTTGACATCAAACTCTGGCTGCTTCGTGAACAATGCAGTGGGTAAGAAACTGGCAATTGTTTTATAATGTATGCATGGATGGTAGCAGTTGCCAGATGTGAATAGTAGTGTATGTGTATGTCCACACAAACACGATTTGTAAAATATGCTGCCAACACTAAAAAAAAAGTTTGTAAAAAAATTAGTAAAACCTGCAAACTTTTGACAAAATTACACTAAATTTGTTCTATTATTATTGGTTCATCTTAGCTATTAATCTTCACAAGGAATCCAATACAACCACATGCAACAAATTCTCTCCTCTCATGTGGGTCATGAATGTCATTAACTTAATGTGTGAGGATATGTGTGACTTGCTTACCCGTGGTCTTGAAAATATTATCTTATGTGGGTTATTTGTGCAAAGGTCTTACTTACTATGATGGGATATGTGTAGCCTGAGACTCGATGTGGTCTTGAACAGCTCTCCACACACGTGACAAACACAGCTCTCAGATTTCGTGGAAGCTGTATCCTTGTTGTTGTTGGTCTCCTTGATCCTGACCTTCCTCGGGGGGCCCACACAGCACTTCAGGTAGTTTTCCTAAGAACACAAAATTCGAGTTTGGAGTAGAGTTTTAGTGGTTGTTTGAATGCAGCAATTTCTACAAAACTTGAAAAATTTGAATTCTGATTTTTCCATTTTATTACAAAAATTCCCGAGTTTTGTTAATTTGATTAGATTCAAAGATTTTTTCAGAGAAAATTAAATCTTTCAATATTTTCTTTCGTCTAATATACAACTTATATAGTTATTTAAGATTTATTTTAAAATTCAAACGTGTGTGATCATACTTTTTTTTCATACACAACAAAAGTTTTTTTTAAGAAAATATGTTTGTATTTATGTTTTATGCATGGATGTATTAAAAAGATTGGACAGGCAATATTTCTAGTACAAATAATGTTCTATATTGCTTTAAAAAAAACTCATTACATTCATTCAAATTTGACTCGAAGTGAAAAACATCTTCCACACAGGCCTTATTTATTGTACAGAGAAGCTAAACTGACAATTTCAGGGATGCCAAACTGTCATACTAAAGATATTAATGACTGATAAATAGGTAGATAGACACACAGTTCCTTTCTTAGCTTTCAAAATAGTTTTTCATATATTGCCATTTACCAGCCTTTTAATATAACAAATGACAGTCTAGTTTTTGTTGGTTAATGTTACCATCAAGATAGAGGGGTAAGTCACCTGTTGGTAGTAGTCTCGGCCACACTCGTAGCAGTGATGAGGTGGAATGCCGTGGCTTGCCTGGTGGAGGGTGAGGTTGGCAAGCGTGCAGGACTCAGAACACATGTCGCATGTCCAAGGTTCTCCGGGGCAAATATGAAGCCCTAAAACCCGCCACACAATGGATAAAATGTTAATAATTAGTGTATTAAAACAAAATAAGTCCTTGAGATACAAAACAAAATCGAGATATCCTTTTAACATATTTTATGACTGAATATAAATCAAAATAAAGATGGGCAAACTTGTTTACTGTTGAGAAAATATTTCAAATTTGTTTGGTTCATTTATTTAGTTCAATAGGTTGTCATTTTGATAAAACTACAGGTGCAATTCAATTGTTCCCTAGTATGCGACAGACCTACAGCTTTTTAATCATATGTTGTCCAGTTTCTGACCTACACCCATGCCTTACTTAATTACTCTATGTAAGGGGTCGGCAACCTTTTAGTAGCGTTGTGTAGAAGTAGTATTGCAAAGTCACTAAACGTGCCAATTAACCTAAGCCCACCCAAATAGTTTATGTTTTGATACTAGTTATTTAGTACAAATATTAAAGCAAATTTAAGTTGATCTTGTAAAATCTAAGTGTAACTACATTTTTCCAAATCAATAGATTAATTAACTAATGTTCCTTGAGTATTTAATATTTTAATATAACTCAGATAAATCAGAATAAATACAAAAGTTGTGTGTTTTGCAAAATTTAAGTTCTAAAGACATTTTGAAATTCTGAAACAAAAATGAATTGTTGAAACATAAAACAAGTTTTAAAATTATTGCTCACATCAATGGTTTTAATTAAAATTAAAAGTTTTATATTATTTGTATTCAAATTGCTCAGCATGCCTAAAGTGGCACGCATACCATAGGTTGCCAACCCCTGCTTTGGCATTAAGAACCCAAAAGTCCATTGCCAAACTTAAAAAAAGTACACCACATATCCCTTTTTTTATAGATATATATCATGTTCACGAAGTGAACTGAGATCCACGATTTGTCAAAATAGTTTAGGCCTGCCCATCTACTCCACACGTAAAACTACTTTCTTCTCAAGCTAGTTCTATCCAGTCTACCTCATTACACATGATCTATTTCAGGTATATACTTATATAGTTATAGATATTGGGACAATGGGGTATATTGCTTGAAGATAGTGTTATTGGAGACTGGCAGCTGAGATCTTTGCTGAACAAGGGAAAAGTCAAACCTTGAACAAAACCCAAACACACCTGACAACATATTAACTCATGGGAGAATCTTAAGTTTGTTTTCTTGTCACTTTGTTTCTACAGCTAAAAATAACAATTATTTATCATCTAATACTCATTGAAAGGAGGGGAGAATATCAAGACCTTCACATGTACCAGAACATTGTAGGCCTTAAAGTTCACAATTAAAACACAACAAAACACATCAGGCCCTTTCTTCAAGAGATGAGAGTAAGTCACTGACTGGACTATGACTAGAGGTTGATCACGATTGCTTGAATGTGAGTAGTGTGTTGGAATAAGAATGATGCAAGGAGAATGTTGGTGACAGTGTTGCAAGGAGAATGTTGGTGTAATAATGATGTGAGCACCATGATTCTAAGTAAAGCAATACTAGTAAAATGATGTGAATAAAGTGGTGCAAGTGTGGGGTGAGTTTTGAGTGTAACACAGGAAGAAGGGGGAGGGGGGAAAGGTGAGAACCTTAGGAAAATGTTGAAGACTAAGCAAGTTTAGAGGAGAGAAAAGACAATATAATTTTAATTAAATAAATTTAGATACCATTTCAAGTTAAAATATGATATTTCTGTGTTTTGAAAAAAGCTACTACAATGAAACTATGCACTTAATAAGGCATAAATTAATCACGGGTTTACAGCTAGAGATGTGAGATGGAAAATTTTCAACTATTATTTTTTGTACAATAATTTCAACTGATTAAATACAACATATGTAATTGAAATATAGAAATTCCAAATGTCAATGTTTATTCCTAATATTAACCTCTCATAATGGCGTTAACATCAGAAACATCATCAATCGAGCTTTAATGGCAGCACAGTCCAACGCGCAACTCTCGCAATAGACAAGACTTCCGATGACAGGGAGATTGGTGTTCGATCCTGGTCAGGTGCACTAAGAGTGGTTTTTCCTAAATAGTTTTCCACTCTCATGGGTGTAATTCCTCTAAATTCAACCTTCCTCATCCCTAACACATTAGCGTAATTAGTACATAGGCGTACAACTCTAACTGATAGTAAGATGAAGTGCTAAAAAAAAGTAGTAAATAAACAAATGAATGCAAAACTTTGTCAACCGTTATGTTTATAAATAATACTTCAATTTGGTATCAACAATAAGTTCATTAAAATAATTTTAAGGTTGGTCTGACATTTATCTCCCCCCCTATCCTCCATGCTTCCTAACTACCCCTTACCCAACCTCGTGCCCCTTCTTATAACTCACTCTGCTCTTACGCCACTATATTTTGAAGTATAATAGGATCTAGGTGCCACCTCTACAATTTAACCCCTCCATCGCGAGCCACCACTGCGGAAAATTTTCATCACTACTTATGGCATGGTAAAAGGCAAATTTATCACTTCAAGATATTGTGTAAATTAATACCAAATACAACAAAACAAACACCAACTGGTTTAGCTCACCAGAATTATTACATAAAGCAATGTCCAAAAACTCTAGTACGAGTGCTGTTCAAAAAGTTCCCAGACTATTTAAATAACACGCCAACACGATATCATATAGATGTATGAGAAGATGCACTTTATAGTTAAAAGCTTCACAATTAACATGCCATTGAACTCATCATTCTATTCTGGTTAGTCATCTCGCTGCATTGTTTTCTTTAGGAGTTTGCTGTGTGTGTCTTGCGATTTTCGAGATGGCTGAGTTTTATGAGCACCACAACAACATTAAATTTAGCGTCAAACTTGGGAAAACATTTAAGCAAAGAAGTTTATGAAGATCAGTGCCTCAGTCGTATGCAGTTTTATGAATGGTTTAAGCGATTCAAAGATGGTCGGCAGTCAACTGATGATGATCTGTGTTCAGGTCTACCCTCGAATGACTGTTCAAGACTTTGTGGATGACTGTCAGATTTCAATGGGATTGTCACAACATTCTGACTGAAAAATTGGAAATGCAGCGTGTTGCTTCAAAGTTCGCCAACGGCTGCTGACTCAGGATCAGATAGACAATCGAGATGCAATTTCCACATGAAACATGGGTTTATGGCTATGATGTCAAGACGAAACCCTAGTCTTCACAGTGGGCTGGAAAAAATTCGCTGAGACCGAAAAAAGCATGACAGGTCAGATTGAACGTGAAAGTCTTGCTGATGTTTTTTCTTGACCTGAGGGTGTTGATCATAAGGAATTTTTACTGGAGGAACAAACAGTAAATAGTTGGTATCATCTTGAAGTTTTAAGATGTCTGCAATAAAATGGCTTGAGTTGTGGAAATCAACTCCTGGTTCCTCCATCATGACAATGCGCCCGCATATGTATAGCTACTGATTTTGTGACTTTGCGCCAAAACGGAGACCACTGTGCTTCCCCAACCTCCCTACTCACCTGAACTGGCCCTGGTGGACTTTTCCTGTTCCCATGGCTAAAAGCCACTTTGAAAGGACGAAGATTTGACACAATTAAAGACATTAAAGAAAACTTGCAGGTTGACCTATGCGCAGTTCCGAAAAACGTCTATAAGGACTGCTTCAAAAAGTGGAAACGGCGTTGGGAGCAGTGTTATCAACCAAGGAGGGATGCACTTTAAAGGTGACAGTGCTGAATAAGTTGTAGGTAAACCCGAAAAGATTATTAAAAAAAAATTTCAGGAATTTTTTGAACAGGCCTCATATAGAGGCTGTTTGTATTATATCTCTTTTCTAAATTCCTCAAATCAACCAGTTGCATCTTGGTTGTGAGCAAAAATGATACACAAAAAACCTTAGCTCTCATTTGGATGTACAAGTAACTAATATTGTATTTAGTATTACTATAAAACAGCATGAGAAATTGCAGAAGGATCCACTTTTAATTTAAAGGGAAGAGAAAAATCAGGCATCTTTTAGAGGCAACAAACACCTTTTTCTGTCTTCCTCCCCCCTTCTTTTCAAGAAAATAGGATCTCCTTTTTCAAATAATTCAAAGAGCAGGGATATCAGAGAATTGCAGAATATGCACACCTCCCTATCGTTTAACACCCTTCACAAAATTAGTAGAGTGATACAAGTAGCGATGCAAGTAGAATGATATGAGCAGTATAATTGTGGAAGAGTGAATGAGACTCACTGCGACCCTTGTTGAATTTGAAGCGCTGGCCGCATTCCTCACATTTCAATGGGTGGGTGTGCATGTGGACATGTCGCCTATATGCCTCCAGCTCTGAGAAGGTGATCTTGCATATAGGGCAGCAAGCCTGACCAATGGCTTCCAGCAGCTTGCCCTGCATCATGGGGTCAACATTCAATAAGGCTGCCACATTCGCAAATTGATTTGGGTTTAGATCTTAGGTCAAGTTTCCTGGCAGATATGTCACACATTGGTGTTGTCAATCTCCTTTAAAGGTAAATGTTGATGCATTTTCTTAAAATATACCTTTCCTATTATGTTCTAAAAGCTTAGATATTTTAGTCAATAATAGTGAGGACTTGTACTCTTCACCCTTTTCTCTTGTTCTTAGATTAAATAATTGTAATCATTGATAGAAGTATCACTATTGTAGTTCGATGATCTCACCTGCACACAGTAAGCGCTATGAGTGTCTGTCTCTGGTCCCAGGCAGACCTTTTTCCCACAGGTGTCACAGGGAACAGTTTCGGCATGAAGGCGTAGGTGTTTCTGTAGCCACAGGATTTTCTGGAATGCTTTGTTGCACACCGGGCACAGAGCGAGTTTGTTGGCGTGTGGCGCTTGCGAACACTTGTGTTGGGCCAATGCCGGCTTGGAGCTATAGATGCGTTTGCATGCTTTACATGTCCATTTGCCTTAAAACAATGAACATAATAATAAAACACAAACGAGACAAATTTTTACATTTACCATGTTATGACTGGCGACCATAACAGTGTGATCCAAAGAAATGGTACCCATTTGAAATTAACAATCATTTGTATGGGTTTTACCAGCGTTGCCAGATCTCTCGAAATTTCGTGAGATCTCAGGAGATTTTAAATCATACAGAAAATATGAAATTAAGTAGGAATCTCACGAAATATTATGGCAAGCAGGATTTACTTTTTTTTGTGATTTAGCTTTTTTCCAGTGGAAAATGTGAATTCTTTATTACATAGATAGATGTAAGATAAGTTTTGCATTATTGACTCTACTTCTATTTTAAATTGGGGTTCCTAGAGGGAATTCCCTGTCTCCAAATTATATAGCAATTTGTTAACAATGGGGATTTTTTTGGTGTTTCAAAGTTCAGTTGTTTCTGTGAACTCACTGTAAAGTTTAAGAATGTGGACAAATGAATCGGTACACATTTTCTAGCGATGACGTTTTATGTGTCTTTTCAATCACTGGATTTCTGCACACAAAGAGGCTTATAAAATCAGCATCGTGTTATGATTTTAAGTTTAAGTTCAAGAATCAAAACGTCTTATGAACAAACATAAAGAGAGGAAGAAGCCGACAACTGCCAAATTAGAATTTTGATTCAAAACCAAGCAATACTAGAGAAAAAGTGAAACAAATTTAAACATAAACTAGCCAAATGTAAATTAAAATTCATGCTTTATATTGTGTGGATTCTGATTTCTGGCAATAAATTAATAATGACAAACCAAAAAAGACGCTATATACAAATTATTAAATAATGTTAATGTAAACTAAGCAGTGATTAGTTTCTATTTATATGTGGTATAATCCTTTATTTAGTGAAACATTTCAATTACAGCATTAAAATATATTTCTCATGTAGGTAAAAATATTACTGTAGACAGTGACTAACTCTAAATAATATTTTTAGTAGTGCTATATAGTGTCCAGGTTTATGATTCTTCAAATATTTTATATCGATTTTAATAAGACGTTGTCATTTTTGAGCAAAAATTACTTTTTTAAGGGGATGGTATGTAATTTTCGTGTAGTTTTTCTAAAAAATGACAGGAAAAGGCAAAACAAGCCAAATCAATTATCTGATGCCAACAAAACTGGGAAAAAGTCAAAGTTTTAGAATTTAATATAAAAAAGCCAATTTGGGTACTGAGCTAAGGGTCACAGGTTCGATTCAAGGAATGGCCGAAAAAGTTATAATTAGTGAAATGTGGGTTCCCCCCTTCAGAGTGATGAATTAACAACTGGGGGTAGGATGCTGTGACTGTTCTAGATTTAAGTTAGTTATAAGTCGAATGTTATATTATCAGCTGGTTCAGAGAAGCTTACATTGCTTAAGTATATTGATTAGTAATACATTTAGTATCTAGTGCAGTAAAATATACCAATACAGATTACTTCATGGGAAGCTTCTTTGGCATTGTGAATTTATATTTGAATAAAGTTGTCAATTAAAACATAAATTGTAGTCCTAAAGAATAAAAGAGTTTTTACTCTCTTTTTTTTTACATCCAATAACGTTTCTAGACTGTGAACTGGGTTAGTATTTATTCAAGCTGTATATTTTCCACTAGGCTTGCTAGGTCTCTTGTAGCTTCATATGCATTGTAATCTAACTTAAGACTAGGACCGACACAACATCCAGTCCCGGCTGTTAATTCATTGCTGTGAAAGGTTAAACTCACATTTCACCAGTGATAAATTTTTTGGCCAAACCGGGAATCAAACCCAGGACCCTTCTTAGCTAAGTAGACAAACACACAACCGACTGAGCTAAGGTGTCAGATTAAGACGCCACCTAAATTTGCATCAAACTCTGACTCAGACTCCACAGCTCTGCCTATGAATGTAATTCTTTTACTAAATGTTTATAAATTTTGTAAGTTATAGATAAGTTTTTAAATTTTTTAGCTGGTTCTCATACCTCATATCAAGATCATAGTGAGTCGATTTCTACACTCAGCTAAAGCTATGAACCAATTTAGACCAAATTTGGCACAAATGTTAAGGCTACTACCAGGAGGAATATTTTCCAGGCCGGAAAAGGAAGTCACCTATCCAAAACTAAAATCGGTCTGTGGGTTAGATTTCCTACCATAGGTACTGTTTTAAACTGATTGTACAGTCTTTGGTAAAAATTATCGTAAAGCTCACCAAAGGAATTTTAATATCAAACTAAAAAGATGAAGAATTTCATTTATATATTTAATAAAGCAAACTAACTGCCTAAGAGACATTAGTTTAAAATCTTGATATTACTATTATAGGACCTTGCAAGCATTTTGGAACAATTGGAAACTCACTTGAGAATTGTATAAGCTAAGAAATAATAGAAAATGGCTACCAGTGTGAAAATAGAACAAACAATTTTTGAGATATATTTTATCTAGGTATTTAATGCTCCAATTTGGAAGGCTGAGGAAAGTTGTTTCCAATAATCAGATAAATCATTCACTATATGAATGCACATCTTACAAACTAACTTAATTCTATAACAAACACAACACCTAGTCCAAATTTGTTTATTGTTCACTTAGAAAGAGGAAGCTTCAATTTCACCAATGAAATATTTTTTAGCAAAGCTTGGAATCAAATTCAGGATACTTAAATCAATTTATAAACAGCTAACTGAGGTTAGCGCTCCCCACCCCCCCAGTTTAATGACTACGCCAAGGTAGTAAGAAAAGTAAATACTTCAAAATGAATATGTTACAAAGAATGTATTTTATTTCACATATAAGTAAGAGTTTGTTTAGCCCAGAATGTAGATAAATGGTGTAAAAAACAATATTTTACCAACGAAAAAAAATTAAAATAGTTTAAATTCAAACTCCACTTTTTTTTTGTTAGTAAATTTTGAAGACATAAAGCTTGTGTGTGAAAAATAAAGACAATGGAAGTGGATTAAAAATAAGGAAAGATAAACTAGTTAAGTGCAAATTTTATATATCTTTTTCTGACAAGACATCTTGTGAATGTGGGGAATGCCAGGCCTCCACCGTGGTTCGGATTCCACGTTAAACTGTAGGTCCTTAATTTCATCTCACAATCACCCTACCATTACACATTAGCGTAAGTGCATATAACCCGAATGGGTAGTAAGACACGGTGCTAATAATAATATATATCTTTTCTTGAGGGCTGGTGGTAATATTGACTTGGTAAAACATTGATGAGCCTGTTCCCAGTTAAATCTAGAGCCATTTCACTGTCTAGAAATGCTCTTAATATTTTAGTGGTGGCTGTGCTTAGTAGTGGCTGTAAGTACTAGCATGAATGGGTGCAGATTAGTTCAGGTCCTTGTGATTGATGTCGAAATGATATTATTCTCTCAATGTCTGAATTAACCTATAATAAGTCATCTATATTTTGTATATTTTGCTACACAAAATTTTTACTGTAGTTTAAAGACCTAGTTATTTGCTTTACAATTGTAATAACCAGTGATTTTGTATTCCATTTTAGTTAGCTTGCTATATAGAAGGATGTAGCTGGTTAGTGAACTGCACACGTGCTGCGGCAAGTATTACCACAAGGGTTGAAATTAAGGGTTCTACTTGGATTATCTTGGGGTCAGCCAGTTTGGGGCGGACCAGGATAATGTGGAGATTGGAAGGCTGTTTTAAAGTAGCTTTGGGAGATGAACTAAGAAGGATTTGGGTCCGAATGAAATTGGATAGGAGCTCTTAGCCAGTTTTAAGTGTGGTGTTTATTCGGCGTGGAGCAGGATGAAATTGTGTTGAAAAAGGGGTGGATGACTTTGTATTTCAATGGAAGCTCATTGTTGTTTCTGGAGATTTAGTTGTTTATTAAAGGCTTGGGTTATGCTCCAATTTGGAAGGCTGAGGAAAGTTGTTTCCAATAATCAGATAAATCATTAGGTTTTAAATGAAAGAAAGATGTCACATTCATTTGTGAATTAGATTCTCACTCCATTCTTTCAACTTTCCCTATCAAGAGATCTAAGAAAATAAAGGTGGAGTTAATTTCCAGACACGTTCAAAATTTTATCATTAGATAGTTTATCATAAATTAGCTCTAACAGATACTTATTTTGTTTTAAATAGCCTGTCTTTCATATTGTAAGTTTTGCTCAGCCAGGTCATGTTACCAGAAGCAATGTAGTAACTTGTCCCATCTTATCCTTACTACCTAGATGGAGAATTCCTCACTAAAAAGCATAACTAATAGTTTTGGCTATTTGATTCTTAATATATTTTAGGTTCTTTCTTCAGCACTCTATAAATAACTACAATCTTAAGTCATGTCCCATTACTCTTGTTCTGGACAACTACAAAAACTTTGCTTTTGAAGACTACTTTTTAACGGGATGTTGTACACTGAAACTTGTAACTAAGCAGAAATAAAGACTTGGGGTGTTGTGCACCGAAGCTTGATACTATGCGGAAACAAGACTCATTGTATCCTAAAGTATATTGCTAAGAGGCAATAAGATGGGGTGAAAGCAACAGAAAAAATTTTTCTCCTCTAACAGGTTGTGAGGAACCTTTACTAACACCACCTGAGACTCAGGAGTGTGCATCAGGTGTTGTTTCGACATTTGGAACCTTTTAAAGTTCCAAGTGAACAGTTAAGGCGTTTTGTCTCCCAGAGAGTCAAAAGACGAGTGATTACCGGTGTGTTTGGCGAGGTGTTTCTTGAGCAGCTTCATGATCAGAAAGGTCTTGAAACAATGGGGACAGGTCAAGGGGGGAAGGTCCTTAGAGAAACAAGAATGGGTCAGCAGCGACTCCTTGCGTGCAAACACCTGCAACAAAAGAAACCAGGAGAAGGGGTCAAATATTAATCAAAATCTCATCAAAATATTCATATATGTGAAACAATGTGGAAACACAGAGTTAATGAATGTAAGTGATAAGGAAAGAAACCATCTTAATAGGTTAGTTATGTTCGGCCATAATAGAAAACAAATAAACCTCTACCCACTTTGGTGGTCGCATGGTTTAATGCGCTACTCTTGCAGTAGACTAAACTGCTGATAGCGAAGAGATCGAGGTTCAAATCTTGTCAGATGTAGTGAGGATGGTTTTTCCAAATTGATTTACTATTCTCCTTACATGCAAATGCGAGTAAGCTCCCTTTAAATATAGCCTTCCTAATTCCTAAAACTCATATAACCTGAGTAGTAAATCACTGTTAAAAAACTTCTCTTAATTTCTTCATCCTCTATTCACACTTAATAGCTTCTGATCACTTTCACAGGGTAAATATGATTATTTTATGAACTGAAACTTCATTTTACCTTAAAATCCAGAATTTGAATTCAAATCTAGTAAAAAATTATGACTATAAAGGTAATATGTATACAAGAGAGTAATAAAATGAAGGAAATTTACTGAATAATAAGATTTTGTTTGCTAGAATGCATTTATTATAGGGGTCGTAATTTGAGGACCCCTGGTCTATGGTATGACTGTACCTAAGACACAAAAAGTGTTAACCCCTCCAGCGCTAAACACTGTGGTGGACATCATTCTAATTAGTTTCCACCTCCAAAGAAAAAATAACTATATTACATATTATTCTTATTAACTTTTGATAAAATTGACAAAAGAGTGACTTTTAGTTACTTTTTATTAAAAAAAGTGATTTTAAGTTAATCAGCTTAAAAAAAGTTACTTTTAGTTGAAATATTTCTATAAGGAAAACTTTTTTTCGATTTATGAGGTAATTGCATTATATTTGGAAGAAGGTACAGGATTGTTTTCTATAAACTCCCATCCTAAATAATCTTTCAAAGTTGGCTTCCTCCTCTATTACTTACATTATATTCATTCAAAGTGTTCCCACATTGTTTTGTACTTTTATAAATTATCAGGCGATTATTAGTTTTTATATTTGAAATATAATACAAAACCTGTTGAAGCCAGCCAGCCATACAGTCATATTTGTATTCTACAAGCTCAACTTAGGTTAGTTTTCCAAGTTGACTTGGTTATAGTTAGTCTCAAGGGTTATTGACCAATTGCATTAAACTAGGAAAACCTGTTTCTAATGATTTAATCTCATGCTTTACTTAAAAACATTTTAAACTAAATGTGAGTTGATTGCGTCTTACACCTTTATTGACACAGCCATGTTACTCACCATCTTACAGGTGATGCAGGTGAACTCTCCCGTGTGTTTTCGCAGGTGTCTGTACAGATAGATCACCCTTAGAAACTCCTTGTCACAGATGTCACAGATGAAGGGAGGTCCCTTGTCAATAACTGTTCCCCCGGAGTACCATTGCCTGCCTGAAACAAGACACAATCCTTATTGAGCATTATATATGGGTGGGAGACACTCACAACGTTGTATAGCAGAGTTTTAAATAGTTGATTAAATTAACTTGAACTTGCTTTTAGTAAAATTCACTAACTGTCCAATGCCCTTTGAAGTTTTGAATCCTAGAATCCCTCAAATTCTTAAGAATATTCAAGATGTGAGGATTCAGAAACATTCCACATTCCAAACTTGGAAAAAAAAAAGGTTAAACTAAAAACAAAGCTATTTTGATGCTGACTAGTGGCCAGGTGCATACAAAAAAACCGGGGAATGGTCAGTTCCAAAGTCAACAAGCTTGGAAGAGGGTCTGGCCAGTTGGCAAACAGCTTGGTGGACTGTGGGAATGATGGTTAGTGATGATGAGCTAAGTAATCATCAGCACCCATAGCCACAGTTAAGGAAGGTTACCACCAAAAAGAGATCTATCTACCCGAGGACTTATAAGCATCAGTCCTGCTACTCGGGTTTAGGCTACGACAGGCTTTGTAAGCCAGTGGCTGAAGCAAACCAAACACTTGAGAAAATTAAATTAAATGATGGACTGGAAATAAAGACAACCATAATCTAAAAATAGGGAGTATGAATATTGGCACACTTATGAGAGAGGAAGAAATTGTGGGCATGATGGAGGAGCGGAGAGTGGATGTCCTGGGATTAAGTGAGACCAAGTGGACAGGGAGCGGCATGAGGGACTTAAGGAAGAACTACATTTTTTTATTGAAATTGGAAATGATATAAGGAGAAAAAAAACTTTCTAGTGAGAGAAGGGCTATTAATTAGCAGAGTGATAGGGATGAATGGACCAGAATTTGAAGATCGAATAACAGATAGAGGGGGAAGTGTGGAGGCGGTACAAATGTGTTCACCACAAGTGGGGTTCCCAGCAGAAGAGAAAGGACAAAGTTCAAGGAAGAATTGGAAAGGTATACAAGAAAAGAGTGGCAAATAAAATAGTAATAGGGGATCGTAACACAAAGGTAGGAAAAAATAGAGGAGGGTTTGAGGAAATGTTAGGAAGAAACGGATTGGGAAAGAAGAATGTCTATTGGAGTTATGCGCAAGAAATAAAATAAAAATGTGGCACACAGCTGGTATAAGAAAGAAAGAGAAAGCCATAAGCTCACTATGTACAGTTGGGATGGGAAGCAAAAGTCGGTGATAGACTACTTCCTCATGGACGAATAAATCTTATAAATGAATAGGCAGACTGTAAGCATCCAAGTACCGTAATACCATGTGTGTTCTACACTAAACATTTCTAGACCCATATGTATATGAAATTTTCTTAACATTTGATCAATGGGAATACACCTCTAGAATATTTGAAACCAATTAAAATACACCTTGTATGTACAAGTGTGAGAGTGGTGATTTTCAAATTGAATAGTGAAAATTTATAATTGAATAATTAATACAATTTTGTACAACTTGGTAATACTTACTTGTATATATGGTATATTTTAAATATGGCCAACAAAATTTTGAATAAAGTCACGTGAAAGATATTCTCACTGAAGTTTAAAACTTACATTGGAACAAAAAAAAGCTAACCTGTTGATTGATTCCGTCCACAGCGTCCATCAAAGCCACACTTAAAGCCTGTGTCTTGTCTACTGCATCACTCCCAATGCTAAAGCCCTTGTGTGGCACCAGGGACAGGAGAGCGTCCTGGCCCCCGTTCAGATCCAGCTTGTTACTGGTCTTATCACAGCTTGCACTGTCAGAACCGTCAATCAGACCAAAGCCCACCGGAGTCCTGAGTTCGTCTCGACTGTCTCCCGAGCCCTCCATCTTGTACGACAACCCACAATCTCCACGGTCCCTGCCACCACTAAGACCGTACACCTCATCACACTTGGCTTGATCCAACATTATCATCACATGTACGTCAGATGTACTATTCGTGCACTCACTCTTGGAGCCTGTTCCAATCAATCCCCCTAGAGATGGCTCGTTCCGGGGATCAAAATTAGTGAGAATGTTGCTCGACTCTGAGGGGTTGAAGCTCTTCTCCATAACAGCATCCATGTTGGCGGCATCTACAAGGTCAGGTATGAAACCTGGTGAGCAAAAAGGTTCCTTGGGGTCACCTGGCAGTGTCTTCTCAGAGAATTGCATTTCTCTCTGAGTAGGGACTTGGTATTGGTCTAGGAGTGACTTGAGGGCTTCGTTGTGGCCTTCTTGTAGCAGACTGCTCAAGGACTGATTCTGAAACATCTGTTCCTGTTCAGGGACAGGGAACAGGGCCTGAAAGAAACAGTACTTTACAATAGTTGCCTTTAGACTAACAGATATATCTAGTTAACATGGCAGCTAATGAGGTGGCAGGACAAATACAGGAGATTCCAGCGACTAGTGAACCAAGAATGTTGAGGGCCAGGTAAAACTGAAACAAAATTTGATACTTTGTTGCTGAAGATGGATAAAATCCACTTTTGGTTGAATTTAAATCTAGAATATGACTCTTCATTTTATCTATGAATCCCAAATCCTAACTATGGAAAACACTATAATCATAAAGAGGTTAACTTTCTTGCATTGTAATGATTTTTTTTTCTCTCTTCTTTAATTATAATTCTGTTTATAGTTTGGAATAAGAGGGACAGCCAGCACAATTACCTTGCAGTTCAACCAAGAGCATCAGTCTACTCTCTTAATCTGATGAAGCTGTCTGTGACAGTGAAAGCTTGTCCTAAAAAATGTGTTAGTGTGTTTTTTTTAGTGTTCTATCTAAACAATTTCTACTCCTGTATTACCAAGGCAAGTGTGCTGGCTATCCCACCTAATTTAAACCAGAAGAATGTATTAGTGTTTCTTGTCAGTTTCGACGGCAGTAAAAGTTTAATGTGATCCAGTAGGTCATCACAGTCTATTTGTCCATTTATAAGTTTGTGAAGAAAGTTATATTAAAATGTGTTTGCCAGGTTTCTAGATGGAGCAAAGGAATAGAATTTTGATTATTGGGAAGTACTTTTTCTGGTATGGAAACGTATTAGGGAATAATAGAGGAAAAGTTTTGCTCTAGAGTTAGTAAAGTCTTTTGTGTTTCTTTTGACTAGCCCAAACAATTTAAATGATTCTGAAACAGTCATATTTATATGAGTAAAGAAGGTCAGTTTAGAGTCTAGAGTATTACATAAATCTTTAATAATGAATAATGAAGTTAAATAGTGGTGATATAAGATATAGTAAATAAAAATAATAAAGATTAGACCTCTGTGGGACTCCAGACATGACTAGAAGAGTGACAGATCCAAAAACTGGCTGTTTAGTTGTTTTCTCCCATTCAAGAAACTTTTCAACCAGTTTAAGATAATTCTGTATATAACAAATAGTTCCAAGTTTCTGAGTAAGAATATTGTGGTTTACTTTATTGAATGCCTTGGAGAAGTCTGTATAGATAGAATCTACTTATAAGTGTTTGCTAAATGAGCTGTAAATGTAATCAGTGTAACACAAATTAGTAACAATCGACCTGCCACTGAAGAAATCATGTTGTCTGGGGGATATAAAATGTTTGACCTAAAAAAGATCTTTGGGTATCCTAATGACTCAAATAATTTGAAAGATGTTTTGAAGGACTCATTATTTGATATTAAACATCTACAAAAATGACAATTTATTAAAAGAAAAATCCAATTGGTAATCTAATCTTAATGCTATTTCAGTAATATATGGCCCATACCTGACAGGTGTCTTGGTTTGTATAGGAGGTAGGGCGTGGCCCCTCAGGGTCTTGGGTACCTTGTAGCACTTCCATTAGGTGCGGTCGTTTCAAGGTAAGTCCATGGCAATCCACCTTGTGCTTCAACATTACCTGGAATAGCAAAATAAATCATTTACTTGTACAATCTTAGCTCCGAGCAGTGATCAAACACAATATGTTATTATGTTGGATTTAAAACAAATAAATATGAATAAAGTGTTTAATGTCGATGTCATAGAAATGGAGCGCATGGGCTTTGATAAAATCACACAACAAAACTCTACAAACCAAACATGTTTAAGTAAACTTTTAAAATAGTGTGTTGACTTGACTAAGATTAATTATTGTTATTTAAAGTGTTAGTTTGACAAACTACTAACTATTTATTTTTAGTGCAATGCTACTCTGAAACAGATAACAACAATAACCCACCTCGTGTTGAACTAGAATGCTGAATACGGCGAGATTGGAATTCAATCCCAGTACGTTCAGTGAGGTTTTTTCCCTAAATGGTTTTTCACGCAAACATGGGTGTACTTCCTCTCAATTAAACCTTCCTAATCCCTAAGCCATTAATATAATTAGTACATTACATAGGTATATAACCCGACTGGGTAGTAAGACGTGGCGTTAAAAAACCATTAACAGCCACAACAATAATAATAACAATAGTAATAAAAAGTTGAATTCTGTGTCAAAGAAGCTATAATCATTTTTATGTATGAGGCGTGTCTGGAAAGTAAAGATACAAGATCATAACATTTACAAATAGGCCTAATGTTTTTTTTTACTAAACTCACCGCCATTGTCCAAACATTTATTAAGCCTGGGATTTAACTTCTGTAACCCCAAGTCATAAAAGTCTGCTGCCTATCCTTTGAACCATGTTAAGACTACTTCTTTCACTTTATCATTTTCATCAAGTTTTTTTCCACCCAGCTGTTGCTTCAGGTGAAAAAACTAGTGATAATCGCTAGGCGCGAGGTCTGGACTATAAGATGAATGATCCAAAACATCCCAATTGAAACTGTCAAGAAGCTCAGTGGTGGCACACGCGGTTTGGGCTCGAGCATTATCTTGGAGCAGGCGGACACCATCAGTCAGCATTTCCCTTCTTTTGTTCTGAATGGCCTGTCGAAGCCATCTCAAGGTCTCACAATATGCATTGGCATTCATTGTTGTGCAAAGAGACATAAAGTCAACCAGGAGAATCTCTCTTCTGTCCCAGAAAACTGAAGCCATGATTTTTTTTTTGTTGCTGAAGTCAACATTTTGAAATGTTTGGTTTTAGGGGAATGCATATGGCACCATTGCAATGACTGCTGCTTGAATTAAGGATTGTGGCTACAAACCCAAGCTTCATCCCTAATAACAATATAGTCAAAAAAATCATCTCCTTCCTCTGCATAAAGCATGAAAAACATGGGCTCAGACAGAACCCATCCGTTTTTACTTGTGGTCGTCCATTAACATTTTGGACACCCAGTGTGCACACAATTTTTTGTAACACAGTTTTTCAGTCACAGCTTCATGAATTGCAGCCTTAAGACACTTCAGGAATGTCATGTAACTCTCTTATCGTCAAACAGCGATCTGCACGAAATTTTCATTGCATTTTTTTGAAGGACTGCCTAGATCAAAGATGGCATACCGCTCCTTTGTTTGTCGTGAACATTAGTCTATACTCCCAAGAATTCATGGAACCTCTTCATTACATTTTGCCGATTCAGAATGTCACCATAAACAGCATAAATTTGTTTGTGAATTTCCATTGGGCACTTCACATTTGGTGGATCTTGGAATGGCACTGCCATTTTAATAATGTGTCACTCGAACAATAACTATTCTCGTACTGCCAAACCAAAGTGAAAAGAAATCCAAAAGGATCAAACCCACATCAGTCTAATCAAAACAAGCATTTTAACTCCCCTAGCAGCATCAACACAATGTAGCTTTACTTTCCGGACATGACTCGTGTGTGTGTGTGTGTATTCTTTTTTTTTTAAATAGTACAAAACAAAAGTTGGTTCACCTAAAATAAACAAAAAGACATATGTGCACACGAACATATATAATATAAACTTGTGTAAAACAATTGTTTGGTTGTATTATTAGCTTGATAGAACTAATAATTTTGATTGGTTTATACAATCTGAGGTTCAGAGTCTATCCAACATAATATAAGTGAGCATGTTATTTAAATATTTTCAGAATTTAGTATCATATTTTATCTCTAAAAACTTGTTTTTTGATAGTATTACCAATAGATCATCAAGTCCAAACATATAACTCCTACAATATTACAAACACTTGGGACAATTTATTGTATTTGTGTTAATAGTACCTTCTCATTGCTGAACTGCAGCCTACACGCATGGCAGTACAGCTTGTCTGTGGATCTAAGGAGCGGCTTAAAATGACTCCTCATGTGTTTGGCGTACACTGCCACACTCGCCTCTTGATAGCCACACAGCTTACAGCACCATTGGTCCAGAACTTTGCGTGCGCCAAGCTTCTCAGCTGGCAGCTCAGCTACTACCTTCATCATCGCCTCGCGACCTTGAGAAATAACAATATACATTGGTTAACAATGTTCTGATGAATTGTGGTTGCATGTTTTTGACAGGAAAAAATGTAAGTTATTTTTGTATCTATAGTGTGGATTTCTCAACTCATTCTAGACAGATACTTGTGCATTTAATTAAATCTATTCCTCCTCAATATTTCAACAGGTTTGATGAAATGCTAAAATAAAAATACAAACAGATTTAAAAAAAAGAGAGACACTAAAACAACATGCTTAACAAGAAAACATACATTGGAAATAGTGAACTCAATAATGCCTAACTATGTATTATTATTTTCTTTTATATCTATTATCTAGCTTCGCGTAGAAAACAAGAAATATATTCGATTCTTGCGATATATCAATTTCTGAGAATACATTCTATTTAAAACACGAACATATTTTTGACTCTAGCAATATGTTCATTCATATTTTATTAGGTGAGACTGCGTTTAAATATTTTTACAATTACTTCGATAACACATTTGAAAAAAATAAACTAAACTCTTAGTTAAAATCAATTTAAAAACAAATTATAAATTAGCAAGTCGTTATTTGATTTTTAAAACTCGATAGGACTTACGTGATCAGATTCCCTGAATCGATTTTAAACAAATAATCGATAAACAATACGTAGTCCAATAGGTGTAAATAAGAGTTTTATTGGTGTCTGTTTGTTGACAGTATTTATTTTTCATGAAAACCAACAAAATATCTAATGTATAGATTGTATGAAATAAAATGGGCTTCTTTGCATAGTTGTAGATAATTAAAACCAGTTGAATAGTAAGAATTAGCAGTCATTTTTATTTAATCTTCACTTTGGCCACTGGCAAGTAAACATATATGTCATAGCGATTGACTTTGTATTGTGTGTAATGACATTCTTACTTCTCTTAAAAAAAAATCATAATTTGTTTTATTTATTTCGAGTTTATTTGTAATTCTAGTTTTGATTTTAGTTTTTGAAGAGCTTCAATGTGTTCATTAAAATATTTACAAGATTGTTTGAGAGGTGAAAGTTTCAGAAGTAAGCATGCACTGAAACGGTTGAGTCCAGTTTCCCATAGGTGGTGGAGGGGTAGGGTATTAGGCACGTTAAATTTTCTACACCTAACAATTATTATTTTGAAAAAGAAGATTTTATTCATGTTTTATCTCTTTTGTCTGACAAAATAATGATTACGGATTAAGTGGTGCTTTTCAAGTAGGCCTAACTTAGTAATTTTTGAATTCAAAAATCAAAATACTAAGCTTTGTTCATGAGGTCAAAGATTCGACCATCGAATCCAATAAAACACCGAATACTCGAATCTCAAATACTTGTCACGATTTGGTGGATTCGAGTGGCCCATCTCTAAAAATAATACAGGAGTTGAAACTAGCACCACAGTCACAGTTTCAAGCCAGCCCATTTGACAAAAATAAACAAAAGAACAAACGACAGTTGCAGCCGGTGGCCGCCAACATGGTGCACCAGCTAGACACCAAATTTTCAAAACTTTGCGTCGCTGCCAGTTCAATGAAATTTTATCTGAGTCACTGCATCCAATCAATATTCGGCACAAATGACGTTGCTACTACCACCACCACCAATTATTAAACGACTATTGAATCTGGATGTTTAATGGAAACTTTAAGTGTGTTGAAACCTGCTTCTGTGGCAGCATGGTCTAAGGCGCTACTCTCACAATAGACTAAGCTGCCGCCAAAGACGAGAAGATCGAGATTTGATCTTGGTCAGGTGTATTGAGAGTGTTTTTTTCCTTTTTACTAAATTATTTTCCACTCTCTACATCACGAAAATTCAGGTGTACTTCCTCTAAATGCAAACTTTCTAATTCCTAAAACATTAGTGTAATTAGTACATAGCTGTATAGCTTGAACAAGTGGTAAGAGGAAAAAAAGAAGAAGTTGCATGATGCCATTAAGGCTTGGGGCCCCTGTAGCCACCCCTACCTCTCCTTCGCCCTATAATAGCAGCAAACTTACTTAGCTGCATGCCCTGGTATATATTATCTCCCTCTCCCCTTACATTAGTAGGACACTTACTTAGCAGCATGCCCTGGTAGTTCTTGCGGGACTTCTGGTTTGTTCTTTGCTTTGAGTCGGGCATTGTCTGAGATTTTTTTTTATCCATCTGGAACGAAAATTAAATAGTCATGGTCTATAGTGTTTTCACTTCAGACAATGAGCAAACAAAATCCAGACACTTCTTGGTTCTATTCCTAATAGGGTCAAAAATAGTCTTCATGTAGTGTGAGATCTGAGAAAGTACAAGTGATTCAGAATTTATTATGCATGTGGTTTCAGGTGACACATATCTGGTAACCCCTTCACCTCACATAAGTGTTGGTGGTGAGAGTGTGTCCCTTCACTTAACCCCAGACGTCTTTCCAGATGAAGACAAATCCTTGGCGCTGGTTGGCTGGCAATTTTGCACAAAGTTTCCCTTATTTAAGCCTGTGCAAACCTTCAAAATTTTCAATCCAAATCGAAATTTAAAATTGAATTTGTAGCATGTATTTTATATAAAAGACATCTACAATCGTATCAATGGAAAAATAAAGTAAAGGGAAGAAAAGGGGACTGGATGTTTTGTCTGTCCTAGTCTTAAGTTATATTATGAAGCTACAACAGGCCTAGCAAGCCAGTAGTGGAAAATATATTACATGAATCAAAAATATGACCCAGGCCACAAGATGGAAACAATAATGGATGAAAAAAACACATTATAATGAAAACCTGTTGTCTTGACATTGTAAATATGCTGACCATAATTCCTTGAGAAAAAAAACAGGACAAGGGGAAGGGGGGGAGGATACACAGGAAAAGCAGAGTAAAAAAATGTTGTCACACAAAAAAATATTAATAATTAGTTTTTATAACATAACATAGCATATATTGATGGATTAAACAGCAAGGTTATTATATTTAATAGTTATGGTTATAGCCACATATGGATATCAATTTCTTTAAATAGCCTGGCCATTTAATCCATCATAATATATGGATCATAATCCTTCATGGTATGCGGACGCGTACAAATATCAATGCACAATTGGCAGCATAAAACAAACAGGTGAGTCGATGGTGGTTGCGTTATCTGATGGCTTGTGACAAGATTCGGATGGATACCTACTATATAAGAACAATAAAGTTGTAGAGATTATTTCTCAGAAACTATACATAGTAACAACATGCGGTTTTTTGTATTATTTTATACTTATAAATTTCAATTGGATTAAAATGATATAAAACATGAAATACAAGAATATAGTTTTGAAGTTATTATTATTATAAGAATAAGATAATGTTCTGTCATACACGTCAAATATTTATAATACAATAATTTTTACAAAATTTTCAAATTAAATCATGTCTAAGCTGTTGAAAAAGTTCAGTAGCTTCCTGGTAGATTGCTCTGTCTTTGGAAGCACCTCTCCCACTCCCCCCCTAGCCCCTTTTTGGCATTCACAAACTTTCCATCTTTTTTTCTGTAAACCCCGCTACTCCTCCTTTACTCAAACATTTATAAACTGTTTAGGAAAAACCCTTGACTTGACACTAATTATCTGTCACCTCCAAACCTGAGCTATTTAAAATGTTTTCTGTGATGTATTTGTATGACCTATGTTAAAAGTTTATTTATAGAGTAGACTTGATTATGTTTACCTAAAAATAATTTGCATAAACAGTGTTTCCTTGATTAGATAAAACCTATTTGTATAACATTGGTTTTGTAAGAAGAGATATGTGAAAAGAATTTCTTTAAATAGTTTTATTCATGTTTTATAAATGAACAAGATCTTTTCCCACTTATAGCAGAATTAATTTTGAGGATATTAAGATTCAGTGGTGAATCCAGAGTTTACTTAAGGAAGGGTGGGCATGTGTGTCATAGATATTATTTCTATCCCATGAAAATATTCATCAAATTATTTTAGTTTAAGGCAACTTCCGTAGAGAGAGAAAAAAAACACACACACGCACGCACGCACGCACACACGCACGCACGCACACACACACACACACGTATATACAGGGTGTTAAAATAAAAGGGGTTAAGAAATTCTGGATCTTGTTGTACACATTAACATGAGTAGAATGATTTTAATGATGTTACATGACCTCTAGTTGTGTCGATACATCGGTAAAACTATAATAATAATAATAATAAATAGTGTCTTAGAAATTATATGTTTACAAACCTAGTCACATAAAGGTAAAAGTAATTTTGTATTTTAATAATAGAAAATAAATGGTATGGTGCACCACACAGATTTTCTCTCGCTTTTATCTTAAAACAGACATTTACTAAAAACTCGTTAAGATTTGTGAAATGAATTAATAAGTCTATACATTGTTGTAGAAACACTTGACCAAAAATCATAAATGAAATAACATACACTGTTACTTACTCTATGCTGGGGTGGCTTAAGGGCTGTGCGAACCGGGCTGCTGCCCAGGGCGTCAGCTTAAAGGGGCGCCAAACAAAGCTAGACAAGACCTAACGTAGCCTGGGTGGATATGAAAATAATACTCAACTAATAACCTGGGTGGCATATAAAAACTATAACTTCAAACTATGTAGCCCGGGTGCGATATAAAATAATCCAACCTAAGTAGCCCGGCATGATATGAAAAGGCCCAATCCTAACAACTCAAACCTAACGTAGCCCGGGCATGATATGAAAATAGTCCCCAAACCTGGTGAGTAAAATAGAATCTAGTGCTAATCTTAAAAAGTCATTTTACATTTGCCAGCTTGAAATAATGGCACCCTAAAACTTTCTTTTTTTTGTAATTATAACGTAAACCATTTATAATGTCAAAGAATTTGTTAAACTTAAAAAAAAATAAAAATTGTCTACAAAACAGGTTCTGATAGTTTTATTTGTAATACTAACAGTTTTTGTACAATCTCGAAGTGAAACGTTTAGCATATGTTTAACATTAGTGGAGTTTCCCTTTCAATTATTTTCCCATCTTGCCCAGGCTACGTTAGGTTTGGGGATTATTTTCCTATCACACCCGGGCTACGTTAGATTTGGAGTTGTGAGGTTTGGGGATTATTTTCATATTTTCCGAGAGTACAATTATCATTAGAAATATGGTAGCTGGCAGCTAGCAGAAGATTTAAGAACTGCCAAAGAAAAACCAAATTAAAAATAAAATTGTTTATGTGAAAGTTTTGACTGCCAAAAGTGACAATAAATCAACATATTATGGTCATTGCAGATAATATGGTTTGGCAAATGGATACATGAGGTTTTGCTAGATGTTAGTTACCTACACTCCTATGGTGAACGGACTATATTATCCCCGGATACATAGAGGCGCCAAAAAGCAATACCACCCGGGTGCAAAATTTACCTTGGGCTGCCCCTGACTATGGTATTAGGAACTAGGAACATTGTTACAGAAAAATGATATAAGAGAAACCTCTTTGTCAACCAAAGGCATAAGAATCAAATTCATTTTCAAAAACCTGTATTAAAAACAGTGGTGTAGTCTTAAATTTAGCAGTGCTGGAACGAAAGGTCGTTGCAACCCCAAAGTTGAAGTGGGGTTTTGGGAGCCCTAACACCTAGGCGAAAGAATTGCACAAACATAAGTGCCTCCAGAAGCTATTTGGAGCAAATTTTAATGATTACAAGGCAGAAACTTACTTATCGCACTTCCCCTAAAATTCAAGGAATTCGCATAGAGAACTGTAACGTTCATCAAAATTTATTGATTAATAGTATGAAAAAAGTGTTAACATAATATTGATATAAAACTTGGAATTTTAAAGTATAAAACTTCACAAAAAAATTATTTTTAAATAATTTTCCACAAAAAGCTGTGCCATAACAGCGTTCCCCTGCATTCTCGCTCCATTACACCCCTGATTAAAAAGTATAATTTTTGTTTATAGCTAAAAACTTATTGGGTTTATAAAAATATATTGCAAATAAAAGAATTTTACATTTAATAATACTACAACTTTAAAATGATAAGTTATGAGTCTCAAATAGTTGCGGAGAAATCATGAAAATTTGAAAATATCCCCTATGTAAAGTACCCTCAAAGTCATGTTCATGAGAATATGAAAATGTCCATCTTGTTTATAATGATAAACAGTGTTTAGATATCAAATTTAATCAAAATCATTAGACTGAATTTCGAGAAAATGATTGTATTCTCTTTTTGCCTTTCAATAATCTAACCTTAAATTTAGGGTTAGATATCTAATTCCAAAAACGCCTGGGGGGAGGGGGCTTTTGTAAACCCCAGATACAAAGATTTATCCCAAATGGTAAAATGGTTTCGGTTCTAGCCCAAACCAAGGTACAGACAATCAAACCCACCCACAGCCATTGCTTGTCGTTGGTTTGTTCACCATTGATAGGGAGGTCGATGTTCGAATCTCATCTGCATGAACTGAAGATGGTTTTCCTGTTAAATGTGTGTGTTGTGTGTATATATATATACCTTTAATGGTTTTCCAGAAGTGATTTATTACTCTGGTTTTCCCATCTTTACTCCATGCAAATGCAGGTTCACTTCCTCTTAGCTACCTTCCTCATCTCTATCCAATCAGATTAAGTCGTTAATAACCTGTGTTCTGAACGTAGCAATAAAAAGAAAATACTTTGTTTTGGATGGGTTATAATCATATTATAATAATAATGATTTTAAATGGAAACATGGTTTAGCAAGTTTTATTTAATTCAGATTTTTTTTTAGATTATAGAATACAATGTTCTTGTTAGTATGGTGTTCGAAAAAAGTTAACAGTAGGGCCTATTTGTAAAGTGAAGTAGGCGTACAGTACGTAAATTATATTTAATTGAAATAAAATTTTTCGTCAACTTTGGATACCTTTTTCTAACTCATTAATTTTTTTAAAGATATTTCCAATATTTTTTTATTGGGCTATCACCTAGAACAAAGTGTGATTTTCACTTTGTTTTTTTTTATCTACTGGGGAAACAAATTATGGTGCACTTATTTTAATTCTATCCTCCTTATAATATGTATTTAAATAATTAGCATAAGTAGTGACCGTAAAAACTATGTCACTAAAAAAAAAGGCTTTATTTTTTTAAATATAGGGAAGAAAATATATTTTTATATATTTCTACAGTAATAAACAAACTAAATAAAAATGTCACAATTTACTGTAAATAATGATTTCCAAGGTAACTCAGAAAAATTATACTTTGACAGAGATTCGAGCCCTTGTCCTTTGACTTGGACGTTCTATAAAACCCCGACATTGCAGCTCAAAACTCGGCATCACTCCTTGGAGAGTATAGCTTGTCTTTTGTTGAGTAGCAAACAACAAAGTTGTAGGGATTGGGGGTGGGGGAGAGAGGATTGCCTGTGTAATGTAAGGACACTCTGAAAGGGGTGTAAAATAGAGCAGGCGAGAGGGGTCGGTGTGGTGACTGCCATAACTACAGCAGCGCACCTCGGGTGAGGTGATAATACATGGAAATACTTGGAAGAGAGATTTGCAAAACCTTGAGATGTCCATCCAAATCTTAAGTGTTCACATAATTGTAGCTGACAATTTATGCATGTACTCACAGATTTTGCCTTAAAATATGAGTGAAGAATGACCTGGGCACGGGACAATTCCTGAATAGCTAAGTAATTAGAGCATTGGCATACTAAGCTAAAGATATATATATATATATATATAAAAAATTAACAAATATAATAATAGCCTTGCTATTTAATCTATCATGATATATGGATCATAATTCTTAATGTTCGGAGTCCCTATTCATAGCTTATGGTGGTTAACAATTTTTCCAATCTGCTATTTTACTTTTTTTCTCGAGTACTTTGCTTGGTTTTGGCCACAGGCTTACCAAGCAAGTTGTAGCTTACAC
This sequence comes from Timema cristinae, assembly GCA_039000515.1. Taxonomy (NCBI): domain Eukaryota; kingdom Metazoa; phylum Arthropoda; class Insecta; order Phasmatodea; family Timematidae; genus Timema; species Timema cristinae. The sequence continues at coordinate 83,355,730 of JBCFYV010000012.1, forward strand.
CCAAGTAACAGGCTGCCACTTATAAGTCCTAAGGTAGACCTTCTTTTGGTGGTAGCCTTCCCTAACTGAGGATACAGGTGCTGATCATGACTTAGCCATCATACCCAACCCTCAAACTCTCAGGCCACCAAGCTGGGAGCCAACTGGCCAGGACCTTTTCCAAGATTGTTGATTTTGGCCCTGACCAGTCTCGTGTACCTCGATTGGGGTTCAACCTAACCTCCGCCAGTTTACTCAAATCCCGGGATACACCACTTGGCGGTGAAATCATGATTGAGTAGGAGAAGCTCAACAGAACCCACTAGGTAGGCTCCTTATATTGTGCATCCTTACCCGTTAGTACATTTGATTTAAATAACTATTGTAAAATATAGTACAATTATTATCCAAATGTAAGTTGAAAAATATCCTTGATAGCCAAGTGGTAGAGCAATCATTGTTGCAGCAGGACAAAGGTCCCAAATAAATTTTTGTGTTTGTAATTTTTCAATATTTGGACTAAACAATTTTATTAAATTAGTACTTGGGGGATTATTTTAAAGTAAACCCAAAAGTTTTCCTTTTCTTCAACAGAGGATGAAATCTCAAATTATACTAGGTGCAGTATACCTAGTATAGAGCGGACTGTTCCGGGTCAGTGTCAAGTCTGCCAACACACACCTATGTCAGTGTCTCTAGGATACGGCAGAGCGAACCAACTAACCTTGGTAGGAACTTCCATTTGGAAGGGTGTCTTCCCCAACTTCATGGCATAGTAAGGAGCATAGTACACCAGCAGGTGTTCATTGGGCTGAATGTCCTTCATAGCAATGAACATAATCTCCTCCTTGTCCTGCAAACAACACCACTTTCAAATTGGTTAGTGAAACTTGGGCCCTACTTCTCAGAAATAGGAACCAGCTGTTGATAACAATTCCCATGTCAACCAGTATTTCAACAATAATCCCCTGGAAATTATCAGTGTATTTAGTCATTTCTTCTCATAACTCACACTTTCCTTCTATCAATTTATACGGTAGTCGGTTGGTCCACGGCAGCCAGTAGTTACAATAGAGCATCAAAGATATCGTCCAGGGTTTGCTACTTGTGGGGGTTGGGAATTAAGGCGGAGAAAAATGATAATAGTGTTGATTACTTGAGTTATATTTTAAATATTTGACAAAGTTACAATGTCAAAAACTACATTATAATATGGGTTTACTTGAAGGATGATGCGCTGTAAACGGTAAAGAGTGTGACCTTGACTTTAGATCTGTGTACACTATGTCCATGGCAGTTACAACCTTCCTTTTGGTGTACTTTGTATAATAAGTAATCGCTTAGCAAATCACATTCCCCAGTCACAAGGAAGAGGTCACAAATTTATCTATGGTGATGACAATGTAAATTGTCGGGAAGCACGTCCGGTAGGTAGCCATATCACTAGTGAGGTGTCACCAGTAAAGCATCACTTCTCCAGGAAAGAAAATGCTCCCAATTGGTTGACTGGCAGTCCTGCACAAAGCCTCCCCTTTACTTTAGGAAGCCATATGTGGATCTCGAAATAGACTCAAACTTCCATAGAGAAACAAAATAATAAAAATAAAATAGTAAGAAATGAGAATGGAAATATGATTTTAACAATGACTTCATAAGAATTAAAATTATTAGACTGATAAGTTAATAGCCTAAAAATAAAGTTAATGAATTGAAATTTAGAAAATATATTGCTTACAACTTTGATCATGATTTTGTAAAGACCCCACACAATTCTTATAACTAAACATTTTAGTTAAACAATTTAGTATGAGGAGAGCTAAGAAAAGTAAAGAACGTAAAATATCTTGTGAGCGTGTTTGAGGTGACAGGTGAAGTAGAGAATATTTAATGAGAACAGGGCTTTTAGCACTTTAATCTCATCAAAAAAGGGATTTAGGGACAAAATTTTCCAAAAGAAGGGATTTTTAGGGACCAACATTATTTGCACATTAGAGAAAACAACTGGGAAACTCAGAAGAATAAAAATATTATTATTAGAACCCCTTTCAATTATTTGCCAGTTAAAAGAATATCTGAAATCATGTCAAATACAATCTTAATAAAACTATTAAATAGAATAAAATAATACATATTTTCACTCTAAAAGTTCTTTATAACACTATAATTTTGAATTGTGATAGTGAAACCCACAAAAATGCAATAAATTGTAAATAGTATTTAGAGTGACACCTTTCGAAAACAAGGCTTCATCATAAGACGGCCGAATCAATTTTTTTTAATGTTTTAAGTAAAAAAAAAATTATGTATATGGTCAAGGTTAAGTGCGTATTTTCATAAGATCTCACAACAAAAATACAATTTGTTAAATTATTGTTGTTATTATTATTATTATTATTAGTATTATTATATTAAATTATATTAATATTCAAAAACCAAGTCACACAACTACAACATACTTGAGACATGCAACTCTTTTAGGAAGTTGTGTTGCACGTTTCACACTCCTTCCTGATAAGTTCTGATAGAATGAAACCTAGGTCAGGGGATTGGGCGGTGATGATCGACTTTCTCTAAGAGGCAACCATTACCTCTTTGTCCAATGACAGCAGTGTAAAGTGTGAACCGAGTTATTCTTTTCAATGTAAAGGCCAAATTGTGTTCGTCCCTTTTATATGTTTCTATCCACCTTTCCTATACCTTCTTACAAATATAAAACAATTACCTCATAAAGCGAAAAGAGGTTTTCCTTATAGAGATATATTATATCATCAGTTTACTAGTAATTTTTATCAAGAAAAAGAGACTTGGGGACCAAATGCCATAAAAAAATGTTGGAAAATGATTATGTAAGAAATTTAAGACCGCAAGGAAGGCCAATAAAGAGTAGGAGGATCAGATAACAAAATGTGTTCAACTGAGAGAAGACGAATGGAAGAAATTAAAGGAGGAAGAATAGTGGAAGGATAGAGGAAGATGGAGACATTTACTAAACGGACCTAACCACAGGCTAGAAATAGTCAATGAAGATTATGAAATTAGTAAGGATAAATATAAACTAAACTAGGCTTAGAATATACAGATGGATAAAACAAGCTGAAAGCTACTAAGAACACAAGAGGCATGAATGGTTAAATAGCAATACCATATAATTAAGATGTTTCCTCACTATTTTGACATTGACAACATATGATTAAAAAAGGGGGGAGAATAGAGTAAAATGAAACATAAAACTGGTCAAATGTTCTTGGACTTGCAAGCCTATTACTTTAACAATGAATTTAGGTGCTAAAGAGTAATTTTAAATTAGCAAAATAAACAGGGGAAAATAACTATATAGATGAAATGGTTGAAAGCTAATAGTCAAAAAACCCTGACCACTTTACATCTGTTAGTGAGTATTGCTTGGCCAACTTGACATGATGGAATGGCTTTGTACTGTTCTATGACATTTTAAACTTTAATTCATATGGTTTTAATCATTAGCATGACATTTTCTGTACAGAGTATGTGGCTCTGTCTATATTGTAGAGTATGTATTTTACTACTGTGGTTTGGAAGATTAAATCAAGCCAACATTGAGAATAAAGATGTTTAAGCAGCATCCAATCAGAACTACAGTAGCCCCATGACTTCTTTGGTGCTGACTGACAGCTGACAGCTTTGAAAAGTTACCAGACTAAATTATGTATACCTACGCCGAACCATATGATCTGCAAAAACATGTGTTTAACAGATGTCACTTCGGAAGGTCAAAATTTAGATATATGTCAGTCAGCACCAAATAAGCCAAGGGGCTACTGTACATAGGGCTACAATGAATTGGTACCTGGTAGCAGATAAGGTTTTGGCTCTTGGGAGAGTTAGCGATGGCCACTAGACACATCCAGTTGCATTGTTCCTCATCACTGGTATCCAGGTAGTAGCTGCTGGCAACATCTTTACTCGACTTTTCAAACACCTGTCAATATCACATCATTTACTTTACTTTTTTTTACTTAGCACCGTGTCTTACTACTCGTTCGGGTTATACACTTCAGTACTAATTACGCTAATGGGCTAGGAATTGGGAAGGTTGAATATAAGGAAGTGAACCCACATTTATGTGGAGGGAGGGTGGAAAACATTTAGGAAAAATCACCTCCAGTTCACCTGAGCGAGATTCGAACCTCAATCTCTCCACCCTCGGCAGTTAATACCACATCTTCCTATGCATAAATGTGTGTAAGCATGGAGTATTCAAAACTATTCATCTTAATATCAGGTCTTAATCTAAACAATAGGGTTATATTGTTTAATATTATCATGTAATGTCCCTTTGGACTATCTGTCTGCAACTTACACTAATATGCACCAATTTGACAGCTTTATTTGTATGAAACACATTTGAAATTTAAGGCATTTGTTTATTTTTAAAGCATATTACAAAAGCCACTAATCATAATTATGTGATGGCCTATGAATTACTGAATATTTAGAGGCCCTATGTTTCATGTAGGCCTATACTAAGTGTGTTCACGAAGACTCCCCCCATGTATTATAATATCTTCACCCAATAAGAACACTCAAGTGTCTGACCTGCAAAGGAAATTTGGAGTTTGCAGGCAAGTGAAGTGACCTCGGTGCCTGGAAGGGCCCAAACTGGGTCCCCTTGTTGACCTTGACGCGACTCATCACGTTTATCAATCCATCATTTTCTTGCACCTCCAAATTGGTGGGAAGGGTCAACCGCGCCCGAGACAAGGTCTTGTATCCCTCACCCATCGAATCTGTTTTATTTGAAGACAAAAGAAGCTATTCCGTAAAACTTTATGGCAATGCTGGCCTATGTCTAAGATTAATAGCAGTTTTCAAACTTAAGAGTTTTCATAAGAATCCCGATATTTGAAAACTTGAAAGTCATGTTGCCACAATGGTGGAAAATAAATATTTCTATTGTATTTATGTTCTTGCCCATTTGATTCAATTTTATGGACAGTTTTTAAGGTCTGAATCTATTATAGGTACAACTTGAGTGTGGGAACTAAGGAATTTTCCTGATTGCTAAAAGATAGTTTTAATGTAGTTTTTATATACAAGACTAAATCTCCCGTACCAACATTGATTTGTAAAGATGAGTAGGCCCAGGTAAATATAATGAAGAAAACTTTAACCACCCCTAAAATTGTCTACAAGAAAAAATTAAAACATTATTGTTAACTTCAATTCAAACAGAGACTCTCTAGACTTGAGATAAAAGAACTGTACCAATAACATGTAAAGCATAACTCACCGGCTGTAAGTGGCTGAGCATACCACAGCTTTTTGTGTTGTGTTTCTGACCGCACACATAACAATCTGCAAACAAAATGTGGTCAACAATGAACTTTTATCAAAACTAGAGACTAATTCATTCAAAGGTCTTCCCACAATGATTATATTACTGTTTGGGATATTTTCCAGGTACACATTGTAGGAGTAAAGGATGAATGATGGTGAAGCTAAAATAAATAAAGCAGCATTCATCTGTAGAATGGAAAACTAGGTTTAATACACAAACTATTTATTTAATATATAGGCCTATTTTTTTACAAAAATATTTATAGGCCTATAATTATTTATTTTCTTCACAAAATTAACACTACCTACTAGATGTTATAGATTTATATACACATAAAAGGGAAATAATCTAAAATATTTTGTCTTGATTAATTAATTTGTGAGCTGATTAAAATACCCTCAAGTTTTAACTGTATTCACACCATGTTGATTACCAGTTCTTTCCACAATGTCCATCGTGAAAATTTTGAACAAAAATAACTACTCTGAATAAAGGTAATAATCCATCCAAACTTTTACTAGTGTTTAATTTTCTCAGACATGCAAGGTTGGATAGATTGCAATGAATAACATTTTAATAAAGAATTATTTTAAACAAAATATGACTATTAAATAAGTGTAATGGTTGGGGACGAATATACATACATTTATTTTGGAGGAAATTGATTCTGGTTTGGAGGTTGAAGATTTTCAAGAATACAAATTAATATGCTTTCAATTATATCCAGTGAAATAGAGGGATCAAAAGCTATTATTTTATAAATTAGAAGTAAATCATGTTACTATTTGTATGTAGGCCTGCTGGTATTTTTTTCTTTATATGTGTCAATTTAAGTAAGCCTAAACAATTTGTATGGTAATGATATTTTAATCAAACTTTTTTTTTTTTCAAAAATAAATTGTTTGCATACTAAGTTAGACCTGGAAAATATTTATAGAACCTCCACCCTTTCCTTGTAAGGCACCTGACCAGAAAAAAAAACTCCAGCCAACCAAATCAGAGTCAGATGTCCACGACAGACAACTTGCAATCCTGCACCAGAAGGTCCGCTAAAAATGCAAGGATACCAAATAGGCCTGATGTGTAAAACATTTCTACATATTAAGAACCATTTCAAATATTATGAAAATGTTTCATAAATTGCTATTTTCCCTATTTAATTTACTTTTACCTGTAAAGTAAAATTCTTAAACAATTATTAGTTGAGAGCTATAAATTGAAAATAATTATCCTTTCCAGAAACTTCACTCAAGAAAGAAAAATTTAATGATTAACATTTCTTGGTGAACAAAGATCACAACATAATTAGTTATGTTTAACAGTCTAGATTTATTCCATCTACACACAATATAATATAATACTTTTAATTAATATAAATAGTTATTTTAACTTAAGTAAACGATAAAGGGCAAGCCGTTTGTGCCCCTCAGAAAAGTGCGCTCTAAGGGCTGAAATTGTACACTAGAAGCAGAGTCGGATATTAAAAATTACTTTCACCCTTTAAGACAACGTAAATGTAAATTTCAAGTGCACTTGGCTTCCAAGGGCCCTTGGATGAACTTTTCAGACAAGACCAAAATAACTTTATTTAAAAAAATCTCATAACCTACCTTGTTCTTCCGATAGTTGTGATATGCCATCTATAACAAATTGTAGCTGTTGATTGTACATTGTTTTATTTGTGTGTGAGAGCTACTAATACATATTTAAAAAGTCTTATTCAACTAATTTTAATATACCTTCTAGCATCATTATAACAAATAAATATTGTCATTTAAGGATTCAAGATAATTCAAGAAAGTGAACCTGGCTCATGGATGCACAGATTAGTAATAACACTATAATATGTGAAACAAATTGGGCATTAGAGACTACATGAATTTTAAACAGAATGCACTGACAAACAATATTAGTTAACATAAAATCCAAAAGAGAAATGTTAGAGAAATAAAGAAAAGTTAATATTAAAGTTCAATCAAATAACTAAAACATCCTAGCAAAAGATCGATGTTTAAATAAAATTATTAATTTGAAAAACTAAATCAAGCAACATTTTTATTTAAAATTAAAATATTAGTAAAAATGCTACACCAACCTAGGGTCCTGAAACCAAACCAGAATTTGGTCAAAGGCACAAACAAGGGCCATTATAGTCCAAATAATTCATATATTTAACCATATGTGTGCATGGGCTGAGCCTTTAAAGATCTGAGCAAACATACCTTAAATAAGACATGTACGTACAATAATTTTAAGACAAAATGTGACATTAAATACAACGCATGGGAATAATGAAAGGGGTGGTGGTAGTGTGGTTCAACTCCCCAAACCCATGATTCTCTGAAGTTTAAAGATGGCCTTGTATTAAACCTCAAATAACTTATATAAGAATTCACTTTTAAAAAATTTGCCAGAGAAGGGAGAAGGACCCCTCCAAATATTTTCAAGTGGCATTTAGTCTTCAAATCTTTTCAGACGAATAACAGTCTAGATGGTGTCCAACTGCACCATCTATCTCGACACAACGATACATGGACCAGGTAGTTTTTAAGGCTGTCATCTGTTGGGAGAAGAGAGAACTTTTTGGTATTTGGTTTGTATGTATTTTGTTTTGATAACGTATTTCCCGCTTTTCATACCACAGGATTGAACTTTTGAGTCGGAAAACGGTTTAGGATCAAGTTTCTGGTAGAAAATAGCCTTCCTAGCTTATAATTAAGTAAGTGTATGTATCATGTATTAAAATGTAATTATGACTAAGGCCTAAGATAACTATTTGTGTTTTGAGGGTTGGTACACATGGAGGTCTACGCGGAAGATTTTTTTTGAAAAACTGTCAACCGGGGCGTGCGGGGGACAAAACGGACAAGCCACGTGGTAAAGCCCAAGTTGGTTTTTGGGAAAGCGATCAGTTGTTTCATAATATTATTGTCTCGTTGTGCGAATAAAGAAGGTGTGTGGGGCGTTTCCCAAGACTGCCTAACTATCCGTTTCCTGGTTCAGTGAAAGAATTGCTGGAAGTTTCTGCCACGTGGGAACTAGTGGATTTCGTCTCAGGTTGAGTACAACCTACAAGATACGAGTAGAGCAAGAATATGTTATATTTTCTCCCACGGTAGTACTGGCGAGTAATCAATCCTCAAGTACTTTGACCCACCGTGATACCTCGGCTGAATTTGTTCCCCAGACTGAAGTAGCTGGCTTTACCGACGCTGATTTGGGTGTATTTGTCCAGCACTGAAACTCCCTGAGAGTTTTCCAGGGCTCAAGCCTTTTTTTTTAACCATCCTGTACTAAGGAACTAAGTGTACCGGCGGACAGTAGCCCACATTAGTACCCAGTAAATAGTACTAGGCTACATATTAAATTAAACAGCAGTGCCAACTTTTCACGCGAACATATGAAAACCCTGGAAATGAACTGTCAGGGTTATAAGAAATAAAAGGTTAAAACATTTGGACAGAGTTAATTGATTTGGGTATTATAAGGTTTTATTGAATAGTGTTTTAATATTATTGTATCTGTCACAAGGAGCTAACGGTAGTGTGTTCGACCTCCCAGAACAATTTGAAAAAACTTAATTTCTGGTTGATATTTTTTTTTAATATGTGTTAATTTACCCTTAGTTTATGTTGTGTCATAATGTATTTCATTACCATAGTCATCATCATCATCATCATCTTTATTTAGAAATGTCTTGAATGTCAGATTGTAAGTTAAAATAAAGGGTAATTTTCCCTTAAGTAAATTTTGAAACTAAGCTACATGTAGTTGATTTATTGATAAGTCAATGTAAGGTAGTTGTTCCTTCCCGTTTCAAGTGTTTACTCGCTTGAGCCTAACTCAGAGGTCCTGTAGAAAGAGGGTAAACCCTATCCTTACCAATAGAGTGAGATAATTGTCGAGGTGCATCTATGCCCACCGTTTATGAGGGTTCTTTCTTAACAAACATTTATAGTAATTGACATTAATATATTGAAAATAATAGATATTTGGAAAGGTAAAACACTCAAATATTTCAAAGCATTTAGTTTCAAATCTTTTCAGACAAATAACAGTCTAGATGGTTTCTTCTTGAAGCATCCAATTTAAAAAAAAAACCATAAAGGACCACTCCAAAAGCTTCTATATCTACATATATTTTCATAAATCCAAGCTAGGACCACTCCAATTTGGTTCTAAAAGCATTCAATTTTCAAAAATGTGTTGGGGGAAGACCACTTTCAATAGCTTCTGAAGGCAACTTGTAAAAAAACAAATAAAAAAATCCAACCAATCGAAGAACATTCTAAATAACTTCCAAGGACATCCGATTTTTAAAACTTTTTGGTGAAAGATCATTTCAAAAAGATTCTAGAACATTGATGGCCAATCAATGGCACTAAAATATAATTTTGGTGACACTTTGACATTAATTTTTTTTCTTTCTAACCTGGTATAATAATTTTAAATCAATACCTCGACACACATGTCATTCAATGTCCTGTCACAATGAGTCGATGCTTAGAAAACATCTTGGCTCGTACTTGAGTGAATATTTTCTGCCGTTGAAGATACAAGTTATGAAAGGAATATAATATTATGGTTATCAAAACACAACATGTTTCAAACTAAAATGGAAACACTTATGTCAGTTTTGGTTTTACTGTACATCTAATTGATTGTATTTTTTTCTACTTATGGTGTTGATTTCCATAATTTTACTCTAGGTTATTAAAATTAATTTTGTCTGTAGCACTCACATTGACATTTAAAATAATTTCTTCTTTAAAATTTAAACTTTATCAAAATATTTACATTTTGATTTGAGCTATTAATTACATTTCATAATATTCCAAATGCTACACATTCTTTGGTTATTTCCTTATTATAGGTGACATAAACCAAATTAGTGTTTAAAACAATCACAAGTCAATAATGGTTATGCTTTTTAACGTATTAATGTATTGTGTTAGGTTACATGTGTTAGTTGTGTAACGTGGCTTTCACAGTCTACTCGTATATGACGTTAAGGTAAGCAATCTTGCTTCTTACGTTATATCTTTGAGAAGCATGGATATCCAGTTGAGACCATCCGGATCTACAGATAAACCAATATAGATTGCGTAATAAGTAAAACTTAAAAACATAGTTTTGCTTCATGTACTTTCGAGAAGAAAAAAATATAATGTGGTAGACCCACACCTGAACTGAGCATTAGTACAAAAGTAAAACCATCTTTAAGGCGTTTCAGCTCACATTTGTCAATAATAATAAATGGTTGACAGGATGTCCTCATGAACAAAAGTTATACTGTTGGTCTTGTCTTCTTTTTCAAATGACAAGTGTGTTTGGAACATACTGGTTACGATGACATAGGCAATATACATAAACCCATTAAAACACAGTTTGTTCCAAAATCATATCTAAGCCATGATCGCTGAAAAATGTTTGGTAAAACTAAAATTGATCTAATGCTTGATGAACAGAAACAAATACGGGATTCGCATCACAGTGATTTTGTTAGGAAGAATAGAGAAATTATGAAGCGATTCATTGATGTAGTTTGTTTTTTAGCACGGCAAGAACTGGCATTTAGAGGCAATGACGAAACGAATGAGTCTTTCAATAAAGGTAATTACGTTAAGCTAGTGAATCTTTTAAGTGAGTATGATGAAAAATTGAAGCACCATTTAGAACATTCATCTATATCTACGGGACTATCGAATTTAATTCAAACTGATTTTTATTAATTCCCTTTCAAATATTTTACTTTCTAATATAAAAAAAAATCAATGAACCAATTTTGTTTCCATCACACTGGATGAAACAACATAAGTACATAATTTTTCCCAATTGTCTTCTGTCTTTCGCTATGTTACTCTAAATGAACACGTACATGAAAGATTTTTGGGCTTCAGAAATATTTTGATGACAGAACAGCGGAAGCGCTATATATATCTTTGTTGTAAAATTGATACAGGAGTATGGTTGTGACCAAAAGCTGATTGCACAAAGCTACGACGGGGCTGCGGTCATGGCTGGTCACTTTAATGGATTGCAGTCAAAAGAAAGCTATACATTTCAAAATGCAATTTTTGTACACTGCTTCGTTCACCGGCTGAGTCTTGTATTGTCGCAGGGTGTGTTCATTATCAGATACTGCAGAAATTTGTTCTTACTTTATATGGCCTAGCATAATTTTTTCAAGATAACCAAAAGAACACGAGCTCTGGATGAATAAATGAAGAAAAGGCTTCCAAGAGTAAATTCTACACTCCGGGAATTATAATTTTAGATTGGTTGAAACTGTTTACGAGTATATGAATCAACTAAATTCGTTGTTTGGCAAAATTGCAGATCTAGAGGAAAATGGGTTCAAGAAGGGTACATTGTTGTCCCGTGGATTAGAAGTATCAATGCATGATTTCAATTTTAATTTTCTACTAAATACATTTGCTGACATTTTCCCTCTTACTGATAGATTATTTGATATATTGCAAGCAAAACTTAACGACATTGGCTATTGCATAAACAAATGTAACAAATATATTCATAAAATGGTGAAGTGTAAAGTATTTTATAGAAAAAAAGGGGGAAATATTAAAAATGGCATCTACCTATTTATTAACTTTAAGTCCAGTGACGTTAATTAAAAACAGTAATTAAAATAAATGATAAAAGAATGGTGGGATAGCTCATATTTAAAATTTATACAATACTTTGGTTCAAAACCAACATTTACATTTAACAACAACCAAACTTATTAACTCGGGGTAAAACATAAAATCATAATAATGCTTAAGAGCTAACACGAGACTCTCTCAAGACCTCTGGGTCATGTTGAGTAAAAATATACCTTTACTGTACCTAGTCAACAATAGACTCACTTTACGTACAACAATACCCGCCTCCAAGGTCAGCATCCCTGTGAACTGATTACAGGTGAGACATCGTTAAATATGTATGTTTTTATAGCAATAGTAACAAGGTGTATTGCATTGAATGATAGTGATATTAATATAAATAAAATACTTACCAACGATTTAGACTTTGATAAATAATTGCCAATCTAAAATTTTACCCTGCCTAACATACGTCTACTAAATTATAAATCTAAAATACAATTCATAATTCAAATAACAATAGTAATTTGAGGTATTAGTAAAAATAATCTTCTGTCCAGTCTGTGTAGATGATTATTAAAATAATAATACAAATATTATAATTTCTTGAGACACCTAATTAATAGATGTCCTTTATAAGATTAATAGTTAAAATAAAGGTACAATAGAACATAAGACATTGCAGTCGTGTCGAAGGAATGACTCTGTCCAAAAGATTATTTCCAGAGACATTATTAAAAAAAAGGTTAGCTTGAGAAAAAAAAAACTTTAGAAGAAAATAACACGAAGTCTTGAAATTGTAGTGGAAAAGGTTCATAAGAATATAGCGTCTGCGTAGTGAGGTCGAAGCTGTGTGGATATTAAAACTTAAAAACAAAAATTGTTGATATCACCACAAAATATCTTCTGGGAGATAGTCGTTGAAACTGTGATTTGGTCCAAAACTCACTAAAAGTCCAAGAATCGTCATTGCAGAGGTCTGTCTACCTTTGATCTAAAACAACAGTCCCGCTTCTTTATTTCAACTCCCCGCTTCTAGGCATTTCTCTTCGAGGCCCCAAAAGTCTCGTGGATTTATGTTCTAAATTTGAAATATATATCTATAAATATGTCAAATTAAAGTAGAAAAAAAGGAATATCTGAGGGGAAAGAAATAATAATTAAGAAGCTTGATAAAATTTGAATCTTTAACTAAATGTATGCAGAAACTCATATCTGACAGTTTGACCGACATATGATCATTGTTCGTAAACTAATTCAATTTTTTTTTTCCTCGTGGGCCTTTTAAAATTAAAATGTATGAAATTGGATGAAGTATCTGTGTCTTCACATCCCGCCTTCCTCCTCTGCTGCAGTTTATTTATTTCTTCCTCGTATTATGTGGCCATTATTATTCTCGTAAAATCTCGTAGAAGACGTTAACAATAAAATTACACCTGATCAGTATAGTTTTAAAATGTGGCCGGAATATTAGGACTAAAACCCGGTAAATAATTATATTTCTAGCTCTGATATAAATATTGCTATAATTATTTGGTGTTTCCTTCAACGCATGCAATGTCCATTGAAAACAATAAGTTTGAAAATAAATTAATTAAATGTAGTATGGCATCTGGCGATATGGCTTGCTAGTAACGTCAAAATAAATAAACATTTTAGAATAAATTAAAACTAAAAAATATATAAATTGATAGAATTAAAATTCTTACACCAAGTAAAGGAATTTCAAGATCAATTGAAAAACAAGCGTGAAGAATTTGAGAGAATTTGGACAAAAATCAACGAGTCGGATGTGAATGAGCCTAAGTCCAAGAAATACTGACATCTTTGATAAAAAATATTTTACAAACGCCTATACTGTGAGATTTTGAACGCACTTATAATACAGATAAGCGATAGGTTCAATAACTTGGACTCATTATGTTGTTTATAAATTTTACATGTAGATAATTTTCAACAATACTAACGTAATTTCCCCGAAATTGTTTTCCAGGCCTTAAAAGACAGCTATGGTAGTATACATAGGGGTGACACTGGGATAGGAACTTTTTGTATGTTGTTTCTTCCCTCCCCTCGCCCAATCCTTTGCAATCGTGTTAACTTGATCTATGGTACCGGTAGTAGTTCTGTTCGCGTCGCCTGCAACAAGCAGTTCTATCTGTACTTTCCTCCTTATTTGTGTTTGACTCGCGGGAGCGGGTTCACTCGCAGGCGGTTCACATCGCCATCGCAACTGTAATCTTTTCAATTCCATCTCTCGAGTAGGAGTGAGTGTGGCAGGTTTGGAACTGTAGTAGAAGAAGAAGAAGATTAAAAAGCGTGCCAACATGAATAATATACTTCATCTAAAAACTTGAATTCATTTAACAATATTGACTAATTTTGAGTTGACTTCAAGAAAATGTTTGCACACATCGTGACAGACAGTAAAATAAATTTGGTCGTTAATGAAATATACATTCAGTCACTTTTATTACTGACACTATTAAATAATTGATTTAGGGCCACTGTTTCAATGTCAGGTTTTGTCGAGGTTAAATTATAACCTCAGTTTAAGATGTTTATTGCCTGTTTCAATGTTATATTATCATATAGCCTGAGCTTAAACTTCAGGTTTCACTTTTACATCAGTAAGTAATCAGGCATAGGTACTTACTCCTGACACCCAATAACCTTTTTTCTTACTAGAAAGAATATTAATTGTGGTCGCAAAAAGTAGTTCATTGAAAGTTAAAAAAGAAAAAAAATCTAGCGGGGCTAGTACCAATTGTAGTCTTCAGTCGCAAGTTAAATAACAATAAAAACCATCATTCCCTAAAAATAAGATTTAAAATAGTCTCGGACGATTACAAATAGCCCGCATCTGTGGTTGTATGATCTAATTAGATACTCTATCTACACAAGTGGTGGGTGAAGGTAATTTTTCAAAATTAAATATTTCAAAAATATAGGCCTACTTCCAGCTATTGTTTAACCATTTTGAAGCATTTTCGCTCATATCAGTAGAAAGTAGAAACTGAGTTTTTAAGTGGGCTGAATAAAGACGTAATCATCATTAGTACTTGGTTTATCAGATGATAAAGAACAAAGTTTGCTTACGCCATCTTAAAACAGTGAATGGACATGAGTAAAAAGCTATTCGCGTCACCTCAGAGAGTACAGCTTGTCCCATCTGATCTCAACTTACGCCCAACTGTATTCGTAATAGGTGTGGGAATGTTATCAAAAGTCGACGCGAACAGAACTATTGTTTGATTTCCCTTCTTTAAGATCACAGTTTGTATTCACCTACACAGATCAATTTACTCACGAAAATGTCAGTGTATTGCTTATCTTTATTAAATCAAATTATCTACAAAGAACATATTGTCAAGTGGTAAAACTGTGTAAACTAATGGTAACCATCCCGGCAGCTAGTGCTTTCTTTAAGAGAAGTTTCTCAACATTAAAAATATTGAAAAATTATACACACAATTCACAAGGCCAAGAGAGGCTCACAAACTTGTCAGTTTTATGCATTGAAAAAGGTCTTTATATTGTTATACGCATTAAAAATGTACCTAAAATTCTCAATTAGAAAAAACACAAACATAAAAATTATAACTTTTATACATTTTATACAAGGTCACAGTCATATAAAATTTTACTTTCTATTGCCCTATTTAAAATATTGTTTAACATAGCAAAATAAAGCTATATAAAAGGCCGATAATCCGACACCCAATGTTTCAGCAGACCCGGTAGCTCGACACATGTACCCTATACCCCTACTCCCATCTTCTTTTGGCTTTGCACCAGCACAATTCGTCTGACAGTCAGTCCTCGTTTACATGAGATTGTGCATCACCGTTCTTTTTTCAAAGCTTGTTCGTAATTGTGTGTCTATCTAGTTCTTTAAAATGTTTTATAAACCCAATAAAAGTGTTAATACAGCTAAAGGAATGAAACGAAAACATGTGACACTTACAATACACCAAAAATAAGGACATTGTATGTCTTCAAGAAAAGAGTGAAAATTAAAACACTACTATGCATTAATACAATATTTGATACTGTATTATTTACGGTAACAGTAATAATAGCTTAAAAAATTCCTGTCTCAATTTACTACTTTTATAAGTATTGATATTCAGCAAACGTTTACTGTTTGCAAAGTTATTTCTCTCATTTTTATCGCATTATACAGATATAGTCAAATATTCCGGCGTGTTTAGTGATCCCCGGCATTGGCTAAAGGGTCAATTACACTGGGCGAGATTACTAGCTGCTATTAAACTCACTGAATGTAATCGCAACGGCTAGTAAGCTCGCTACTCGCTCTACCCCAGCGTGTAAAGTTGAACACCGGGCGACTTTACAAGCTACTAATAAAATTACTCTGTGTAATAAGTGAAGCTAGTAAACTAGTAGGTGTCGAAATGTCTAGATATGTAGTTCGTGCGGGAATTGTTGTCATTGCTCTTTTATTAAGAAAAAGACTTGAGGAGGAGCTGGAAACTAAACATAGAAAAATAAGAAGAATGTGGGAAAGAAACTGGATCTCAAAACGTAAAAAATATGGTGCATCCAATACTCTACTGAAGGAATTGAAGGATGAAGACCCTGTAGCTTACAGGCATATTTTGAAAATAAACAGCGACCAGTTCAATGATTTAATTCAAATGATTGATGGACTTATATGGAAACAAAACAGAAAAATGAGCATGGCCATACCTACTATCACAAAACTAGAAAAAATAACATTACGCTATTTAGCTACCGGTGATTCATTCAAGTCGCTAAAATATCCTGTTTTTATTTCCTGAAAGTACAATTTCATTGTTTGTACCCGAAGTTCTCACAGCAATTTCTCAAGTTTTGAAGCCATAAGTAAGTTTAAATGAATACTAAATGTATATATTTATTCGAAATTTATTGATTAAATATCATATCATTAATTACACAAAACTATTAATGATTTAAAAGATACATAAATTATTGGTTATTTGCTCCAAATGCGTTAATAAGAGCTAGGCTTAATACATCAGAATCGTTTCTTTCATTATTATTAATGGAGGTAAAAGGTAGGCCCTTTTATTAATAACTACGCACATTAAACGGTATATGTAATAAATTTACTCACCAAATTTGAATGGCTTTGTCTTGTAGATAAAACTTCCCTCCAAAAATTGGCAGCTTTGAACCACATCAATTTTGGCTAAAAAATATATAGATATATATTTTTTCTGTTCCGCTGCCTTTTTTTTTTGCTTCTTTTTATCTAAGCTAATTCTTGCCGGTAGACGTCTTTCAAAATCTTAATTTTTGCTTTGAGCTGCTTTTCATTCATCCCCTTAAGCAATCCTTCTTTTTCAAGCTCTTCGCAAGTTCTTTTAAAAACCAGATCTTTATAAAGATTTATATTGATGTAGCCCGATGTTTGATGTTCCACAGAACCGGATATTGTTCATAAATTCGTAAAAAGTCTACAACGTTACTGTTCCACTTCACTCCAGACCAGAGATTATGTAGAGATTGTTGACAAACAGGTTAAAGGTCTTCCTTGAAACAGCTCACTCTTAAGCCCGTATCACACGACACTAGCTCGTACTTGAAATCCAGTGTGCTAGCTAGCACTAGCTAGCATGTCATCATCTAGCGTCGTGTGAATCAGAAAAAGTATACTGGTTCTGCCACTTGGTACTGGCTACCATACTAGTTGTGAGGATAGAACACGTGCTATTTTCGTACTAGTTTCGACACTAGTCTGTGTAATTCAACCAATCATGCGCGCTGAGACTGTTGTGTAGAGAAATGGTATAAATGACGCCAACATGGTCATCGGATGTGATTTTGTTGTTGGCAGAAAATTATTATAAACAACCTTGTTTATATAATACCAAATTGCCACAGTATGACAATATATTTAATATATATAAATTTAATTTAAAACATGTCATCTAAAAACGACAAACTGTGTTCCAGACCGAATTTTAATCCAAATAAACTTGATAGCATGATAACCTTGGGCGTTTTTTTTTTAGAATATAAAGTGTGCGTAGGCCTAAAAAAAGAACATTTGTGTATTAAGGATACTTTACTTGGACACCCATGGGTTTAGGGGCCTCTGACCACATTGTAAATAAATTAATACAAATTTAGGGAGATACTAAACGTTTGTGTCACCCCGAAAGTATATTACCTAACCTCCGAATATATCATATTTAGCATCCTGAGACCATTATTTCGTCTTTCCCAACCATTCCCGTGTATATATTCTTTTTCCTACGCTCCCTCTCATAATTTTCAATATCTTTATTAGTAATTAATTCAGCTGCTGCACTCAAAATAATTTAATCTCTGACGTTCGAGAAATATTTGCACTAGAACCTAGTACCAAACTAGCAGCGTGTGAATACTCTAGTCCCATTTCCATTGTACTAGCTAGTATACAGATATCTAGGTGCTAGCTAACACACTGGATTTCTAGTATAAGCAAGTGTCGTGTGATACGGGCTTTATACTAGAAATCCAGTGTGCTAGCTAGCACCTAGATATCTGTATACTAGCTAGTACAATGGAAATGGGACTAGAGTATTCACACGCTGCTAGTTTGGTACTAGGTTCTAGTGCAAATATTTCTCGAACGTCAGAGATTAAATTATTTTGAGTGCAGCAGCTGAATTAATTACTAATAAAGATATTGAAAATTATGAGAGGGAGCGTAGGAAAAAGAATATATACACGGGAATGGTTGGGAAAGACGAAATAATGGTCTCAGGATGCTAAATATGATATATTCGGAGGTTAGGTAATATACTTTCGGGGTGACACAAACGTTTAGTATCTCCCTAAATTTGTATTAATTTATTTACATTGTGGTCAGAGGCCCCTAAACCCATGGGTGTCCAAGTAAAGTATCCTTAATACACAAATGTTCTTTTTTTAGGCCTACGCACACTTTATATTCTAAAAAAAAAACGCCCAAGGTTATCATGCTATCAAGTTTATTTGGATTAAAATTCGGTCTGGAACACAGTTTGTCGTTTTTAGATGACATGTTTTAAATTAAATTTATATATATTAAATATATTGTCATACTGTGGCAATTTGGTATTATATAAACAAGGTTGTTTATAATAATTTTCTGCCAACAACAAAATCACATCCGATGACCATGTTGGCGTCATTTATACCATTTCTCTACACAACAGTCTCAGCGCGCATGATTGGTTGAATTACACAGACTAGTGTCGAAACTAGTACGAAAATAGCACGTGTTCTATCCTCACAACTAGTATGGTAGCCAGTACCAAGTGGCAGAACCAGTATACTTTTTCTGATTCACACGACGCTAGATGATGACATGCTAGCTAGTGCTAGCTAGCACACTGGATTTCAAGTACGAGCTAGTGTCGTGTGATATGGGCTTAA
Source organism: Timema cristinae (assembly GCA_039000515.1). Taxonomy (NCBI): domain Eukaryota; kingdom Metazoa; phylum Arthropoda; class Insecta; order Phasmatodea; family Timematidae; genus Timema; species Timema cristinae. The sequence continues at coordinate 83,375,044 of JBCFYV010000012.1, forward strand.
GCAAGTGTCGTGTGATACGGGCTTTAGCGAATACATTGATATATTGATATACATTGATTTGTTTGAATGATCTTATTATTTACATTAGCTGCCATGTGTAATTTTTATATCTTGTCATAAATCTTTTACTATGTCTTTATCTTGTAAAATTTTACTTTTGAAAAATTAATTGTACCTATGTAATTAAGCTTCATGTGTACTGTAAGCATCTGCTACATTGTAACAAAATAGTCCCAGATGATGACCTAGGCTGTCGGGGATTTAAAATATATGAATAAAAAAAAAAAAAAAAAGTAGTTCTTAATTGAGCGAGAGATCTAGCGGTTGATTTTTAAACTACACATGTAAGAACCCTCTATTAGCCAAACTATAAACTAGATTTGTTACTAGCGTACTAGCGGAGAAATGCTTAACGACTGCTCTACAAAAAAAAAAAAAACATTTCTGTTATGAATGAATGTTTGCGATGTTTTTTCCTGACCAAAATTCTATTATATCGTGGCATTTTGGTAGGAAAAAAGGCCTCTCAGAGTTTCATTCTTATCAGAAACAGGATATACTCACTTTGGTAAAGTTTAATGATTGTCTTATAACCAAGAACAACTCCAGGAATGTAAAGTGAAAACTTTCCATTCTTGAACTAAAAATATACACATGTTTAAGAATAAAAAAATTTATAAATGTCACCTTTTATTTCAAGAATTCTTTTCAAACAGGGTTCAAACTTCTATGATGTAATAAAAGTCATGATTCTCCACAAATAGCTTAGTTATATAGGTATTACAATTTCAACAATTGATTAAAGTACAAGTGATTGAAAATTAAAAACTAACACTTTTAAATATTTTTTTTAATATCAGATAAATATAGTCATACATTTTGACCTATAATCTTCTGTAGTAAGAAATATTTATTTACCGTACTCTTTTATGTATTAAACTGATAATTTTTTTTAAACATATAATATAAGAAAAGAAAATGGAGAAATAAAGTACATTGCATGAGATTTTGTCCATTATTTGTGAACAATTACATTAAAGTGAACATATAAATGTTAAAAAACTTGATATTGAGTAAACTAATGCAACTTCAAACAGTCTTTAATAGCAAAAGAGTCAAGGAGTCAAGCTCTAGACATTGTGATTAACAAAGCTGTTCACGAAAAAGGAAAACAACTCGAGTGGGCCAGATTGGTGGCTCATTGTAATCAACACTCGCCAAAATTGTTGGAACAAGCTTACTCGCGCACGAGTTTACAAGCCAGAAAGTAGCTAGTGATCTCGGGCAGTGTAATTAACCCTTAATAAGTCTCTAGCCTGCCAAGTCATCAGACTTTTACTCCAGTAGGCCTATAGGAAAACAAAATGACCAAAAGCTACCATTTTCAGTTATTATTACTTACACAGCTCTAACACAAGCTATCATAATTTCCTATACCACATTCTATAATAGTACAGTATAGAAACACTGTACAGTAATATAAAGTAATTGATAGTGAAGAAAGCCAATCTGAAAGGATAGATAAGGAAAAGATATAAAACAACACTTCTCTCTCTTTCTTGATTTTCTAACTAGGTCTAACCTAACTATCCTTTCAAGTTGGCTTCCTTCACTATTAATTACTTTACAGTGTTTCTACACTGTACTACTTTACTTTTCCAAGCCATTAGGCACTAATTCATTTTATTATCAAAGTTTAGCATAAGTAACTTCAACATGACGATTCAAAATAGCATAGCTACAGGAGTTAATACATTGAGGTAATATATTTATTCTTTGATGACCTCACTAAACAACAATTATTTCAAACAATAATAATAATTAATATCTACTTATAAGATAACAAAACAATCCTACAAAATTTAATTTAAATGAAATTTAGAAAATCATATTTAGATTTTGAAACTTGATTGATAATATATAAAAAAGTTAACATCAAAATAGTTTGAGTCTGTAACTAATAAAACTGATTTTTAAACACATTATTAATTTTACTAAACCTTAAATCAATCTCAAGAGAATATATAAATTCAGCACATTTGAGTTATTTTTATTTAGCTTACTTACTCTATAAACAATGTGAACTCATAAGTTCATTGCCACACAAAAGTATGCCACCTATCACTATCTTGAGCTGGTTCTATCCAGTCCACCTCATTACACCCTATCTCTTTAGAGTTTATTCTAATGTTATCCTCCCTTTTGCTTCTAGTTATTCCCAATGGATTTGTCAGTCAATACCTTGAACAGGTTCTATATCTTTTTATTTGCACCCATCATAGATTTGATTACCCTAACAAGGTCTTGTAATGAAGATAAGGCATGCAACTCATCATTATATAACCTCCTCCACTCACTAATATCTTCCTAAGCATCTTTTTTCAAACACACTAAAATTATTTTCATCATGTATAATAAAATACCATGTTTCACAACCATAGAGAACAACCAGTATAACTATTGTTTTGTATATTCTTAATTCTACATTCTTTGACAGCATGCAAAATATTAACAACTGACTGAACTATAGCATGCATTTCCACTATATCATTATTGCTAGTTAAAAATTATTCTTAAATATTTAAACTCGTTAACCATGATGGGAGGAGCACATAACAGAAAGTTTTCAAGTGAGAGGAGAAGAACGGACGAAATTAAAGGAGGAAGATGGAGACATTTTACTAAACTGACCTGAACACATGCTGGAAACAGTTGTTGATGATGAACCATGTCAAATGATATATTGTTTGTTTGAAATAATCTAAATCATCTGTGTATCCTAATAGCTGCTTTGTGCCGTTTAATATAAGCCTTTTCTTCTCTCTTAAATTACCCTAATTGCATAACTTAAGGATATAAATAAAAAGTAATGAGTAAAATGCATCTCTTTAAAGTTTCAGTCCATTATGTATAGTAAGTACCCTGCCACACGTATCTCTAAAACATACCTCAATAGCTTGAAAACTTAAAAATGAATTTTTTGATCTAACTGAATAATAGGCCTTTTTAGAATACATATATATTTATTGATGTACTGTTATGTTGTATTTCCATTTTTCCCCCTCGAATATATGCTGATTAGTAAGAATCTGATCCTTCGTTGATCTATTTAGTTGAAATCCACACTGATTAACTATATTATTTCCGCTGCATATGGTGTAAATCTTCTTAAAATTATGAATTTCTATAATAGCATTTCACTACCTCCCTTTATTAACTCCGCTAGAATTGAATCTATAGTCTACCTGAAGCTTTATGATTCTTTAACTTCTTAATAGAAGCTTTGATCTCACTAATACTTGGCTTTGGGACTAGTGGCTCAGCATAAAGGATTTCGATAAACTCGCCCAATTCAGATCCTTCATGAACATTCAAAAATGACTAGTAAACATTTATTTAGCTAAATACTATAAAATAAAAATGGTACTGAACTTACGTTGTGTAAATAATTGTCCTTAGTTACCATAAAAACAGCTCCAAATAATTTTTAGAGGCATTAAATATTCATAAGTTTTCTTAGAATCTGACATTGGCCAAGGCGCAGCTTCTTAATATGTGTGTGCTCAAGATAATTATTTAGTCAGCTTTGGTGAATCAGTGGTTTGCAACCATTTTGAAATCTATCTCATGAAAATAAAAACTTTTTTAATAATCAAAAATAAATGTACTGTTACATCATACTGGTACATTTCTTATACTAGCTTCAATAGCCTATTAGAAGGCTTCAAATCACTTTGCAGATTTGTGAATTTGTCCTAGCACATGCACAAATTTAAGTAAAAGTCTTACAACAACTGGAGTCATATGAGTATAATAACCAGGTCTTGTCTATTACAATATTTAATCACATATCTGTAAAGCAAGGGTTTCAACCCGTGGTAACATTTTTTTTTTTGCGGCCCACCCATGAAAATATAAAATTACTTTAAAAGTTAAAATGACAGATACAGATATATATTTTATAAAATCAACTAATAAAATAAATGTTTTACATTATTTTATAAACAATTTTTTGCTTTTTACGTGAAGAAAAGTATTGAGTTTTTATAAAATGTTCTTTGAAGCGGCTAGTTAGAACTTGAATTGCGCTACCTTCTACTATAAATAATCTAAAAAAAAAAAGGAAAAAACTACGATAAAATATACTTTTTGAGAAATCCAAATCCCTCATGTGAGTATGAGTGTATAAGGAGCAATACAAATATTTTAATATATCGCTAAGTATTGCAGACTGCGAGCCAACAAGAGACAGTAACTTTGGTTCTCGGACATAAAAAGGTTGAAGAAACCTGTGGTAAGGTATAATTACCTCATATAAATCACACAACATAATACTAGGGAATGTGGATTGGGGGGAATTGGGCAGTAATGATAGATTTTATTCAAGAGGCAACCATTCATTACCTCTTCATCCTATGACAATAATGTAAAGTGTGAACTGTCTTCTTCTTTTCATTGTGAAGGCCATATTGTGTTTGTCCCCTTTTATAATATGTTTATCTATCTTGCATGTACCTTCTTCCAAATAAAACATACTATTTCAAAGAAATTCAATTACCTTCTTGCAATATTTTATTTTATGTACATTTTATTTTACAAGTAATAAAAAAGAAAACATGTATATAAAAAATATTCTGGACAACCATCACATTTGATACAATTGGGTGATTGAGAAGTAAAACTGGTTATAAAGGTCATATTTGTAAACTCTGATCAAGTTTCTCTTGAAATAAGTAAAATGTCACTTTTAATGGTTCTTTATCTTTCTACACTTCCTTTGTTTACTTAAAAAAATTAATTAAGAAGAATAATATAACTGTGTGTAATAAAGTAATAACTGGATAATAAAATGCTATCCAATCTAACAGTCGTTCTTAGAAGATGCGCTGCACGCAACACAGATGTCAATGGCACTTGATAGTTTTATAGACAATAATGGAGCCACTTTTTGTAATACACAACAACCATTATTTACAAACTTTCAATATAAATGTTACAAAATTAACATATAATTTAAATTTACAAACATACATTATGAGAAACTACAGATTCATTTTTTATGTGGATGGAAGGATCAAATACATGTATATTTAATATTTTCTATAGGCACAAATTATCTTCATATCAATAGTGAAGTGCAAAGACTGCTTTAGCTACTTATCAAATAATGTTTAAGATAAAGTCAAAAGGTCTTTTTTTTTTAAATACTTTCTTTGAAATAATAATTATAGCTCACCTACATTTTTATCTTAGCCCAGCGACAAAATGAGTGACAATTGGTGTTAATGAACAAGTATAAACCTGAACATGAACCTACCTTAATGCTATGAATGGTGTAGAAGAAATTAACAAACACTTGAAAAAAAAAAGTACATGTTTGGTAAGATTTTTGTGCTGTTAAAAGTTAGTCAAAATGTTAAGTTTGCTATAGAAAGTTTTCTAAGATGGATGTTAATGTTGGAAGCAAATGGCCGCCGACCTTTTGACTTTTTGATACTTTGCACACCCCTAGGACTTGTTCTGTATATGAGTGTGTATGTGTGGCAACCCAAAACAATGACCCGAGTAAGGTTATCTACAATGCCATTCCTATAAAAGTATGTCATCTTTCATGCTTTCAATTTAGTGATGTCAAAAATATGATAATCTTGTAATATACATATTTAGGTACAATCAAACTAACAAAATAAAACCTATATGTTAATTTAACTGTTATCCTTGCTGAGATTCAATTAATATCGTAACATATCACTAGTTTTATTGTAAATAGCTGCCATTATGGCTGAAAGAACAGTCATTTCCTGTCATTTCTAGGTCAGGAAAAGGTTATCATGGAGGTGTGTTTGTGTGTTTACATTCATGGGTTACAACCGTCACATGGCTTATATGACAATACAGACTATTTTGTCAAGAGTAACAAATGAATTTGTAAATTATTAAGTTGGTTTTCACCATCATTTCACCAATAACATTACAAACTTAAAGCTCTTAAATTATTAAATTGAGTTCAGAAGTGATGATTGTTAATACATAGCCTGACAGTTATTTAGATGATTAGATCTTATTTTAAAATTACATAATACTTTTTTCATTAAAAACTGTTATGTGTTTTGGTAAAATCAAACTTATATATAAATCTATAAAAACCAAAACATATGTTTAAACAATTAAGGCACACTATTTGATCAAATCACACTATTCTATATACTTTTACAAATTAAAAAAATATGACTATTAATGAGTACACACTTCTTTCATGAAATTTTGAAACCAAATAAGAGTTTAATTTTAACTATTACAACATTATCACTAACACAAATTTATTTTAAGGCAATATGTAAATTTGATGCTCAAATATGTTTTATTAACCATTAAAAACATGTGACTTTACAAATTGGATTAAAATTAATTTAAAATTGTATGGAAGAGCCAACATTTCAGACAATAACAATAATCTTAATTATTAATCTTAGTAAAACATAGCAAATTATTATTTATAATTTGTAGAGTTGGGTTGAATCTACTATTTTACGAATATGAATCTCTAATTTACCTTCATATTCCAAATCTCAAATTCAAATCTTGGAAAAATTATAAACATAAGAGGAAATATAAATATAATGATGGAATAATAGAAAATACAAATAGTAACTAAATGTTAACATTCTGAAAATACATTCATTATAACATTCAGCTTAATGTTAAATTTCTGGTCTGGGGCCTCGTTGTTAAGTTAATCCTAATATAATTGGTTCTGAATCACCAGTAAGCAGTAGTAGAGCTCTACAACATATTTCACATAAACATTTTTTTTTAAAGTATTTAAGTCTCAAATCCTCTACTTTAGAATATCCTAAGGATTCAAGGGCCCATCCTTAATAATTTGTAAATAGAGCTATGTTTTAAATATAAATGTTAATATCTCTAATTTTTGTTAAAAATATATTGTATTTACAAAATAGACAGAGTAAAACCCATTTTTAATCTATCTTATATAAATAAAGGTGTTTAATTTTTTAATCTGATTAAAATTTTCTGATTTTAAAACTACCATATATTAATGAAAGTCAAATTTTATTACTAGAATTTTTTTATATACATCTGTGTAAGGAAGTTCTAAAATATCAATCTACATCTCTTGAATGTAAGTTTTTAGTATTTATAAACTTAAAATAAAAATATCCAAGTGGTAGTTTATTTAATGTAAATGAGTGGCTAAATCTTAAGATTTTCTTGATAAGTCACAATAAATTGTTAGCATATTTTAAATAGGTTTGGTATCCAAAAACTTAGAGAACATTTAGATTTAAGTTTCATATGGATCCAGTTAAAATAAATCTCAATGAACTGGACAACATATACTCTCCCAAATGTTTCTATAATAGTTTGAATGTGCATGTTTCAAGTGTAATTTTAAAGAAAGCATCCAGGGTAAAACATGTCAGAAGCGAGGTAAATAATAGTAATACAGTAAAATACTAAACCATAATAGTAATACATTAAAATAGTGAACCATAATTGACATAACACGAAATTATTAAGTTTTCTTTTCTAACAAGAGATAATTAAATTCATCAGTGCTATTGATCAAAAATGACCTGGAAGATTGCTTTCCTATATAAATTTAATAATCTTAATGAGATTCTCCTTTGCTTCATTAAAACTTGTGAGACATAAAACATAATCTCTTTGTCATTTTAAAACCAACACAACGATGGGTTACAGCTCTAAACCTTGTGAAGCCATGCACACAATCCTTGCTGTCACATCAAATATCAACACAAATTATATAAAAAAATAAACTAAAAGTCACAAGTATAAAATTGATCAGGGTAAATATCTAAGAGAACACACACAGATGTGTGCAATAATGTCCCACCCTGAACTGTTTGTGTTATAAATAATAACACAACATATGTCAAGGTGAAAGTCCCAGGACTTTTATCTTTCACACTCAGTCCATAAACTAACAAAGATGTTCCTGTGAAGACAGCGTTGCCACATATTTTCTCTGGAGTATCACAACCCAGACTCTGCGATGCCTTCGTCATCTAGAAATGTAGATACAAATGTTACATGTTGGAAAGTAAGTGGATGTGGAAATGAGGAAATAATAAATAAAGTAAATATTTACAATATATCCTGGGTCATAACACATTATGTTGTACCAAGATTCAAGAAATAAATCCTAAAAATAGTTTATAGAGGGATAATCTTATAAAAACAATTAGAAGTAATTCAATTTTTAGGGGACATTTCCCTCTCAGAGAATACAGTAATTTACATTTACTCAAATAATTTTGCAATATCTGGCCACATATCTACTAGGAAAGAATTACATGCAGGGTTACCAAAACACAAAAACTATACAGTTTAGTACCAACCATCACGGTTATTCCATGCATGTCTTATATTCAAGAAAACACTTCTGGCAGATTCCAGCACTAAAGATGAGTGAACACTTGGGACCACTCATACCCAGGCTGGTGTCAAGAACCTTGACACAAGCTGGGAAGTTGGCACCTGGGACAGCATGTACCCAGTCTGGTATCACACTACATGAAGAGTGAACTTCAGAGGGGAATCATCAGCATCAAAAGTCTTGTTTGTGCTCCGCGCCCTACCACCCATCTGGGTTATCTGTGTATTTACACTAATGAGGTAGAGAAGAGGAAGGAAGAATATTAAGGAACTATCTCCATATTTGTGTGAAAAGTTGAGAAACCATAAAAAAATCAAAAAACCTTTATATACCTAGCCAGCGTTCGAACACCAACCTCCTCACCGCCGGCAAGTATTATTGATGAGCCAGATACCTTTGTTCACCTGCTCACCAGTGCAGTTTGGGGTGTTCTTCAGGTAATAGATAATTACTTCTGACAATGCGATGAGTAATGGTTCAAATAGTGATAAGATTGTCTTCATGGGTATGAATGCAAGTGAGATAACTTGATTCAGTAAATGTGGTCACAGGAGCAAATAACTTAACTTGTGTTCAAGCGCATTTAAAGACAGTGACTTTATAAAATGTTAGAGAGAAAGTGACCAATGTGTTAATAGCAGGGGTGCAATCATGCAAGGCAGGTGATTAAGAAAGAAACAAGTGAGCAATTTACCAAGACCCCCAAAAACCCCTGTCACCACCGCAGTCGAGAGCAGAGTTGGAGATGTGGCAACACAGCAACAGTCACCTGTTCTTCTCACAGGGGTTTGTGGCGCCCACAGACACTTCTAGTCCAGGGTCCTTGCCTACAAACAACACGAAATATAAACCCCATCTACGCCGCAAACCAAAAAACACCACCACAAGATTAGTTGACTGGTGTAAACATAGTGGCAGCACTCAGATTACCAACATTTGAAAATAATGCCCAGTATGTAATTAAAATAGTGTTCAAAATATGGAGTAAGCTAAGATGCAGGAGGAAACTGTGTTCCTCTTATGAGCTGTCCTTAAATTATAGAAGGCTTTATTTAACGATTTTTGACCCCACCCCCACCCCACACACAAGATTTTCAGTAACCCCCTTCAATCCTCCTTATCAATATAACAACACTTTTGTGTTTGTCCTCAACTTGTCTATCAATGTTTCTTGTAATTCTATTTATCTTGTCGGATTATGCTATGGCAGAACTTAGGACCATAGTGTAATTCATTAAGGTAAGACTGCTAATATCTGAGTAAACAAAGTATATATTCTTTATGTTGTATGTATTTTTTTGTGTTGTTAATCGTTAGCTTTGAGGCCTACAAGTTTCTTTTCAATGTTAAATTTCACTCTCCTATTTTGCAGTGTTTATGTAAAGTAACATTATTTACCACAACCATGTGAATATATACCGTGAAACACTCTCACAAATACTTAGTGATAATGACCATGCAACCCTTGGTAACAAGGGTGTGCAAAATGTTGATAGTTTGAGAGTAAACACTACACAATATCCACAACCAGGCAACAAAAGCTGTTAAGTTTCTACAACCCCTTGCAGCCTAATTAATACATACAACCAAATGTACTCTATTGGTGAATGTCTTGAATAGGGATGTCCAAACTCGACTCTCGAAGACTATTACTGGTGTTAAAATAATTGATCTTTTTCTTAATACTAAGATTTTTAATAACACAATTTTATCTCTCAAATCCTAATAATTAATTAAAAATAATCATTTGGTGCCTTTTTCCTTTGTTTAGGTCCAAATGAATGTCTTACGATAGGTGAAACAGAAAAATTCGAAAAAATGGGTAGCCTTTAATTGGTTTTTACATCCATTACTGTTTCCAGCCTTTGGCCTGGGCCAGTTTTTTTATTCAAGTCATATATTTTCCACTGCCAGCTTGCTAGCCTTTCATTGTATTTGTAATTAATAGGTTTTTTGCAGTTTTATTTCAATGGCTGCAAATTGAAAGGTCCCTTTCACACCGAGTGGGCCCCAGATTCTGTGTGTCTCAAGTCGTGTGCCACAGAATCTGTGTTCGCGCCAAAGGAAAAACATACAGTTGAATGAGTGTTTTCACACGATTTATGGTGATCCACTATTGTTATAATGGTTAAATCTTCTATACAGATAAGCTGTTATGTTCAATACAAGTCCATCATTCATTTTTGTACTCTTGTGTTTTCTAATTTATTGCAATATTTTATCAACTTATGAAATAATTAAAACAAAATTTGAATGATTTTGTATAAGTTCTTAATGCAGTATGTACAAGTATCTCAATAACAAAACTTCTTTCAGTTCCTAATACGATATATATATTATATATATATATATCATAGCATATATTAGAACACACACACACACACACCCACGACACACACACACACACAGGCCGTATTTAGGGTATGCAACACCCCTGTGCAGTCATTTATTTTATGCCTCCCCCTTTAAACATTAACATCACTTTTCACCTACCTAATTACAGCATTGACTTGCAGATATTATATAGTTGTGAAACTTATAAATATTACCAATTTATCTTTAATTTCTTTTAAATATGGTAACACAATTGACAAATGAGTACATTATAAAAACATAGAAATTTACAAATCCATGCAAATATTCTGCATAAAAATATTCCCGTACGACAAATGTTTGGATATTCATACTAAAATCTGATAAGTAATACTAAAATAATCCTCATTTATGAAGCTTACCTCAGTTATATAAAGTGGTTTTCTCCTAGCCTTTGGATTTGCAAATGAATTTATTAATTTTTCAAATTACAGTTTTACTGTAATGTCTGGTTTTATGGAGAAATATTCCGAGATTGATGAGCTGTTCTTGAGTTTGGGCTGTTCGTAGAAAATGTTTAATCCATTTTAAGCTGAAAATGATCTTTCAGAAGAACATTTGTTCTGGAGTAATACAATAAGTAAATCTTGAGTGCTGTGTACACATTTGGGTAAACATCTTTAAGATTTTTATGAGCTAAATCTTGGAAAGATATGAAAGTGAGGATAGCTTCTGATCTTATTCTTACTTTATCCTGAGTAGATAGCTTTTAAAGTGGATATAATCTTCACCAAAACTATTTTCTATGTCAACATTATAAATACCTTGAAGTTTTTCTGCAGCTTCAAAAATCTGAGAAGAGTAAAGTCATTTAGATTAGAGATAAATGGAAATCTTGAATTAAATTTTTTTATAGCCATTAACTCTCTTCTTTAACTCCTTTTCAAGATGTTAAAATATGTTATATTTCTTCATTCTTCCTCCTGGTCCTTCAGGCCTTCTGACTCTGTACCTGTATGAAAAAGTTCTGGTTCACCTTTTGACTCTTGATGATTCATCGAAAAATCTCTTACGCTTAATTTTACGTTTTAGTCCTGATGAAATAGAAACAGTAGATGTAACAGATTACTGGCTGCTGACTTGAACAAGCTTATTTTCTGCTAAGTCCTTGTGAATGTAGAAAGAGGTCTTTCTTTATCTCTGAAAGAAATGTAGTAAGAGAGTCGTATAGTTCAACAACAGTGGAAATGTCTAATGTCTTCATCTTTCAGTTTTTTTATCACTTTAGCAAAATGATAAAGAATGCAACCCTAGATTGATGACACAAAGACTACTTCAATACAATTTAGCTTTCTAAGAAGTCCCATAGCTTCTCATCTAACACTGTCCTTCACATTTACATTCGCTGAGATGAATCTTAAGGTAGCAAACACTGCTTCCTAATTTCCATTCAAACTTTTACAAGCATCATCACGTGCACACCATCAAGTTATTGACAATGATTTCAATGTCAGATTGGCTGAAACAAAAAATGTTTCCAAAGGTCTCCATTTGTATGTGGAATAAGAAAAGTACTTGTATAGGTTTTGTATTGCTTCAAAAAACTGTACCGCAATTTTACAACAGTCTACTGCTAATGAACCAACTAGATTAAGTGAGTGAGCTGAACAAGGAACTAAAAATGCAAGAGTGTTGATTTCCTTAACTCTGGCTTGTAATCCGATATTCCAGACATGTTGGCTGTATTGTCATATGATTGGCCTCTACAGTACAGTTATCAATTTTTAGACCATGCACTTCTAAAATATTCAAAACATCTTCAGAAAGTTTTCTTCCAGTATGACCAGAATTTTTGATAAAGCCTATACACACATTGATACATTCTTTATTCTTCATTCTTCGTTTTTTTTTAAAATAATTCCACACACTTGTTGTTTGTTGGTTCATAGTTTGATAAATTGTCACAAGAAGACATTTCCAAGTCCACAATACTCTGACCACTTTTACTTGAGGAATCAATTCTCATGATTTTTGTTATTCTCCACCATCAGGCTTGCACTATTCATTTTTTACAACACTACTAAAGTAAGATTCAAGTCTGGCAGTTTTTTTGGTAGAATTTGAATCTCCCTTTGTATTTTACCTTCTGCCTTTCTACGATGTGCAGCACCACTTAACCTCGATCATCCATTCATGTTAATTATAAACATGCTACGTATGTACTGTAAACTATAATTGGTTTACATTTATCCATTTTATAAGAAAACACAAGAACATTAAGTAAATATTTCAAAGAAACTAAGACTTGAAAACAACTGTTTAAAAAGAACACACAAAAATAAAATGAGCACTATGGACAAGAAAATAAAACACACCGCAAAGCAATACCAACACAACCTTGTGGGAAAAAAAAGTAAAACTACCAGATTATATCATATGCAGCGCTTCGGTCAATTAGAAGGTAGCTCTACTGTCAGCTTCCGTAAATATGAAAGAGTTATTCTTTAATAACGAATGATGAGAGAGGGCTAAAAAATCACTATTTTCTTATACTCACACAAAATTCTATGCATTTGTTTACTGGTTACATTCAAGTTTGCTGTATTTGTCTTATTTCCATAATATTTTACCGCCCCCCCTAAACTTTGCTGCGCTGTGCAGCTGCACATGTTGCACGTTCCTAAATATAGCCCTGTATATATATTTATATATACAGTTTTATCATTGTGTCTTACTAACTGTTAAGGTTATGCACATATATAATAATTACTCTCGTGGGGTAGGGATGAGGAAGAAGTATTTTAGAGGTGATCTGCCCACATTTGTGTGGAAGGAGAGTGGGAAACCATTTTAGGAGAAACCACACTCAGTTGACCTTATCAGGATTCAAACCTCATCTCTAGTTTTCAGCAGGCCAGTTTAACACAAGAGTGACACCTTAGACCATTCGGCCACTAAAAAGGTTTGGTAAAAATAATTATGGAAAAATTTAAAGATTATGAAAGTCAAATAATAACATACAAGATGCATTCAAAAACACAAATATGAAAGTTTAAAAACTATAAAAGTGAACTTTAACAAATTATTAATATATATTATAAATATATATATATATAAAAAACTATTGTTTGATAGATTGTTTCCCTTTTTGTGTTATTTTTTCATCCTTTTGTGAGTTTGAGTATAAATTTTATGAAGTTTTTAAAACATCAACTCATTATCCTCAACTTTCAAAATTGGAGTTCATTTAAGTCAGCCTAAGGATATCAATTTTGTGCACATCCATATTTCAACTCTTATGTAGCAGTTATCCAATCTTGACAACTTCTTCCACATCCATCATAGCAGTGAAATAACATTATGTCTTGACTATAAGGTCACTCATGTGAAAAACTGACGTTTTGTGGTTCAACACTATGGCTCAGAAGTGGGCTGCATGTAAGGTCACTTAATGTCCTCAACACAACCTTTGTGCACTGGAATCTTGTGTAGAACAATATTGTTTGGTTTTGTTTGGTTTATTTTTTACTAGTTACACTTTTTAGTTTATTTTCAAACATATTACAGTATCATACATAAATATATAACAAACTTTTAATGTAAGGTTGGATGAATGGAATTTTTTTTTTTTATAAATTTTGAGGAATTGTAATTGAGTAAACAATGAATGGTGACATCTATAGTCTTGACAAAAACTATAAAATGTTGACATGCCAAATGGAGGGTGATGAAGCATGACCCAACACCAAGCACAATATCACACGGATTTATCAAAAACTACATAAATCTAGCGCAAAAAGCGTTCCCCTATTTGTGTGCAGAATAATGTGTAGTAAATTACAATTACTTCAAAATGAACCAAATTTTACAAGCGAGCAAGATAGTGGCAAAACTAAACTAACTGCTACAAAATCACAAAAGCACACATATGTTGGCCCATTATTTTCTTTACTTGTACAGATTATGTAGTTGGAAACATCAAGTTCATTTTTCATTCAAGGAAATAGTCCATTAAGAATACAGTAGTTGAATGCTGGAGGATTATAATTTTGTTAAAGTTAAAAATTAATTTTAAATGGCATCAAAATCATTTCAACTTCCTTATTCTATCTGATATTTTCCTGAGCTCATGAATTATCTAATTGATAAGTGTTAGTAATCCTGAGCCAAGAGGCCTATCTTGAATTCCGGCCAGATTAGCAGGGATGGTATATGAACAATAATTGTTTTCGTGATCTCTCCAGGAGAGTGGTTGGATCTAGTAGTGTAAAATTATTCCTGCTTATCCTACTAAGTTCTGTTCTATTCACCCTTATTTCCTGTCATCCTAGGTTATCTAGTTTGAGTCACTGATAGCCAGTAATGACACTACTTCCCCTCTCCCCTATATTCATAGGTTAATTAGTTTAAGTCCCCATCATTAGTTTGTTTCACGAACCTTCAAAGCCCTGGTTGTCATGTATTTCCCGCTGGGGCCCCTGGTTCTCGTTGCCCTCGAGCACTGCAAGGAGGCACTGGTGGATACAGATGTATTGCTGCTCTGTTTGAACCATCCAAGAACGCTCCTTCCTCATTGCCCACACAATGCCAAAGATGTCCACTGTGTCTGACAAGTTGAGCTGTTGCAAGATGCGGTCCAAGTGATGAACGTTCCTGAGCGGCCCACTCCAGCACTGATACAAGACAGCGCTCATTTCAAAATAATATAGAGCAATGTTTCTTAACTGTGAAATAAGGTTAACTTTGGAAATATACTGGGGAAGCTTGAGGTTTAAATCCTGGTCAAGTGCATAGGTGTATGTTCCACATGTGATTTATCACATTTATCAAAGCCAACCTAGGTACATTCTTTCTTAAATTTATTATAGATGCACATCAGTGTTATGGAACTATGCAAAAACATTAAAATAAAGACAAACTTTTAAACTATAAGAAGGGTTTAAATTAAAACAGTAGCAGCTGGGCGGGACATTGTGGCAGGACTAGAATGCGTTCTTGTCCCCAGTTTGAGATAGAGAGTTAGATCATTGATGAAATGTACAAAAAGGTTGTTTGGTTGAATGACTGATTTGGGCTAGTGACTCTTTTTAGACTTAATCAATTATGACGATTACATCACATATTATACCATAATTTATAATAAAAACCAGCAAATCTCCAGGTTGATTAATTTCAACAACCCTATCTGACAATACCTCCCTGCCATGTGCCCGCTTAAGGGTTATTAGTGACTCATTCCAACATTACACAACCAACTTAATAAATATATAGACCACTAATTTACCACTTATCTCTATGCCTGCACAATCTTATCAATTTTAACATTTTATAATAAAGGAAAATGATAAAACTAAGAAAAAGGAATAATAAACTACTAGGAGTAAATTTTATGAAGAAAGCCCACCTAGGGAAAGAGGAAAAATGTGGGCTTTCTTCATAAAATTTACTCGTAGTAGTTTATTTTTCCTATTTCTTTAGTTTTATCAATTTCCTTTATTATAAAATTATTAGCCATTGAGCCACCTCATTTTTTAAAAATGTTAACATTTAATACTATCATATTTAAAAATGAGGTGGCCTGATGGCTGTCACCTTTGTGCATTGGATTCTTCCCACATTTTTCCTCTTTCCCTAGGTGGATTTTCTTCATCCAATTTACTCTTAGTAGTTTATTTTTAATTTTTCTTTAGTTTTATCAATTTCCTTTATTATAAATTTAGTACTATCAGATATACAATGGTCCTGATAAACAATTATGATGGTGGCCTACCTGCAATGCACAACAATGGGTCTTTGTTCAGGACCAACACGCTCCCTGAATGCCCGCACAAACCGTACCAGGGTTTGAGGGGGACTGGGGACACCAAAGTCTGGCCATGTGGTGAAATGGAAGTGTCTGATGACACGCTGGGTGTCACCCTGAAACAAGAGACCATTTATATCCAATGAACTGTAGCAACAGAGAGGACTAACAAGATGATAACATATGTTTATGTTATTTGTGCAAAAACTTAAACCCTTGTTAAGGAATGTCATGACATACTCTTGAGGAAAAAATAGTCTTGTAGAAGAGAAAGGCTTGTTAAGGAGGGTAATGTTATACTCTTGTGGAGCATAAGAGGCTTGTCAAGGGGTTTGATTGAACCTTTTAGGTAAATATTTGAAAACTGGATGCCCCTAGAAGTTATTTGTAGTGCTCTTACCCTGAAAATGTTTTGAAAACTTTGCTCCTAGAAGCTTCTTAGAATAGGTTTCAAAAAGTGTTTTCTTTAATTAAATGCCTCTAAAAATTACTTTGAGTTCGGCTTCCTTGACAATTTAAAAAAAAATTAGATGCCTCTAGAAGTTATCTGGAGTTTGATGCAAGGTCATTTTTCAGTTTGATATTCGAGAATATCAGAGGGGAGTGAAGTAAATCTAGAGGGGGAGGAAATTTTTACAAGAGGTAGGGAGGGCAATGCGGCCTCTGTTCCTCCCCCCTGTTCTACAGTCACAATCATATCTTATTCTTGTGGAGGATAGAAGCTTGTGAGTAATAGAGGATTGTTAAGGAGGAAGGGGCCAACTATGTCACACACCTGACACATCATAAACTCTGAGATGCTCCAGTGCGGGTAATGACTCTCATTAAGGAGAGTCACGCAGATGTCCCCATAGTAGACTGGCAGGGTGTCATAGGGCCAGTAGTGGTCGCACTTCTCCCGCCCTTTCTCAATGCAGTTGGTAAGCATGATGATGGCCCTTGAGTTGCTCTCCCAGCACATGCGCCAGAAGTCATCTCTAGTAGAGTGGAGGGGCCCTTGTGTCACTAAGAACTCCCGGGGAGAATTGTGGCCCTGGAATTGTTATAATACTTTAAGCGAGAGTAGTTAGCACATCTGACACTTACCTATAAAGACAAAGATCAATTCTAACCGGATGAATTGAGGATGTATTTTGTTGATGATATGATGATTTCCCATCCATTTCATAGGAATTCGGCTGTTGTTTATTAAAACCATTCGACTCGCAATATTCTCTAAGTTTCAAGAGTTTAATTCATGGATAGAGATATGAACTATTTCTCTTTAGAAATTATGTTTTCTAGTGATGGTAAATCTCTAATCTTGGTCAGAATTTAAAGATTAGAAGGATCCAGCTCTAATGTTAAAAAAAAAACTCTTTACCAAAATTGACATTACCGAAGATCTATTTATTAAATGTAATTTGAATTTTGTAAAAAAGTAAAAAGAGGAATAAACAAAGCCAGGCTGAGAAACATTTATCAATATTCTTGTAATACTACCCACTGGTCACTCAAATAGGAGAATAGTACTAATAATATACCAGGTTGGATTCTCAGTGAGAGCCAAATTTAAATCACTGATAAAATAGGTTTATTGATTATTCCTTTGGCAAAACAGCTATCTATCAAGATGAAGTATTGTTGTGTTTATATTAAACCATACTAAGGGTTAACATTTAAGAATAACTTTAACAGCCTTAAGCCAGTATTTAGCAGTTGGAGGCAAATTACACCTACCTCCTCTTCTAGTAACTAGAACTGATCAGCATATAGTTGGTGTTGATTTAGTTCAAGCACCTCCTTCCCTTCTCCTGTGACTAGAAGCTGCGTCGATGTAGTTAGAGCACTATCCCCTTAAAGTGACTAGAACTAACCGGTACATATTGTTTTTATGTAGTTTAAGCACCTCCCCCTCTCCTAGTGACAAACTAGCGGCACATAATTGGCGTTGATGTAGTTCGAGCACCTATCTCCCCTTATAGTGACTAGAACTAACCGGTACATAGTTGGCGTTGATGTAGTCTGAGCCTTCCTCATCATCCACGGGCTGCAGGCGGAACCGTGAGTGGTCGTATGGCAAGATGTTGGTGAATCTGTTCTTGGGTCTGTTACATGGCAGCTCTGCGGCTGTGCAGGGCTGATCTCTTCCCACATGTTTCAGGAGTTCAAACTCCTCTGAGAACAGGAAGTCTGAGTCGGCCGACATGATGCGGTAGTGCTCTGCGAATTTGTCCAGGGCGATTGGAGCACGGCTTTGGGAGGGAAGAATGGTTTCATCAGTTGGAAATAAAAGAAACTCATATATTTTATCAGTCCTAAGTAGATGAGAAGCAAAAAAACCTTTTTACACATGACAAGGAGAGTTAAATCTTTCAAATCCATTTTTCTATCAAAGTAGTGTATATTTGATGTGACTTAAAAAAAACACTTCACTAAAAAAAATATCTGTATTTGACAACTACGAAACTTGGCCAGTAAAAAATATTGACAAATATATTTTAGTAAATTTTTCTATTATTCTTTTTGTTAGGCAAGCCTGGTTTATACTCAAAGTTGACAGTTTTACCTTGATAAAATACATTATGACCTTATTTTATAAGCTTCACTATATTATAATCAGTCAAGGTGAGCTGACTACTTTCAGTGTAAATGGATAGTAAATTACAAATATTTTAATTATCTTTTTATTTATTTGAAGAATTTAACATGCACTTTATGAACTGACTGATTATATCAGCACATGACTTATAAACAAACTTAAATCCAGAAAAGACACAACATCCAACCCCCAGCCGTTAATTCATCACTGTGAAAGGGTAAACTCGCAGTTCACTAATAATGAATTTTTTGGCCATGCCCTGAATCAAATGAGGGAGCGTTAGCTCAGTAGAGACATGCTACTGACTGATCTAAATTGTCAGACCATTTATAAATTCATGTTCACTTCACAAAAATATGTAGTAATAAAAAAATATTATTATTAGCACCGCGTCTTACTACCCGTTCGGGTTATACGCACTTACGCTCATGTGTAATGGTAGGGTGATTGTGAGATGAAATGAAGGACTACAGTTTAACGTGGAATCCGAACCACGGTGGCGACCTGGCATTCCACACATTCACAAGATGTCTTGTCAGAGGTGTAGGAAGGGTTTGGAAATCAGATAAATCTGTGCCGGGACCGAGGATTGAACCCTGGCCGCCAGCACAGAAGTCTGACACCTTACCCCTAGACCACCAGGTCACCAATAAAAAAATAAAATTTATGTTTCAATATAAATCAATACAATTATATATTTGAACTTTGATTCGACCTCAGTAATATATCATATAGTCAAAGCGGCTTCATTTCGGGCTCTCTATGACAGTGACTTTGTGACTACCTCAAAGACAATCTTAAAATGAAACAACTTGGTCCTATTTTTCTTAATTTTTTTAATTTATGTGTAGAGTTTGGTAAGCAATAACAATTTTTTTTTGTCTTGACACAGAATTTGAGCATAATAGTTGCTCATCCGGGGGTAGGGCCTGACAAATAAGATATGGATTTAATTGACTGCTTGGATTTATGTTCTTCTCTTGATTAGACCTAAACTTGAGTGGTTATTTTTTGGTTAGAGGAGTCTTGGTCAGTATAGTAAGAAAAAGCTGTGCATGCTCACAGTTACATAATATATTTGACAAAATTGATATAACTAAACTATCTAAAGTTGCACTACATCATAAATAAAATAAAATAATGTTTCAATGAAACAATAAAGTTGTTTTCCCCTGCAAAGCATCTTATTCCCCATTTGAGTCATTCGTTGATAAAGATTGACTAAAAAATGAGTTACAATATTAAGAGTCCATCTAACAGTCAATTTACCGGGAAATTAAATACACAATTACACTTAAAGCAAAAAATGTTTCAAAAGTGGTTTTCTGAATTCTTCATATGAAGACATTGAAATTGGGATGAATTTAATAGATTGTTTTAAATAATTATTTTTAAATTTTGTTGTATTTTTCAAATATGATAAAACAGTATCACTGGCCTCAATCCCATTAGTTTTTAAAGTAGAATATAAAAATTGCAATAAGTTGCAGCATCCAGCTCGAGCTCTATTGCCTATTTAAGTTAAGTGTTATTCGTAAGTTTAATGATCCATTTGTGTAACTTCCCAGTGATAAATGTTCGATGAACAATGCTTGGTTGAACAAACTCTACCCAAACCACAACCTCACAATGTGACGAGTTCCACCATGGTGCGCACTAACAAAATGAAATGCAAAATTATGCCACCAAGACACCTCTTTACTTACTGTTTCAAGGTAGTCACTATCTTTTTTAGCACGTCTTGTACCCGTTTGTATTGTACACATCAAGTAATTATCAACTAATGGAATAGAAGGGAAAGTAAAATTTTGGAAGAAATGTACCTGTACTTGCATGGGGGTGGGAGTGGAAGGAAACCATTTAGGAAAATCACCCTCAGTACACCTGACTGGAATTCTAACCCTGATCTCTTAGTCACACTTGATTCAGTCTAATTTGAGAGAGAAGTGTTAGACCACACGACCATTGATATCGGTTTGCCACTATTTTCTTACCACTTTCTTTCAGGTTTTCAGAAAGAATTCCAACTTTCCAAAACAGCTTAGAATGAAGAAAGAGGAATAAAATTTTGTTTTTAATCAAAATGATTGGCAGGAGACTTGGTAGTTGGCATTTGAAACAGGATTATTTACACTTGATGGGGAAATAAATGCAGCAGTTATGCAATCCATTGTTTCAGGAGAAGGAATGGGGGTGAGGGGATAAAACATTTGTTGCAATCAATATGCTTTGTTCTTCAGTTCACCCTTTCTTCCAGAAAAATGTATCCAAAGTTTCCTGTTAAATGACTCAAATTCACAAACTATACAATATTTTTTATTAAGTTTTAGCAAAAGTCTGTGTGTTTTCAAAACATAAAAAATTACCTGTGTTCCCTAGTTGTATGGCCATGTTTAAATAAAAACACCCAATAAAAAAGCTTGGATAAGAATGTTTATTGCTGGGAACTTTTACATGAATCTGGTGTTATATTACACTTGATATAAAATTATCTTACTGACAGCTACATCATGGTTGTTGTGGTCATCAAACTTTACTTAGTACAAGTATGTGAATAAAATTAAGTAGCATATATTTTTACTGTACTAAGAATTAAAAATATCATATTTGTTTAGGGATGGTTATAGAAAGATTTTAGTAGATGAGATGATTTCAGTACATTGCGTCAAACTAGGAGTGTGCAAAGCTTTTGAAACTTCAACTTAGCTTTAAAAATGATCAGATTTGACGTTGTTTGAAAAAAAGAAAAAAAAATCCTGCTTCAGTAATTTATTTAAGTAATATAGCAATAAATATATTGAAAGCTAAAATATTATGTTTAATTGTTGCTACATCCTGAGCTGTTATCTGCATTACAAACTAATATTCATTTGAAAAAAAAAAAAAAAAAAAAAAAATTGAATTGCATGTTGTGATTATAACCTGAGTCATTAGCTTGGATGAAATATTACAAACAATATCTAATGGTTCAATATAACATTTTCTAATGGATTTTATTACATAAGATAATATAAATAAGCACAGTATATTATTTCTTCAAGTATAAGACAGCTAACAACACATCTTCAAACTTTGATATAGCTTTGAGAATAGTGATTCATATATTTTATTCGAGTTCACTTCAAAGTTCAAAGTTCAGATTGAAAAAGTAGACCTGGCCCACTCCTACTTCACTAACCTAAGACAAAACAAATAAGATCAAACACACAACTGCAGCAACAAGAAATAAAAACCAAATAAATGGCTCTAGAATGTTTGCCTACCTGGTCTCAATAATACTGTCCGGAATGGAAAGACTATCGTTTCCCCGGTGGTCTGTCGCCCTCCGACCGTTATTCCTGCGACGCCGCACCAGAAATATCACTAGTACCACCATCAACAAGATGGCACAGGGAATCAGCACGCCCAGAAAGATGGGTGTGTTATCTGCATCTGTGTTAACATTTTATAAAAGTGTATTCAATAAATAAAAAGAGGGAAAATAAATAGGATGCATGAAAACACATTAAAGTTTTACAATGTATTTATGTACCAACTATACATATAAATTTCAAGCTAATTAGTAAAAGTAGTTATAAATATTATTAATGACCTAAAACCTTGACTTTTTCTCAATATACAAAATGAGGAAAAATTTAAAACCTAGGAATGATTGACATTTAATAAAGTTTTTAGATTACTTTAAAGGGTTTAAAAAAATAATAAACCCAATATCTTATTTAAAGAATAAAGATAATATTTATTCTAATTTACATATAAATACAGAAAAAAAAATTGTTTTAAAGCTGAGTTGTTAAAAATAAAATTTGTAAAATCAAAATTAATTGCAAAAATTATTTTGGAAATGTGTCCTTACAAATGATAAAGGAATATTTCCTTCAATAGCACTTACTTAACATTGTTGTGCAGTGTTTCTACACTGTAGTATTATACATTTTCATGCTAGATAACATTCTTTTAGAAATCGGATCCTACTTGTGATTAAACAATAAAAAGAGGAACAGAGTTTACATTTTACACCAAGAACAATGGAAAGCGGGAGTGGCCACCTATTCTCAGGCTGTTATTTCTTTCATCCAATTTCCCCTGAAAGAGCTCACACCACTCACCTGTCTGGATTGGGAAGGAGTAGTATGTATCTGTGAACTTGTCCCCAGCCGTGAAAGCCCGGACCTTGACCTTGTAAGTGGTACCGGCCTTAAGGGGACCATTGCAGTAGCCCGAGCCTGTTCCCTCACATTTCTCCACTCCAATGGTGAAGTCCTCCACCGAGGAGTTCTTGAAGGGATGGTACTGATAAGGGTCCATCACCTACACACACACACAGCACATGAGTGAATACAGAGGGACTACTGCTAAAATACCATTTGAGTGAGGGTCTCCAGGATTACTTCTAGAATATAAGCTGTTGGAGAATTTTTAAGGTGAGGCTTAACCTAATATATCCTCCCTGGTATTACTCAACTACTGTCAGGTCGTCCCAATTGACATAACCCATTTAAGCAAAACATTATGGTATAATAAAAAATTAATAAACACAGCCAAAATTATTTTTAACATACATCTTTATTTGGTAAATGTTTATCTTAGCTGTTAGGTTGTAAAGTATCTGACAAAGACTTAAAATAACATAAATTCTCTTGTGCCAAGTTGTCAAACATACCTGGTAAGGCGGCCAGATGCTGTACGCCTGAACGTCCCTCCAGCTTGGCATCTCTAATCCAGAGGCGTTTTTGCTGTCATCCTCGGCTACTATGACTGTGTACATTTCCACCTGGGAGCACAGACAAATAAAACATCATTACATTTGGTCCAAGCAATCAAGATATTAAAAATACTTTTTAAAACCGTGTGTTAGTAAACAACCTACAAACTAACTTAACTTCCCACCATTGTGTCATTACTCATTAGCTTGAAGATCTGAGTCAAAAATTAATCAATATACAAATATCAATATTATTTGGGTAGTTCCTTAAAATTGAGGTTTAAATTATTAAAATTCTAATCTAATCAAATATATATATATATATATATATATATTATATATATTTAAATACAATTTAGTAAAAAAAAAAAACCCTAATCAATAAACAAGATTTGAGAAACGAAGCCAGGATCTTTGACTTTATGCAAGAGTCCTCTATCATTGCTGATTTGTCTAATATCCAGGGTAATGCTTTGCTTTTAGTTAGCTATTATTCAAGTGAGTCTATCTGTGGTATCTACATTAATTATATTATTATATTATCAAGGTAAGGCCCAAGTATATAATTTCATGATGCAATTGGATATTAATCTTATAAAGTGCCTTATGCACATAGTAAAACATGTTATTAATTATGTAACTATAATTAGATATTGGCTTCTAGTGAATACCTTTATTCTTTTTCCTGGTAGGTTTTCAACTCTCGCTAAACCTCATTAGTTGTTAATACTTCTTTCTCAATTTCCATGTCTTTTAAGTATTAATCTATCCATTATGTCTAAGTATGATACAATGTGTTCTCAATAAAGCAGCCCAACTTACTGCTCCATTTTCCTCTGTGAAGTAGTTCTTGCGGAAGCGTATCTGAATTGTTGTGCTGGTCTTGTAAACTTCAGTTGGTACCACTTGGCTGCTTGGCTTGGGTGGGGCTAGAACAATGTACAGCTTTCATAACAATGGAGAGGGCCTCTATCCCCGAAACAATGCATATACTTGGGTTATTAGCACCAAATATTTACTAATTACTAGACTGCAATATTTTTTATTATTATTGTACAATCATTTATGTTGCCAGATAAAGTTGAATACATATGTGATCAAATTATAAAGGCAGCTGTGCACAATTTTAAACAAACTGTTTAGTGGTCAGGTAGCACCGTGAACAATTCAACCATGGAGAGTGTGTTACCTAGGATTGGCATCTTCTGCTTCCAGGTTGTCTTAGGGCCGAACCCGATCTTGGTCTCGGCCTGGATCTCAAACCGATACGTCTTCCCGGGGATCAACTTCTTGATAGTACCTTGGAACTCGTCAGGTCGGAAGACCTGCACCTGAGTGTACAATGAGTTCTGGAGGGAAAACAACAGTCAGTTAGGGGGAGATTCACTTCAGCACTCACCAGCAGGGTTAGTTGAGTGTTTGGCACTCTTGACTCGAGTATCAAAGTAGAAATAAGTTCAATTCCGGGAATAAGCAATTGTTGTTTAGTGGAAGACCTGCTTCACGACTCATTAGTAGGGTTAACCAAGTGTCTTATCATGCCTGACTCATTGTTAGAGCGGAGCATCAATTGTCCAACAAGTGGTTTAATAACCTCACTCCTGGTGAATTATAGTGGCAGTTGATCTAAATTTACGTTCTCCGTCCTGTCCCCTTAGATTAGGAAGCAACATTAATAGCTGGCAAACCAAAATGTGCTGATGATAGATACAAGAGCACTCTGTCAATATTAAAGAATTGCAAAAGCCCACCTCGAGGCCGTAAGTGATGGTGAAATTCTGGATGACTCCATTCTGCTCATTGCTGGGCAAAGACCACTTGAAGTTGATAAAGCTGGGCTGGATATCCCCAGGGCTGAAGACTTCCACCTGGTCAAGAAGAAACACATTTAGAACTAGAGGCAGGATCCTTGATTCCTCAAATCCAAGGGTATTTAATAATAGAGGTGTGCGGAGCTTCAAAACTTCAACTTGGCTTTGAAACAAACATCAGCTTCAACTTCGCTTCGAAACAACTTCCAGCTTCGAAGCTTCGCCACTAAAAATATTGACAGCTTAAATACTCCATTTATTTTCAATTATTGCCATTCTGAGCTGTTTTATATATTACAAATTAATATTTATATGGAAAAAAAACTGAAGTAATTGAATTGTAAGTTGTGATAGTAACTTGATTTGTCAGAGTTACACGAAATATTACAAACAATGGTGCAATAAAACATTTTCCGAGTAATATTAGTGCATCAAGTTATATAAATAACCACAATATAATATTTTTTTCAAGACTAAAACACCTAAAAGAAAACATTCGAGCTTCAATTTGACTTTGAGAATATTTTATGTATTTGATTTGAGAAATGAAAAAGTGGAATTCACACACCCCCATTTAATAATATTTAACATCCGAGAAAAATTTTGGTTCGGGATTTAATGAGTTTTTCCTTCAAATTTTAAATAAGAATTTGTTTACAAGATATAATACTACTTAATGGTGACTTAGCCCTAGCATAATCATAGGACAACTATAGCAACCAAAACCCAAAGCATTAATTTAACATTTAAATGAATGTATGAATGTTATAACAAATGTAACAAAGACATATTAACATTTAGTTACAATTTATTCTTATGGGTTTACCCTTTCACATTGATAAATTAATGACTGGGGACTGGATGTTATGCCTGTCTTAATCCTAAGTTAGATTATAAGGCATATGAAGCTACGACAGGCTTAGCAAGCCGGTAGTGGCAAATATATGGCTTGAATAAAAAATGACACAGTCCACATGCTGGAAACAGTATTTAAAGTAAAGTTAAAATTTAAATTTTCTATGAAGTTATATTTCCTCTATTTCTATTTACTTGCACTAGGATTTGAATTAAAGATTCAGTATTTATAGGTAAAATGAAAATTCAGATTTGACCCAACACTATTTAGAACACAGGACTGGAGAATTTAACCTGGTCAAGATGTGTTTGTCAGTGTTGTCATTAAAACATTTTTCTGACATAGCTAGGGGTATGTGAGTAGGTATTTTCCACTTTGAGACAAGTTTGATTGAAAACATCATAGTTATTTTCAACTTTGAGTAGACTAGAGCAATATTTGAACTGAAAATATTTCAACTTGAGTTTCTATAGAAGACCCATGCATAAACCATAGATAAGTACAAACATTTTTTTTTGTGAAAAAATGCGTAGCATAAATTCAAATTTTTTAATAAATTTAATAAAATTGTATTTTTTTTTTAGTTAGACAAAAGGAAATATTGAGGAACTTTGTTTGCTATGAGATTACATCTTTAGAGTGAATAAAATTTACTTAAATAGGAATTTAAAAAAAATAATTATAAGTACTAAAATTTTTCATGTTTCGTAAAAATCTATGAGTCGAGTTTGAGCAGCTACTAAAACTCGACTCTAACTCAAATTTTCCAGTACTAGCACAACCTTAGACGTTAACCAGGCAGGTGTGTTAGTAAATCTTTGTGACCTTAAGTTCTAATATCAATTTATGTACGTACTTCAATTGGTTAGAATTGTGCTATCAAACTATCTCTTAAGAAAAATACAAATGATCAATAATCAGCTAATAGGTTTCATACTTAATAGTTGATTCAAAACTTGGTCCAGGGATATAAGTGCTGCTAGTAGCCATAAAGTTTACATGTCAAGTGTCAACTGCTAATAGCCGTGATATTTACAAGTTGACAGTGAAATTGCATGTGAAGAGGAACTTCCAAGAGATAAAATGTGATAAGGTAACAATTTAATCGCAGGTTGGATGGTGCAGCTCACCTTGCCAGGGACAGACTCGCGGGTGGTGAAGATGGCCGACACGGGCAGAGACCGTCTCAATACTGAGGATTCAGTCCCTGACCTCACCACGACAGTGAAGGTGTAGTTGCGGTGAGGCTTGAGGTCGGAGATTGTGATTGAGTCCCTCAGGGTGAGATTCTGTATGAGGAGCCCATCCGTGTTTAGGTACTGCACCTGCAATGACAAAAATAGGGTCGATTTAAACATTAGGTTTTACTTTTTTGATTGTGATAAAGTTTACCTATTAACTACCAATTACAATGACCACCAAATTTCTTACTCTCCCTGTCTTAATTTTTGTAGTGTAATTTAGAGTCTAAGGAAGTAGAAATCAGAAATCAAAGTAAAGCTTGTCTTCTCGTTTGCTAATGAAAGGGAGGTCAGTGTTTGAGTCATGACCGGGTATACTCTGTAAATTTTAACATCAATAACCTTATAGTTAAAAGGTGACTTTAATATGAATAATAATTGTATTATTAGATCTGTAAAGTAGTGTATTGAAAAAATAAAAATTATCCATTATTATTTCTATTGTTAATTAATATTAATAAAGTTTAATGCAAATAAATGACCACTTCTCAAATCCCCAAAATCTAGAAAATTTGAATGAGAACAAAACTTTATGCAACCCACGTTTAAAATTGAACATGAATGTGTACTTTTTAATAGATTGTTTTTTCTCATGTTTTGACCATATTGTTGCAAGAAAAAAGTATCTTGAAAGATTTTGTGTGAAGATGAATATGTACTACTAGTAATAAGATTGTTCACTTTTCAAATTTTTAGCATATTCTTGCAAACAAAAACTTCTCGAAAGAGTATGTTACTAATCATAGATTTTTTATATAAAGCATTTAATATTTTCAAATTGAAATAATTTTTTTTTAAAATATGCATGCATAAAAATATGTATAGCAACTTGTAAGGAAAACTTTCCAACCAGAATTGATTTGAACTCCCAGATCATGTCAAGCTGGAAATAAAATCCTAAGAGGCATCTGTTTCTTGGTTGCTCTCACTTCAAATAACAGCCCCACAAGCCCCTGTTACTTGGTTACTTTTACCTCAAATAACAACCCCACAAGCCCCTGCTACTTGGTTACTCTTACCTCAAATAACAACCCCACAAGCCCCTGCTACTTGGTTACTTTTACCTCAAATAACAACCCCACAAGCCCCTGCTACTTGGTTACTCTTACCTCAAATAACAACCCCACAAGCCCCTGCTACTTGGTTACTCTTACCTCAAATAACAACCCCACAAGCCCCTGCTACTTGGTTACTCTTACCTCAAATAACAACCCCACAAGCCCCTGCTACTTGGTTACTCTTACCTCAAATAACAACCCCACAAGCCCCTGCTACTTGGTTACTCTTACCTCAAATAACAACCCACAAGCCCCTGCTACTTGGTTACTCTTACCTCAAATAACAACCCCACAAGCCCCTGCTACTTGGTTACTTTCACCTCAAATAACAACCCTACATGCCCCTGTTACTTGGTTACTTTTACCTCAAATAACAACCCCACAA
Organism: Timema cristinae; assembly: GCA_039000515.1. NCBI lineage: Eukaryota > Metazoa > Arthropoda > Insecta > Phasmatodea > Timematidae > Timema > Timema cristinae. Next base: position 83,404,219 of record JBCFYV010000012.1, read on the forward strand.
GCCCCTGCTACTTGGTTACTCTTACCTCAAATAACAACCCCACAAGCCCCTGCTACTTGGTTACTTTCACCTCAAATAACAACCCTACATGCCCCTGTTACTTGGTTACTTTTACCTCAAATAACAACCCCAAAAGCCCCTGCTACTTGGTTACTTTTACCTCAAATAACAGCCCCACAAGCCTCTGCTACTTGGTTACTTTTACCTCAAATAACAACCCCACAAGCCCCTGCTACTTGGTTACTCTTACCTCAAATAACAACCCCACAAGCCCCTGCTACTTGGTTACTCTTACCTCAAATAACAACCCCACAAGCCCCTGCTACTTGGTTACTCTTACCTCAAATAACAACCCCACAAGCCCCTGCTACTTGGTTACTCTTACCTCAAATAACAACCCCACAAGCCCCTGCTACTTGGTTACTTTTACCTCAAATAACAACCCCACAAGCCCCTGCTACTTGGTTACTTTCACCTCAAATAACAACCCCACAAGCCCCTGCTACTTGGTTACTCTTACCTCAAATAACAATCTCACAAGCCCCTGCTACTTGGTTACTCTTACCTCAAATAACCACCCCACAAGCCCCTGCTACTTGGTTACTTTCACCTCAAATAACAACCCACAAGCCCCTGCTACTTGGTTACTTTCACCTCAAATAACAACCCTACATGCCCCTGTTACTTGGTTACTCTTACCTCAAATAACAACCCCACAAGCCCCTGCTACTTGGTTACTTTTACCTCAAATAACAACCCCACAAGCCCCTGCTACTTGGTTACTCTTACCTCAAATAACAACCCCACAAGCCCCTGCTACTTGGTTACTCTTACCTCAAATAACAACCCCACAAGCCCCTGCTACTTGGTTACTTTTACCTCAAATAACAACCCCACAAGCCCCTGCTACTTGGTTACTCTTACCTCAAATAACAACCTCACAAGCCCCTGCTACTTGGTTACTTTTACCTCAAATAACAACCCCACAAGCCCCTGCTACTTGGTTACTTTCACCTCAAATAACAACCCTACATGCCCCTGTTACTTGGTTACTTTTACCTCAAATAACAACCCCACAAGCCCCTGCTACTTGGTTACTTTCACCTCAAATAACAACCCTACATGCCCCTGTTACTTGGTTACTTTTACCTCAAATAACAACCCCACAAGCCCCTGCTACTTGGTTACTTTTACCTCAAATAACAACCCCACAAGCCCCTGCTACTTGGTTACTTTCACCTCAAATAACAACCCTACATGCCCCTGTTACTTGGTTACTTTTACCTCAAATAACAACCCCACAAGCCCCTGCTACTTGGTTACTTTTACCTCAAATAACAACCCCACAAGCCCCTGCTACTTGGTTACTTTTACCTCAAATAACAGCCTCACAAGCCCCTGTTACTTGGTTACTCTCAACTAAAATAATAACAGCCCCACCAGCCCTTATTACTTGATTGAGCTCACCTCAAATAACGGCCCAACAATCTACCGTTACTTAGTTGATCTCACCTCAAAAGCGTTATACTCCCCTCTAGGAGTGTCCCAGGTCAGGGTGACCTCGGTGTCTGAGATGTGAGTTGCATTTATGGATGTGATGGGCTCAGGGTCTGAAACAACAAGGACAATTTATTGTTTCAAAACAACCATCTTCTTAGCTGTACCAATAATTGATGTGTATAAGCTTGGACAGTGAATGTAAGAGAAACTAGGAAAGTGAAGGCCACGAGAATGAAGTTTGTGAGGAGCCTGTTAGCTGTCATGAGGAAAACCAGGATTAGGAATTAAGTTATTCGGGAAAGAGTATGGGTACAGGGAGTACATGAGATAGTAGAGGAAGCAAGATTGAGATGATATGGGCATGTAATGAGGATGGAAAAAGAGAGGATGCCAAAGAAAATGTTGAGAATCAAGTATGTAGGAAAAAGACCACAAGGGAGGCCAAGAAAGAGATGGGAGGAGCAGATAACAAAGTGTTCAAGTGAAAGGAGAAGAACGGAAGAAATTAAAGGAGGAATAATGGTGGAAGGATAGAGGAATATGAAGGCATTTTACTAAACTGAACCCGCCACAGACTGAAAACAGTTGATAATTATTATTATGATAATACGCTTGACACTTACTTGGCTTCCCTACTAGTCTGTTTGGACCTTTGATTCACTATAGGTCTATGCCTGACAGGAAGCTTCACCACGGGTTTATGCCGGGAACTTTACCATTGGCATATGCCCGACCCTATACTTCCCCACTAAACTATGCCTGGCAGGAAGCTACAACACTGGATTACATCTAGCAGTAAGCTCCACCACTAGTCAACGCCTGGCTACTCACACATCCTGTCCTGTCTCTGGAGTGGCTGGCTGGTCACCCCGTCAGACACAGTCCACACTGTGATGTTGTACAGCCTCCCAGGAATAAGGTCGTTGAAAGTAACCTTGGTATCTGTGTCATTAGCAGTCTTCTCCCGCACGGGAACGCTGGCGTCTGAGAGCATGAAGCGGTACAGGTCGAACCGGGATGAGATCTGTGGTGTGGGTGTGTACCGGAGTGTCAAGGTGTCCGTCTCCTGCTGGCTACTGACCACTGTGATGTCAGACTGTATCAGAGGCACTGAAACACAATTGTCATTCTGTGAGATCGCAAGTACATAGTAGCACTATATGTTCACTTGAGTTTGAGAGTTGTAACTACTAACTTATGTGGATCAGAGAATCCTTTAGAACACAGGTGTTTATGATACCAATATAATCAGTTCTATCGAAAACCTAATAAAGACACTTAATTAGACGTTACAATACTTGTAATTATCGATTATTATTTTGAAGCTTTAAACATAATTTTCCAATTTTTGATTCTGATTTCTCAATATTAATGTTTATCTTTTTCAATGAATCCAACCTCAAATTAAAAATATGTTATTTATTTATACATCAAAGTGTTATGTATTTACAAATATATTAAAAAGTGTGAATATGAAATATTTAAAAAAAATCATTAAAACAAAATGGCCATGAATGATCTGTGCAGGAGTACTATTGCACAAAAGATATGTTGTTGAGTGCATTCATTTACAATTCATTTGAAATTAAATTTACTTTTAAAAAAGAAGAAAAAACCAAAATTACCTAGTTTCGGAATTATGCTGTTTGATTTGATACCAGAATTTTAACATACTGGAATTTGAGAGCTAAGCAATGAGGTATCCAAAAATCAAGATGATACGAAGAAAAAATTCTGGATTATTTTAATAGCAGCAGGAATTGGGGTTATTTAAGTATCAAGTTTTACATCCCTAGTTTAAAACCATAACCTAAACACCTTCTTTTACTCACTGGTTCTAGCAGCGAGATTTGTGACATCACTATCCAGCTTGTATGACACAGTGTGAATGAAGAACTGATACTTGATCCCTGGCGTGAGGTCCTCGATGAGTACCTTCACCAGCTGAGGGTTCCTGACCCGGCCACATTACTCTCTGTCATGTTCTTAGTGTGGGGGGCACCCTCATTTCCCTCCTCTCTCCATTGCACTATATAGCGCTCCACACGGCCCTCAGGACGAGGCCACTCTAGGGTCACGTTGGTTGAGTCTACCAAGGGGGCAATGTTGGAGACAGGGTTTGGACCTGAAACAAGGACTCTTGTTAATATCAAGTTGTGGCCAGAGAGGTAAATGTGTTGAGAGAAACAGGCTGTGACAAAAGAGGCAGGTTGTGATGAGAGTGGTAGGTTGTGACAAAGGGGCAGGGTGTGACGAGAGGGGCAGAGTATAACAAGAGGGGCAGGGTGTGACAAGAGGGGCAGGGTGTGACAAGAGGGGCAGGGTGTGACAAGAGGGGCAGGGTGTGACAAGAGGGCAGGGTGTGACAATAGGGGCAGGGTGTGACAATAGGGGCAGGGTGTGACAATAGGGGCAGGGTGTGACAAGAGGGGCAGGTTGTGACAATAGGGCAGGGTGTGACAATAGGGCAGGGTGTGACAAGAGGGGCAGGTTGTGACAATTGGGCAGGTGTGACAAGAGGGGCAGGGTGTGACAAGAGGGGCAGGTTGTGACAATAGGGGCAGGGTGTGACAAGAGGGGCAGGGTGTGACAAGAGGGGCAGGGTGTGACAATAGGGGCAGGGTGTGACAATAGGGGCAGGTGTGACAATAGGGGCAGGTGTGACAATAGGGGCAGGTGTGTGACAAGAGGGGCAGGTTGTGACAATAGGGCAGGGTGTGAAAGAGGGGCAGGGTGTGACAAGAGGGCAGGTTGTGAATAAGGGGCAGGGTGTGACAATAGGGGCAGGGTGTGCCAAGAGGGTCAGGTTAGTTCTACCCACTCACGTATGGTTTGGTTGACCTCCTGTGGTCTTGTGCTCTCCACGCTGAAGCTGACAGTGTTCACTTGTATGAGGTACTTCTCCCCAGGGGTCATGTCCGCTACCTCCGCCTCGGTTTCCTTGACTGGTGGTAGCTTCACCCATGCGGGATCATCTTCTGTGCGATAACTGCAACACACACACACTAGGTCATGCCTTGCCACCTGGGAAACTCTCCATACAAGAGCATACTGTGTATAACACAAACTATTGAATAATCAAAGTTGCATGTTTTAACAGTAATATTAGTAAAAAAGGTTTTATATATAGAGATAAACAATACCAGAATAATAATACAAAGTATTTATAACAAGGGTGTGTAAATGGTGATTTTTTTACTGCACATATTTTTGAATCAAAAAGTTAATACAAGCTTAATATAACTAGGTACTACTTATTTGTGTACATATTTGAAATGTTGAATAGTTGTGTTAAAGGTATTCTCACTTATATTCAAAATTTAATTTAAAAAAAAGTTTTCATATTAAAATTAGACACAATCAGTAAAATTAGAAATAAAACATATCAATTTCTGAATTATTATATTTTAGAAAATAAAAAATATGAGATAAAATGTTCTAAAAATAACGTCTTTTCAATACTTTTAATTCAAATATGATTTACAAATAAAATGGAGCTAGACTCAATAAAATAAATAATCTCAACAAATTATAACTTCAAGTCATCCTTACATGAATATAAATGTTTGAAACGAATACCATTTTGTTGATATTCAAAACTATGCAATTAAAAATTTAATAATTTTTCAAATTTTAATATCATATCTTTCTTTTGTTCTGTGTGTTTTTAATGTATCTCTTTATATGAGAAATAAATCTTTCTGAAAATTCAGAAGAAATGAAGAGACAAGTGTGTCTGCCCCTATCTTGGTCTAACCTAACTATCCTTTCAGGTTGGATCCCTTCATTATCACTTACTTTAGATTAATGAACAGTGATTTCTGTACTGACTTTTTATATATTTCTAAGCCATTAGGCAATAATTCATTTTATTATAATTTAATATTGTAAGTTCAAATTCGAATAGTAAAAAAGTGACATTTGAAAATATTCAAATTTTTTAAATCATAATTTGTTTAAAAATGAGGTGTCCCAATGACTAAATAATTCATAATTTATAAGAAATGCATGGGTTTGGGAGCATTAAAGCCGGTTAAGAGTAGAGACACTGAAATTTTGCAAGACATGGTTTTATAAACTTTTACTTAGAACATTAAAATGGCTATCAGAAATATTTAAAATAAATCATAGCACTTTGCATTCATAATACATGGGCGAATGGGACTTTTTTAATCTTTAAGCGAAACTTACTAATTTATCTTTTGCATGATCAATTTTGTTGCTTTAAATGTGATTTAGCGATAACATTCCAATAACAAAAACAAAGTTCCCTCATCCTATTAAGTTTATTTCTCTCAACCAAAGAACCTTGATAAAAAAATTATTTGAACCAGCAAATATAACTAGTGACAACTCACTCTAATAACCTTATAATAATGATCATTCTCTTGTATTTCCTTTAGAAAGATTATTAGAACTTTGACTATATCAATGAACACCTATGAAGAGTGAATTCCTCTTTATAGCAGACAGTTTAAATTTCCCTGGCAAAATCACTTGGGGTCTAAGGTGAAACAACCTCCCAATAATAGAAACTGACACTGTTAGAGACACATTTGCTCCCTGTAGTGAATTAAGGCCCAGACTTTTCAGCTCAGACTGTAACATTACGCACCCACAATGGGCGCCATTTGTAACGTTACAAGCCCACAATGGGAACTCCATTTGCTATGATCTTCTAAATACTAATAGCTTTTCCATACGATGATTAGCGTGTAGATAGTTTATTTTCACAAATTTTAAATTATAGTTGAACCAGTTTTGTCAAACATGTAAACAGTATACATTAATATACACAGTATGCACATATAATCGTACATAGTATTACGATCGTTCGAAATACGTCTACTCGATTAGACGTTTCTGCAAGGACTCTTTTACAAAACTATGGCGCCTTGCTAATTTGGGTTTGTCTACCCCATAGCTTTTTACTCTCAAACCCGGGTCACTACTTGGTTTCTTTCCATCAACCAGTAGGGTTATTCTATTTTAGCGCGTAAACTAAAAACAGACATGGCTTTACTATGCACCTGTTCTTATATAATGTATTATACAACCTGAAAATAAACCATGCTTCTAACACGTGCAGCTAAACAAAAGAGAAATAGAAACATGGCTGTCGTTTAGAAAAGATGAATTTAATTTAAATTATTTGAAAAGAAGAAATATGAAAATGGTTACTTTAAAATATGATTTTAAATATATATATAGATGGAAAAAACAATATCATTACAAGACATACTTTAACTCTGAAGCAGATGTTTCCAATGATATAAAAATATAAAAGGTTTCTCTTTATATAAAGTTTGGTTCAAATTAAAATAATTAGTTGGGGGCATATTGAAAAAATACAGAAGAAAAAATAAATAAATAGATTTGTGCATCAAAGCTATTATTTTTCACTTAAATTATTTTAATTCTGCTATAATACTCGATTCTATGGCCAACCATCAAGTGTCAGTTTGTGATACACACGCATTAATCTCAAGTATGTTGACAAGACTTTTGACCAATTCTTTTAAAATGTATGTGTGTCTCACCGGATGGAATATTCAGAGAAGAGGAATCTAGGGAGGTTCCCATCTCACCAGAACAGAAGTGCTTGTAACCTTCTCGATACTTAGCTTTCGAGGAGGGTGTGGATCTGAAACACATGTTAAAACACTTCTTGCAACACAACTAAGGTGGAGTAAATTTACAACACCTCTTAAACATTGGCTGGCTTAGGGGAGACGTGGATTTGGAATGTGGTATATGTTACAGTACCTCTTACAAGACATACTAGGAATAAATGCCTGTATTTAATGACTCATGTAAAAGAAAAATGTAGGCCTTAAAGTTCACAACTAAACACACATTCCGGTAGTTTGTAGGGAACATCTAGCCTTCTGTTGCACAAAAACACAAGCTAGCTATGTATGTTTGGTATGACTCAGGAGGGGTGAGTTCCACCTGCAGCTGGTGGACATAGGGATAGTTTTCCTCACAATTTGGTTTTCTTTTTTTCTGGTATTAGAATAAAGAGGGTATAAGAAAGTGGAATAGGAAAAATAGAACAAGTTTTCACCATTTCCCACTTTTCACCGCTACTGTCATAAGTCTACAAACATCCAAGAGTCCCTAGTCATTCATTCTAGGGCTGGGGCTTTTGAATCTTTGAATCCTTAAGGATATTCGCGGTTAGAGAAAAATTGTAGATTTAGATTTCAAAAATAATATAATAGGCAATTTTTTGTACTTTTAAAAAATCTACAATTTGGTTTTCTTTAGAGCTATTATGACGCTTACTAGTGGTTCAGCACAAATAGTTTTAGGAAAAATTTTATAACCAGACCCTGGACTATCACTTAACTGAATGCGAATTCACATTGATCTAAAACATATTATAATATAGTAACTATTTCTACATTCTATAGCAACTAAAGAAATGATGTGAACAAAATGAGATTTGAAAAAGAAAAAAATCATACCAATGAGGCAAAGTTAACGTCTTATGATTATTGTATTTTCTAAGATAAAATTTGAGATAAGTATGTCAAATAAAGATTCAGATTCAATAAAATGTAGATTCAACTCATCTAAAAAAAATTCAACTAGAGTGATAACACCAACAGTCACAGATACCGGATTTGTACTTACAGACTGCTTGAAAGTAGGCATGGGGCTCGCTGCGGAGTCCATGACTGATAGCAAACACCTTCACTTCATAGCCAGCCCCTGGATACAGGTCCTCTAGTAACAGATGAGAGTCCACCGTCACTGTCGTCACGCTCTCTGCAGCTGGAACACAACAACAACACTCTCTATCAGTTGGTACCACAAGCACATGTAAGCAGGTCCTCGGTCCCGACTCAAACAAACATTATCTTTCCATGTGTCCAACATTACATTAAACTATGTCATTTACTCTTCATTTTTTATACATTGTATACTGTAATATATTGGGGGGGGGGACATTAAAAGTGGCATTATAAGAAATTTAGTTACTATTTATATTTACTATTATTTTATTATATTATATTTAAATTTCCTTCTATGTTCAGGATTTTTTCCAAGATTCATATTTGAGTTCAAAATTTGGGATTTGAGGGTATAGTGGAGAATCAGATTCACGATTCAGATTTGTAAAATAGTAGATTCACCCCAACTCTAGTGACTAGTGTCAATAGTAAAAGAATACTTCTAATAGGCCATGTCTAATCTATGAAAAAATTCTTTTTTTTTCACAAAGGTAATGTTGAGTAAATTTGCAATTTGCTGGGAGTAAAGTGAAATGGTATAAAACTAATCATAGATACAATAAAAAATTATCCAATTCTGAATATTGCTGTTTTGTTTCAATACCAGTATTTTAATTCAAGTGCTTAGAATTGAAGTAATGAAAATTGTAATGTTATAATCAATTCTATATTTTTTTTAATACCAGTTAGAATTCATCTATGGGATTCCCAAAGTGGCAAATGAGAAAATTGTATTGGTGCAGAGCTAAGATTTTCAATGACTTTATGATTTTAACAAAACTAAAAATCATATTTTAATTTCTTGCAAAGTGATAAAACATGGTATTATAAAGCTTTCTTAATCATATGATAACAATATTTTAGAAACATTGCCTATTAAGTTTCATAAAACTTTTTAATTAGTGTGTTCTCTATTTCTGTAAAAAACAAATTACATGTAATTACTAATAGGTAATTATAAATATACAATATTAATTAATGATGATGAAATAATCTATTAGTACATTTTCCTAATTAAAAATGCTTTGAGTGAACAAAAGATTTTACCCAAACATCATCATTATATTGAGAGTATGCTATAAAAGGTTTGCCAACCCTTAGCTAGAGAAATGAGTTTAATATTCCTAGCATAGACGTTTCCCCCAAGAGGATCAGTGAATATCACCTGAGCCACAACTAACCTGTATAGTTCGTTTTACCCCAAATGACCCCCTTGAGCCACAACTGACCTGTATTGTTTGTTACCCACCACAACAAGTGTTTTATATAGCTCAAATACAACTGACCTGTATCATTCCTCTTATGAATTACTTCAAACTTGTCCTGCTTGGACTTGACATCGGATTTCCAGGAGATGTTGAGCCCATTGGCAATGGGACGCAGATCTTCAATGATAGGTGACAATGGTCCTGGAAATATTAAATAATTAATACGAATGTACTAGTGCTCCAAAAAATCTAAAATAATGAAATGTTTAAAAAAATTCTGATTCCAAGACTCAGATGATGTTCATGTTTGCTTTAGTTTAGCCTGGGAGAGTATTAGAAACTTAAAATGAAATCGAGCTACGATTCTTATTCATTTAAATATCCAAATCGTATTAAAAATTTCAAATCCAAATAAATCCTTGATTCAAATTCAATGGAATTTTATTTCGAATTAAAGTATAAACTTTTGAATGTATTTGAAATACAAGTGAGACTATGCAGTTGTTGTGTGCCATAGTGTTGTTACTATTTGGGGTGGAAGACTCTAAGAAATATTAATTTTGGCTTCGGCGATTACCAAACTTCATGCCAAAAATATAATGACAGATATTTATTTTAATTTATTTTTTGTCAGTCTGTACTTTTACATATAGTAAATTTTTTTATAAGCAATTTAATCTCTACAGATTTTTTAAATCAAATATTTTATAAATTATATTGGATTCTAAAGTTAAATAAATATTTTTTTATAAACATAAATACACAAAAAATATACTCAAAATTTGAGAGTTATATATATATATAAATATATAATTTGGTTTTGCATTAAATTTAAAAAGTGGGACTCACCGCGCAAAGTTAAAATGAAACTTACTTTGCCCTAAGAAACCCCAAGTTTTGAACCAACGTAGCTGTGGACTCACGTGTGGCCTGGAAGACAGATGTCTCATTGCTCTCGACAGAGTTGCTGACTGCCTGAACAGTGATAGAATAATTGCAACCCGGCAGCAGCGATTCAAGGACAGCGTATTGCTTGTCAACAAACATCGTGTTGCTGTCCCCGTTGAACTGTTCCACCTCGTGGTATGTTATCTAGAACACAACACAGCTGAGTGTACATGTACTGGCAGGTAAGGTGGCCGCTGGCCACACACTTTGTATTACCTACAACTTTAAGAGGGGGCAGGATTCACATAAGCATATTTATGGCGGATAAGATTCATAGGTATCATGTTTGGTAAACCATGTAGGTATGTTATAACAATTTCTTTTGCACCAAGTGAACCTGTTATAGCCATCTCTTACTCACCCGGTGGGACTGTTATAACAGTTTCTCGGCCACAAACATGTTACACTAATAAACACATTACACACAATAAACAAATGTCAAACTATTATTAAGGGTCTTACCTTGAAACCGTCTTGAACGCTGGTTGAGTCGGGTTCCCAGGAGAGGGTCACCATCCCTGGATGCTCTGCCGCTGTGGACTTCCCAAGTTGTGGACAGGAAGGGGTTCTGAAGAAACAATAGAACATATTACATCAGCACAGGTTTGGAAAGCTTGTGAGAGGACACGAGCAACAAACCCAGGACTTTTTTCTCAGTAACAACACTCATCCCTACAAGCTACCCAAGAGATTCCTGGTATCAGGTATACCCTTTAGTCATTTCTTGAAGATGGACGTGTTTTATGTTGCCAGGATTTTCTTAATACGAAATTCCCTGTTTTTTGATTCCTTTGCAGAGTATAAAAGTGAAATAAAATTTAATTGTTACAAAAATGACTAGCACGAAGTCCAATTATTGGTGTTTAAAACAGAATGATTTGGGAAAGATAGGGAAATACATGTAGCTGTGATGCAATTCAATATTTCAGGGAGAAAAAGAGGGTAGGAAGGTTAAAACAAGTATTTTAATCAACATGCTTAGTTCATCATTTCCCTTTTATTTCCATGTTAAGATCTACTATTACTCTTATACAAAGCTTGCAGAAATGTCTCAAATCTGTAAATATATAAACATTTTTGTTTTTTGGAATTCTCTGTAGATTGTTGAGGATGTTAAATATAAGTGATTCCAAAAGGTCCCATATTTTTATTTGAAATGTCTACTTCAAATGCTAATTTAACTGGTCTATATATATTACACCTTTTGAAAACAGTTTCATATAAATTGCTCAAACTTCACGTTAATGTTATTTTAGTTTCTGATAGCTAGCTGCTAAATTATTAGGAATATATTTTTTATTCAACAAGAAATCACTCTGTTCTCATCTAGCACTGATAATTATCTAGCTGTATGGCAAAAATAATGTTATTGTCATTAGGGAAAGTTTAAATGTATTTTATATCATTTTAAAATAATATTATACATTTTAAATTATATTGTTTATTATATATAATTTTTACTGCACAAAAAAAGAGCATTAAACTAACAGATTTCACAATTTTTGAACATAATTTATTCACAACGGGCAAACACTTTGTTATAATTTCAACCAAAACTACAAGATTAATTAGGGAAAACATACAATGACAACACGTACAAGTGGGCGAGTACTTGCGCAAGCTCCATTTAAACTGTAGTTTTTCAATTTATGTTCAGCTTTTCAATTCACTAAAAACCGCTCAGCTTTAAATTAAAACTAATAGATAGCCCAATACTTCTTGACGTCAACCTAATATATTTACATAAACAGGTGACAACTTTGGTTAAAATTCAATTGAAAATGGCGAGTTTCTACAGAGATAAAGAAAATAATAACAAGCACGATGGAATAGGCACCAACATGAGCACATATATGCCGATCGGGCTGATGTGCAAAAAGTGTGTAGTGCCGATCAAACTTGCATTCTTTGTGCGCCTCTAGGCATAAAGGTGACGCCTATTACCTGTAATGTACTAATGTATTTCGCATGTGCCCTGCATCAGACAACTACGATAATAAATGCTATTAAAAGAATATTTTAATCCGTAAATTATTTAAGAATTTTGGTGTGTCCAAATGATGGTGCCCCGTATTGTGACACTGCTGGCTCGGCCCTGAGAGTATGTGAACTTTCATCAACACAAACTAAATAGACCCAAAGCTCAACTCAAGATAGTTCTTAAACTATAATATTCTTGCCCTTTGTTTTTTATCTACTACCTATCTGCTCAAAGATCATCTATTTATGTAGTATTATACCACCTTTCTGCTCAGCTTTTCTTATTCGTCTATCTGTTCAAAGATCAGCTATCTATGTATTGGTACCGTACCACCTTCCTGCCCAGATTTGGTACTGTACCACCTTCCTGCCCAGATTTACTATTTATATATCTATCCAATCAAGTGCTGCTACCTATGTAGCATAATTTAAACAAGAGTAGTAAATACATATTAGACAGTTAAAAAAGCACAGCGCAACATAGAACAATAAACAAACAACCTATTTATCCTCTACCTAATGAAGCTGTCTGTTACATTGAAAGCTTGAGTAGTAGTAGAAGTAGTAGTGGTATTAGTTAAAAAAAAAAATCTTATCAGGAGTACATATTTTTTAACTAAACATGATCCAGCTAAGCACAAAGTGCTTGTCAATTGGTGCATCACCATAAATTTCGTACATACATGTAATAGTATAATGATATTACAAATAGATTTCATTCCTTAAAGTCTATTCTTACAACATAACATAGTTATAATACTTAATTTAAGTTTCTTAAATATATTATATTATGTTTTAATTAATATTTGAAAACCAATCTCGAGTCCATTTCATAGATTTGTCATATTTAGTCCCGCTAGTAGGGGTGTGCGAAGTCCACTTTTTTGGTTCGAATCGAAGTCGAGTCGAATATGTAAAATATTCTCGAAGCCGAATCGAAGTTCGAATATTTTTCTATTTTATTTTGAGTAAAACTATTAATATATTGTTATTAAATATAGGTATTTATCTAGCATCAAACTGAATATTATAGGCTATTTATTGTTTCTAGCACTAATATTTGTAGCTTATTGCCAACTTGATAATGTTAATCACATTACCTCTATGCAAAAAAAAAAAAAAAAAACACCTTTTTATTTTATATTTAGCAGGTAGGTAAAAAATATATTTCTTTGAGTCTGGTTTTATTATGCTTTATTGAAGTCTTACTTATTCTTTTTAAGATTGCTATGGAGGAAGGTAAGCTGTTGTACATGTTCAAGGAGTAAACACTCTCGTCGGGCTATAACAAGATTTCCTGCTGATGAGAATAGTCTCTCACTACTGACTTGCGTAGCAGGAATACCAAGATATTTAAGCGCAACCTTAGCGACATTTGGGAATTTACTACACCCTTCTTGCTTCCACCAATGGTAAGGGTTTGTGGATCTATTCACCCTAGGCTCAGATAAATATTTTTCAACTTCTTCAGAAATATTCATCTCTTTTCTCTCGTTTGGTAGAGAATCGAAGAATGACCACAGTCCAGAGTTTGAAGTTGATGGTTCTGGCTCATCAGCTGTTGAATCCATTTCTTCAAAATCACGGTATAGTTCGTTTCTTAAAGCAGTTGACAAATTTGCTGAAGCAACAATATTATTGATAACTACACCTTTGAATCTTGGGTCCGTTAACATAGATAAGCGAAATATTTCATCCTCTTCATGCAACGGAAATCTAGACTTAAGTGTCTTTAAAAGGTTTCTCGCAAATGTCATACCTTCTTCTTGCCTTTGTATGCGAGAGTTTAAATGGGAACTCAGACAGTGTAGGATGGGTATGACCATCGAAGAGGTTGGATATGAATCGCCACTTATTTCCTTTGTGGCTTGAGCAAGTGGCTCAAGAACTTCCAACACACCCTTTGCTTGAGCCCAATCTGCATTTGTCAGCGGTTCAATATTGTGTTCAGACTGTGCTAGTTCAGCAGCGATAGGGCCCTTCATTTCAACAAGCCGCTGAAGCATGCAATACTCACTACTCCAGCGAGTCTCCACATACTGAATAAGCTCCAGCTGGGGTACCTACATTCTCTCTTGCAGACTATGAAGGCGTTCCCGTGCTTGAGAGCTACGCCTGTAATGACCCACAATGTTTTTTGCCTTCTGTAACAGCTTCTTGACACCAGGACACTCAGATTTGGAATCGTCAACAGCTAACTGTAGAGAATGTGCAAAGCAAGGACGGGCTTTGTCACCAAATAGTATTTTGGCAGCAGAGCGGAAATTGGGTGCATTATCGGTAATGCAGTAAATTGGGATTGTCATGTCCTCCAGTGAAATGCCCCAATTAACAACACATTGCTCAAGTCTAGATTTTATGTTGGCTTTAGAATGACTTTCATTCATTGGAATGATTTCCATAGTGAATGTCTTGTAGTCATATTTGTTATTCAGGTAATGGCAAGTTAGACTGACATAGCTGTCTGTGGCACGAGATGTCCAGCCATCAGATGTGAGGGTTAGTGCCTGTACAAATGGGAGATCTTGAAGAAACTCTGTTTTGAGACGATCCCGAGTCTCTTGGTAGAGCACTGATACATAATTCCGAGAGAACATAGTTCGTGCAGGAATCTTGTAGTTGGGAGCAAAATGTTTAACCAATTCAACAAAGCTGTATGGTAAAAGTCCTTTTACAAGCATATTTGTAATCTTGTTAGTGGTGGTTTGAGCATACGGGTGTGATGAGACCATCTTTTCTCTACTAAGCATAGTCTGGATGTTTTGTTGTACTGTCCTATCTTTTCTAGGAGCAGGTGCGGGCAGATCCTTCTTGTTGTTTTCATCTAAAAATTCTTTGTATTTGCCTGGGTGTTTTTGGAGGTGATTAAGAAGTGTCTTGGTTGTGCCTGCCAAAAAAAAAATTAATTTAAGGGGGAAAAGGAGATTTAAAATTTAATATTGTGGTAAGTAAATGGAAATCTAGCAGGAATTTAGTAAATGTGATAGGCCTATTACATTGCCTAAAGTCTTGCCATATTCCCATTAAAGCATGGGATAAAATAGGCCTAACTTTATTTTTAGTAGGCCCCTACTGCTTCATGGCACGTTAGGTTATAATATGCATTTGTACTAATTGCGCTAATGTGTTAGAGATGAGTAAAGTTGAATTTAGATTAAATATAGCGTACCTGTAGGGCTACTGCGTGAGAGGAACCATTTAGAAAAATACCACCCTCAGTACACCAAACCAGGATTCAATCCCCTATTTTAGAGTCACCATTTTAGTCTAAGGTAAGTGTGATAACTTAAATAAAAAGTCTAAAACCTCTATCGTACCCCAATCGACTTGGCTTATAATAGGCCTAGACCCAGTGGCGGATCCATCTACTATCTCACGAACCAGATATCTTATTAATTTTTATTGTTGTTCTGTGAGAGTTCCCGTAACCCCCTCATGAAATTCGAGAGGATCCACACCTTTCTTCTCAAAATTTCGTGCCCCCCCTCACGAAAATTTGCCCATGAGCATAAGCGGATTTAAGGGAAGCACATGCCCTCCACAATGGACAATAACATACACTAGGCCTCAAGGGCGCCCATATGATAATTACAGGAAACATTATTTAAAAGTAAAATATATTAGGAAAATAAGCCACTTACAAAATTGTTGCACATAATTTATAGGCCTAATACAAAACTTAGGCTGGTCTACAAATTTTCAATCAAATACAGTAATACAGAAAACGGCCAACTAACCTGATGGAGTCTTGAAGTTCTTTCGGCATGGTCGGCATTCAGCCGACTTTTTATCAATATTTTTACTAAAAAAATTCCACACAGTACTTCTTTGCCGATTAGTATTTGCACAATCACCACTGGTTTCACCCTGCATACTGTTAAATTAATTGTTCACACACGAGGTACGACTCAATCAAATAGACGCTCAAAAAACACGTGATCTACGTTCTAGAAAATAATATATCCTTTTATTTTTTAAAGAAAATATATAATATTTTAAGTTATTAACAGCAATTATCATCTATAGTGATGACGTTAAGTTTTTTTAGTATAATTATTAGGCACGTAGTGTTCCTTACTCTCGCATGCGCTCGGCTATCGCTCATCTCTGGCTATATCCATATACTCGAGCCGCGCACGCGCTCAACTATCGCTCAACTCTGCCGATATCCATATACTCGCACAGACAGGAGTTTTGGTCATGTAGTAATTAAACAACTAAAATGTCTGCTTGCGCATATGAATTCAAAATTATTACAAAATATTTTTAATAACTAAGAAACACTTTAAAAGTTTAAACTGGTCGAAAATTTTAAAAATATTACTTTTATTATTTATTTTATCTACACTTTCAGTTGGTACTAATGAATGTTTATCAATACGGTATTATCATAATGTAATGGCCGTCTTGAAAATCACAACGTTAAGAAATTTTATCAGTTGCCCATAATAATAAAAATATTTTTTAATTCTTAAGGTACCGTACTTTGGTTTAACTCTTGTTGAAACCAGACTGTAAGTAAATCATTATCAAGGCTTCGAATGGACCGAAGCTTCGAACGGCAGCCGAAGCCAAACATAGGTTCGAATCGAATACGAAGTACCCTGAGATTCGATTCGGCTTCGAATTTTTCGAAGCTTCGCACACCCCTACCCGCTAGTATAATTTTTTTATTTAGTAAATAATAATAATAATAATATATAATACTAGAGTGACTAAATATGACAAATAAGCTAAGAAATAAACTCGAGATTGTCTTTTTAATATTAATATTAATATTAATAATAATAATTTGTTTGTATAAGTATTATATGGTTCACAAGATTTTCAAGAACAGGTAAACCCCACATCGGTGAGATGGGCTCCTAAACTTTCAATTCTAAGTAGTTTCCAATAAAATAAGATATTATAATAAAGTTTAAATTCCTTATAGTTAATAAACAAAAGGTTTCTCCTCTGATAGTAACTTAATGTGTTTCCAATTTTAAACTCAAGCTATTTTAATGGATTTTTGATTGTAAAAGAAAAGAGTGTTATAGAAGAAGATGCATGCCCTCTGCACTCTTCCCCTAAGATCCACTTCTGTCGATAAAATAAGTGACAACGACATCATTCATGCACAAACTAAGGCTCAACACCTCAACACCCTCGATCAAGTTAAGAACCTCATATTATGTAATATGGCTCACTCACTGAGGGTGACATTAGCGGTGGCAGGCCAGCTGGTCACCTTGCCAGAAACAGTCTTCACGACCACCTGGTATGTCCTCCCAGGCTCTAGGTTGTCTTTGAACTGCCATGTCGTGGGTTCGTCCCTGAGGCGGGACACTGCAGCAGCGCGGCGAGCACTGATCAGAAGCTGATACTTGTCAAACTCACTGGACAGAGCACACAAAGATAGTTAGCTAGGCGATGGACGTTTAGCACAATTATACCCTCCTTTCTCTCCTAAAAAAACCACTTTACACTGCACTTAACTTCCTTTCCACCAACAATAATACATCACTGTACACATACAAATATATTCTGTGGATACAATATTATTTGATATATTTGTATGTTCATAACACGGGTTATCAATGACTTGAAATAGTGGTGGCAGTGATGAGGCAGTAAAAATCCCATTTGGAAAACAAACCTCAGTGCATCTGGCCAGGATTCCTGGCTTGCACATTAATCGTGATTAAGTGTAAATAAATCTCAACAAATGTTACAGTAAAATAATTAATTTGCGACTATAAAATAATTTAAAGTATACTTGTGCACAAACATGTCTAACTACTTATCTGAGCTATCTGTATATTTACACCAATTGGGGTGGGGATGAGAATGGTAGAATTTAGAGGGAATAAGCTTGAATTTGGATGAAGAGAGAGTGGGAAACTGTACAAAAAAAACACCTTAGCAATCCCGCCTGAGGTTAGAGTCTTAGCCTTCCATAACGGCAACCAGACTAAACAATACTGACAAGAATTTTAGTGGTAAGTGATGATATCTTAGATTAAGCTAGTTTGTACCACCAAATCAATAATACTAAGCTACAACTTTAAGAGCATGAGAGTCTGGTAAAGTTTTGATGGTAGGTTGACTAACCTGGCACCAGCAGGTGGCTCCCAGTGGGCGATAAAGGATTGAGAAGTGACCGCGTCCTGGTTAAAGGTGACATTCTGGGGCCTAAGTGGCACGGTGCGGTATTGCGCTGTTGTGGGGGCTGACACTTCATCTTCACTCACAGTCTGCACTGAGATGTTGTACGCTCGACCTGTGTGGGTGATGCACACACAACATTCATGTTATTCATGTCCTGGAATAGAGGGACCACAACTCACCTGGTTCACACCTTATGAAGACTAAATTTTCAACACCATTAAGATATGAGCTCCTTAGAGATAGAGGCTCAATATCACTCTACTATGATTCATTGATCTGATACCAGGAGTTGTGTTTTTAAGGTGCTTGTTATCCGTCCTTAACAAACCACCTCAACCTCACCTGGTACAAGTCCTTTGAATGCAGCCTGCGCTGGTCCAGGAGGTTCCCCCTCCTTCTCGACATAAAGTACGCTTTCAACAGCGTCCTGGGATCAATGGACACCTTGTAGTGGGAGTAGACCCCCGTGGGGTATGGTGGCTGCCAGAGCACAAGGAGGGTCGTCTCGTTGCGAAACCACACAATGAACTTGCCAGGAGTGTTAGGCTCTGAAAGGGGCAGCAGTTGAAAATTACTTATAAATATAAACACTGCTGCTGCACACTTCACTTTAGTGCTGGGGTCTGCTGGCTCTAAGAACTTAAATTTAACTAACTTAAGGAAAAGGATGAGGCATGATTTCAACAAACTTGTTGGCATATGAATAGTAGAGTAGGCGCAGTAGTCAAGGGTTTGAAGGTGTACTTAACACAACAACAAGTGCAGAGTTTCTGCCAAAACTTGATTGTATTTTAAATGGTGCTAGGAAATAATTTTGTTCTAAGGCGAGTGCCAAAATTGGAAAACAAAATAGTATAGCTCATTTAGATGTTTAAAAACAGGATAGACTTTATGAAAAAGTAAAGATCTTTTTTACTTTCTTATATAGAGAAAATATGTTAAGTGTAAAAATTGTACCTTGAGATTATGATTTATATTGACATTTTATGCGCCCCACTTCACAAACACAAAAAAGTGGTATTTACAATCATTTATGTCTTTACCTGGCACTACAGTTGAAATGGTTTGATGGATTTCGTTCAGATTTGATATCTAGGATATTTGTTTTATGGTCATACCTTGAGACAAAATTGATATTTTTATTTAAGCTTTAAAATTAAGGGTAGTGTACTGATGAGCTATTTTTTGAAAATTCAAAATTTTACATAAATTGCTCTTCTAATTTTGTTCAACGTGGGTATCTAGGGAGTGTTTAAAATTCTAAATAACATTGTATAGTATTTTAAAGTTAAATTAATTTAAGAGTAGTTTACAGATAAATACGTTTTGAAAATATTGCTCCAACTGTAATGAGAAAGTATACAATTATGTTATACCATTTTCAAAATTTATTTCTTATATAAAGAATCCCTTTTGTAAATTCCTCTCAATACGATGGTGTGTGGTAAGGTTGATACTAACTGGTAGTGAAGTTGCGTGAAGTGTAGGCCACACTCTCCTTGTTGTCATACACGTGAACAATTGGACTTGGTAGGAAGACCCTGGTGTCAAGTTTTGAAGAGAGTGGTGGAAATCACTCTGCTCTACTACCGCAGTGCTGGGGGCTTTGTGGGGCTCCAGCAGGTTCAACATCTGCCAACAAACAGCCAGGTATTCATACAGCCTGCCAGATCTAGTTAGCGTTAACATATCCAGCCTGAATGATAGCAGAGGCCGCAGTTTGCTCCTGATCAATATACTACTGCCAATACCAGGTCATCCTGCCCCACTATAGTTTACCTTGAGTTTGAAGCTAGTGAAGTGTCCCTGGACAGGAGGACTCCAGGAGACGTGAGCCACCTTGCCGCTGCGCACATTCACCGACAGGTTGGACGGAGGATCAGGGGCTGGCAAAAACAAGGACATTTTAACAAGATAAATGACACAAAGTATAAACACGATTGTATTATGTATATGTGATTAGGTTTAAACTAAACTGTATTTAGATGGTGCATGTGCTTACTGAAAACTTGGTACACAATTACAGTGCAGGAAAATATATGTGAATATGAATTGTATTACTAAATAAAAAGAACGTTTCCATAGGAATTAAAGACAGTTTGTCAGAATTAAATACTTCTTCTGCACATTTCCCAAATTACCTGTGGTTATGGAGGCTGTCCATGTCAACCAGTCGTTAAGGCTGCTGTTGGAGTAGTACAACCAGAACTCGTACTTGGTCCCAGGGAGTCCCCGAGAGAATTCGATCACGTCCCCGATGTCCTGGGCGGAGAAGGTGGTGTTGGGGGCGGGAGAACCATGGGGCGGTGTGTAGTCCAGACGGTAGAAGCTGCCTTCTTGACTCAATGGGCTGTTCCCCGGGATACGGATAACTAGGTCTGCACACTGGCACACCTGGAGGACATGGGACATAACACATCAATAGATACTTCATAACTAGAGGACATGAGATATAGCACCTCAACAACAAACGTGCACATACAGGTTCGAGTAGGGATGGAAAGCGGGACAAAACTTTTTTAGTTGACACTTAGCAGCTAGTGGGGACTTTAGACTGAAAAGTGGCCAGTAACTAGCTAATAGTGGCACTAGAATAAAAGCACAAACCAATTCCTCTCAACCTTGTCAAAATGATGTGCCAAATCTCCCTTCTCAAGCTAACTTGTATCCCTCAAGCTTGTCAAGATTTTGTGCAAAATCTAACATTTAAGTTAACCAGGATGTTGTGCAGATTGTCCCTCTCAAACTAATCATTATGTTGTGAAATTAGTCCCTCTCAAGCTTTTTAATTATATGTTGTGAAAATTCTCCCTTCTCAAGCTTATCAATATATCGAAAAAAGTTTCCCTTCCCAAGCTAGCCAAGATTTTGTGCAGTTTGTTATTACTAAAACTAGCCAAGATGTTGTGCAGTTTGTTATTACTAAAACTAGCCAAATGTTGTGCAGTTTGTTATTACTAAAACTAGCCAATATGTTGTGCAGTTTGTTATTACTAAAACTAGCCAAGATGTTGTGCAGTTTGTTATTACTAAAACTAGCCAATATGTTATGCAGTTTGTTATTACTAAAACTAGCCAATATGTTGTGCAGTTTTATTACTAAAACTAACTAAGACGCTGTGAATCTGGTATCTTCCAAGCTAAGACACTGTGAAGCTGGTCCCTCTCAAGCTAATCAAGATGCTTCGCTGTTGATCCCTTCTCAATCTAACCAAAATGCTGTACATCTGACACTGCTCAAGCGAACAAAAATGTTGTACAGATGATCCCTACTAACCAAAATGCTGTGCAGCTAGTCCCTTATTAAGCCAACCAAGATGATGTGCAGTTAGTCCCTTATCAAGCCAACCATGATGCCGTGCTGTTAGTCCCTTATCAAGCCAACCATGATGCCGTGCTGGTAGTCCCTTATCAAGCCAACCATGATGCCGTGCTGTTAGTTCCCTTATTAAGCCACCAGATGATGTTGCGGCTTAGTCCCTTATATTTAAGCCAACCACAGATGATGTGGGCTAGTCCTTATCAGCCAACCATGATGCCGTGCTGTTAGTTCCTAATAAGCCAACCATGATGCCAGTGCTGTTATTCCTTATTTAAGCCAACATGATGCCGTGTGTTAGTCACTTATCAGCAACATTTATTGCCGTGCTGTTGTCCCTTATCAAGCCAACCATGATCGTGCGGATAGCTTATCAAGCCAACCATGATAACCTCTGTTAGTACCCTTATCCAAGCCAACCATGATGCGTGCGTGTTATGTCCCTTATTAAAGCTACCAAGATGATTGCAGCTAGTTCCCTTCTCAAGCTAACCAAGAATGCCGTGCAGCTTAGTTCCCTTCCAGTCAAGAGCGCCACCAGTATTTCCGCATTACATGGGGGCGCCACTTGTATCATTGTACAGTCGGCGCGAGCATGCCACTTCCTAATTACACGCATGCCATGTGGGCCTTGGTACAGTCCCAGCCACAAACATGGTATGTCCTGGCGACCGTTACATAAATATAGGGGGTGACCTTTTTACCCGATGTTGCCTAGTCGACATTTATTTTATGTATCTTCGAAATGTGTCAACAAAGAAAGCGCAAAGAATTGTAAACAAACTACTGGAGTCCAGCGAGACTATTCATTGGCGCGAGTGAATGTTTGTTCCCTACCGTCTTACTACTCATCCGAACCACAAATTTGCACTTAGTTGGAAGGAATAAGCAAGGTATAATTAAGAGCCCATCTCACCCCACGGATAACACCTAATTCAGGTAAATAATAAAACTCCAACCAGACATCGCATCGGGGTGCGATTAAAAATTAAGAATGGCAAATAATACCATGCCAATGTGAATCGTCAAAAATAGCCATTCACCACTTGCTTCTTATGCGTCACTAATATGCCCACTATTAATATTTCGGCGAGATACCGCACTTTCTAACGCTCGAAGCCCGGCCGCCAGAGAGGCTTCCTCCAACAAGCCGCCAATTCTCCGCTCTCACGCCCGAAGCAACAAACACACCGGTTTTCAGACGCGCTTTTTAGGTATTAAATCGGACTCTGCTTAAATTTCATTATATGAGGGTTGTAGATAAACTATTCGCGAACAAATAGCGCTTTGAAAAATCACTCTATGACCATTATTGGCCGCTTCCAAGCAGTTTTTCGGGAACATCTGTATTTACATACTCGCGATTTCCACAAAAAGTTATGATTATTTTTGCACGAAATTTTTATTGTAGGTAGGCACCGACAAGAGCTACAATTTAAGCCCTGAAACAAGTTCCTATAATAATTATAACCCCTGTAATTAAATGTCAAAAAATTGCAATTTTCCGCGGTTTTGATTTTTTATTGAAAAAAGTTGTGAACCGGTTTCAATTGACCAGGGCTCATTTTTTAGCCTTTTTAAGCGCTATCACAACCTATTTTTTGTTAAAAAAATATTCACACCTTAAAAGTGAAAAAAACAGTTTTCGACACATTTATGAATTTTTTTTAACGTAAAAGCTACAAGCCGATTTAGTCCAAAAAATATACATTCAATTTCTACGATTTTTCTCCTAATTATCGCGTTGAGAAAGTGTTTGGTTAATTTATTTTAAGAAATGGATGTTTTCCCGATATCTTACCTGGACTACTAGTTTGGTTGGGTTTGTCGGTGACGGAAAGGTCAGGATTTGAATCCCAACCAGGGGTATTTTTTTTATAAACGGGTTTATCCGTCTCTCTATGAAAATAAGTTTACATTTATTCTAAATTACACTCACCCCACTAGTGTAATTAAATTCGTTTAGAGTGGACGGAAACATACATCTTGGATTTAGGTTATCAAGGGGTCGCAATAGTATCAGATAAAATCAACCATTGCAAAAGGTTGCAAGCCACTGGGTTAGATTATTCAACACCGATGCGGGTTATTTCATGCTGATATTATTTCTGAAAAGGAACTATTATTGTAGATCACGTGGCATAACATAGATTTATTATAAATTTTGGAAAACTTTATACTGTCGAAACAAGTTCCTTTCTTTCTAAAGCACACCCGCATTTACATGAAATGAGAATGATAAACTATCGATTGAAAACCACGTCATTACACCCAGCAGGGATTCAAGCCTCCACCTTCCATAACTGGCAAATGAGACGGACGCCTCTGTCCACGTTCCCACCTACACGTGTGATGATATCAAGTTTATTATTATTATTATTATTATTATTATTATTATTAGCACCGCGTCTGACTACCCGTTCGGGTTATACGCACTTACGCTAATCTGTAATGGTAGGGTGATTGTGAGATGAAATGAAGGACCTACAGTTTAACGTGGAATCCGAACCACGGTGGAGGCCTGGCATTCCCCACATTCACAAGATGTCTTGTCAGAGGTGAAGGAAGGGTTTGGAAATCAGATAAATCTGTCCCGGGACCGAGGATTGAACCCCGGCCGCCAGCATAGAAGTCTGACACCTTACCCCTAGACCACATGATGATATCAAGTTATTATTATTATTATTATTATTATTAGCACCGCGTCTTACTACCCGTTCGGGTTATACGCACTTACGCTAATGTGTAATGGTAGGGTGATAGTGAGATGAAATGAAGGACCTACAGTTTAACGTGGAATCCGAACCACGGTGGAGGCCTGGCATTCCCCACATTCACAAGATGTCTTGTCAGAGGTGAAGGAAGAGTTTGGAAATCAGATAAATCTATGCCGGGACCGAGGATTGAACCCCGGCCGCCAGCACAGAAGTCTGACACCTTACCCTTAGACCACCCGGTCACCGATATTAAGTTAATAATATTAGCACCGCGTCTCACTAACCGTTCAGGTTATACGCTTTAAGTACTAATTACGCTAATGGATTAGGAATTGGGAAGGTTGAATTAGAGGAAGTAAACCCGCATTTGCGTGGAGGGAGCGTGGAAAACCATTTAGGAAAAACCACCCCCAGTTCACCCAACCGAGATTCGAACCTCGATCTCCCCGTCCTCAGCAGTCGAGCTCAACACGACTAGCGCGTTAGCCAACTACGCCACCGAGGGGGGTGATATAAAGTTGAACGATAGCCATTTGTGAGAGTAGCCCTAGTTTTCTCTCACGATCGTAGTATGGTTGTTTGAATTAGTTTGGATAACATATTCTGAAACTTTAAAAATGAATCATGGGTACGGAAATAGAACCCGAGACCTTTGGCTTAGTACGCCAATGCTCTACAATGAGCTATCCAGGAATCGCCCCGTGCCCAGGGTCATTCTTCACTTATATTTTAAATCAGAGTCTATGATGGACGTGCGGAAATTGTCGGCTACAAATGTGTGATTTTATTAGGATCACGAGCTATCAGATAACGCAGCCACCTTCGACTCGGTAGTTGGCTTAATGCTGCCATCAGTACAATTAATTATTATAATTGTAAGGAATTGTACAATTAAGATTCAAATAGCCGAAGCTATTATTTATGCTTTATGCTTTATGCTTTAAAATGGGAGTGAAGAATGACCCTGGGAACGGGATGATTCCTGGATAGCTCAGTTGTTAGAGCATTGACGTACTAATGTCAAAGATTCCGGGTTCGATTCCCGTGTAATTTTTCAATTTTCAGGATATATCTAGATGCAGTAATCATCACTAAAAGCATAAATAATAGCTTTAGCTATTTGATTCTTAGTTTAGATAACGTCAAGGTTTTATTAATTTATGTGTAGGAACGTTTATTTGTAATGAGATCTCATAATGGACTCTTAAAGAAACTATTTACTTCCAACTCCCCACAATACCTTTCGTCACGTATACGCTCACACAACTTTATTTATTCCTCTCCATAGTTCCAATCATTACTCAAATTCTTTCAATGTTTCAGCTTCTCGTTCATGGAATACCCTAACCTACGATATAAAGAAATTATAATTAATGGTTTCAAACGAAAAATCGCAAATAATCTGCGTGTGGAAGCTCATTCGTGAGATTGAGGAGTGTGAGACTTAATCACACCTTGGGTGACCTGGTGGTCTAGGGGTAAGGTGTCAGACTTCTGTGCTGGCGGCCGGGGTTCAATCCTCGGTCCCGGCACAGATTTATCTGATTTCCAAACCCTTCCTTCACCTCTGACAAGACATCTTGTGAATGTGGGGAATGCCAGGCCTCCACCGTGGTTCGGATTCCACGTTAAACTGTAGGCCTTCATTTCATTTCACAATCACCCTACATTACACATTAGCGTAAGTGCGTATAACCCGAACGGGTAGTAAGACGCGGTGCTAATAATAATACCTTCTTTTATGTGTGCGCGCGCGCGCGTGCGTTATCATGTTACGTAATCCGTGTATTTTAGCTCTAGTTTTTATACTTTTTTTGTGTGTTTTTAGATATATTATTTTGTTAAACTTCATTTTAATTGCATTGGTTAAGTGTAAGAAAAAGCGGTAGCCTTAACTTCGCCATTAAAGTCGATTATTATTATAACATCTTTAAGGATTATTTTTATATATGTCTTGTTGATAGGAGGTTCTGGTTCGCAGTTTTACATTCAAACAGAAGCGGATTTAAACTATAGGCCCATTAGGCTCGGGCCTAGGGGTGGCGAGCTTGAGGGCGGCACATTTTAGATAACATTATTTTAATTTTTTGTTTTTAATAATAACGTTTATGGCGTGTACATTCCTGTTTTTCTTTCGTAGAAATCTTTTCTCGAATACTAACTTCCGCACCCCGTTCCCTCATATCACTTTCCTCCGAAACCTCCTAAAAAGCTCGAAAAAATAGGGAGCGGGGGCGCATATTATAATTGTGCCTAGGGGCGCAAAAAGTTTAAATCCGCTACTGGGTTCAAGCTATGGCAATTGCAAATTGTTAAGAGATTTCCTTCGCTTTGTTAGTGAATAATTTCCTAGGTATTTGCAAGGTCCATCCTCAATCTAATAGAGGTATTTGAATCTTGTTGGAGCCATTTATTATGGTTTACATTCTCTATGTAAGGTCCACCTTCAATTTGACAGTGTACAAAGCAGGTTTTCCCCGGCCAAGATGGCGGAGGTAGGTAGCTCTTCTAACTGTTGTTGGCCTGTTGCGGAAATCACGTGCTGGCACTAAAATGGAGGGCTTGTACTGAATGACAGATGGGAGATGTTATGAATGACAAGAGAGAGAGAGGAGAGAGTGAGAAAGAGGTGGGAGGGATGGTTGGAAGAAGAGGTTTGCTGCAGGAATTTACTTAGCGGACATTTCAAAAGGAAATCAAACAACAAAACGTGTCATAAGCCACAGACATTGTTCTCTCTCTTGTATAATCAATCCAACACAAAGTGGACCTTTCTGAGCAAATGTTCTTACACGCTCTAATGCCGATACTATACTAAATAATATTAACTGTGAGACATCTTGTGAATGTGGGGAATGCCAGGCCTCCACCGTGGTTCGGATTCCACGTTAAATTGTAGGTCCTTCATTTCAATCACCCTACCATTACACATTAGCGTAAGTGCGTATAACCCGAATGGGTAGTAAGACGTGGTGATAATAATAATAATAATAATAATAATAATAATAATAATAATAAACTGTGAGCATATCATGGCCACGCGGGCTAAAGCATCCACCTCAACTGATCTGGTTTGACGGTGAGAGATAATTCAAATCCAGGCCGAGTGCAATGAAGGTGATTTTTCCTTAAAATTATACTACTCTTCCTCCACGTTATGCGGGCGGATTTCCTCTTAACTCTACCTTCCATTAGTGTAAATTTTACGGATGGACCAGCCGGGTAGTAGGAAGTCTATATTCCAAGTTGACATAGCACCAACAAATTACAAAATATACCCAAAATAAAATTTGACTTCCAGTGTTTTAATGGTAATTTTAGTCCAAAGACTGCGCATCTTGGAAGCCAATATCTGTGATCTGAGTTCCCCTGAGCAAAGACATGATGAATCCACTTTGTGAGGTTCGCACATAGCTTAGAGCAAAGACAGTTAAAAACTATCGGCCAATTCTGAAACAACACATTGCCGGCAAGTCCAACCAATGTCAAATGTTTCTCAAGACAATCGCTCGATCTCAGCGTAAGAGCCTTAAATCTCCCACCCCTTGCTTGTCGCACAAAACTTGTTGAGTGACAGGGGGTGATATACATCCCCTGTTCGTGGTAAACAAGGCCAGATAACGATCTTGACGGTCCTGACACTGCTTATCAAGTGTCAACTTTCCCAGCGTTTCCTCACCTGGGAATGCCAGCCTCGACCTCTTTATACCATGTACATACAAGGCTGATGTTTTCATACTTGATTCGTTAGATAAACTTGTATTTAAATAGTTAGGTAAGTGTAACGATATAACCAGAAGAGTGATGAGTGATAACTATGAAATATACGACGCGCAAACACAAGGGCATTGTTTTATTCCATGTTTTGGAAATAGTTAATGTTCCAACAAAAGTGAAACTCCTTTAAAAAAATTGTTTGTGTTTGTGTAAATTACAGGCTTAGTGAATATTTTGAAGCAATCTAAAATAGGTTTTGAATTATAAAAAAAAAACTAGACTACATTTAATCAAAACCACTTCCACCAAACTATTTAAAAACAAAATTATATCTAATTTTATATTTATTTGAAAGACAGGGTAGGCCAATGTTCACTTTACTAATTTAAGACATCTTGTATCTCTTCTGCGCATGCGTCTGTACTGAAACATCACCCGTTTGTACAAGGAATTAGTTGTGTTTAAATTTCACTTTACCGAGGCATTACCCACACCGGTATTAACGCGGTTTAAGATGTCGAGATCGCGTAAGACTGGTTTGACAGTGAGAGGGAGGTGTAGGTTCAAATCTCAGCAGGATGCATTGGAAGTGGCTTTCATCAGGCTTTTTTTACTGTTATGTTTAATGGTTTCATTAACGTCATAATCTAAGTGGTAGGATTGGGAATGAGAAAACCACCCCAATGTACCTGGCCAAGATACGAACTCACTGTCACCAGCAATCCAGTATAATGTGAGATTGTCACCTTAGACCAACCTACTACCGACGTGGGCTTTTTTAAATATGATTTATCACAGCGGTTTTCTTATTCACTTTCCAGGCGAATGTGGATACATTTTCTTTGCTCTAGACAGGGGCGTTGCACAAAGTATTTGAGGAGGGAAGAGAGGGGGGAGACAGTGAATTTGCCAACTCTTAGTGTCCTGGAATTAGAAAAAAAAAATCCCAGGTGACTAGGGATAGTAAAGGGCAACGTTGAGAACATCGGAGGGTTTGGGGTGTGTGGAATACCCCCTGCTAATAAAAGACTGGCAAGGGGGTTCTACCCCTAAAAAATTGTAAAATTTGAGGCGATAATTAGGCCTTGAATCGAGATTTTAGGCAACTGTATTTTAAAGTTGTTAATGATGGATTTTTCAAGTTAGAAGAATTATTTGTTTTGACATTCACTATCATCGCCTGTAGGAAAACTAACAAGTTTCAGCTTATAAAAACTACAAGCTTTATCAAGAGATCAATTCAAAACATAACCTAACCTTCTTAGGGCTACTAGTGTCTAGTAGGCAGTGGTAGTGGACTCAAAACTAGTAAGCAGTGACAACGGCGCTACTGGCCAACTTGATTAATTTAGCTTTCTATACAATCTACTTCAGAAGGTATCTCCTTCCAATGCTTGATGAGTTATGAAGTAGGGAACTTTTGAACTCAAGATCTCGATTCTCCACAAAATTCCCAACTTTCAAGATTTTCCCCCCTACCCCCAGCACGTCGCCCCTGATTCTCGGTACCATATGATTACTCCAAGGAACTCGCCCAGCCCTAAATCAACCAGTGGCAACTTAGGTCAACCCTGGACAGACAGCTGCAGTCACTGAAACATGGCTACTGGTGCACTGCTATTTCGGTATCGAGCTATAAATAGAGGGAAATAAATTACTATTACTATTACTACTTGACAAATTCTGAATGTTGGAATTGTAAAGTTAAATATTTTTTGTTTGGCCAGTCTGGAATAAGTGCTTCCCTGTGGGTCTGTTATAGAGTTGGAAAACAAAATGTCTTTAGCATTCTTTTAGGGCAGCGATTCTTAAACGAGGGTTCATGAAAGGTTTTTTGGGGGTCTAGAAAAAATAATTACAAATATTATTTGCTGGAGTCAATTATCTTAAATTTTACGTTTTGGAAGAAAGAATTCGATGATTGTAAGCATGTAAGTATAGTAGACGCTCGATTTTCCGGTGCAATGAAGCGGAGGGGAAGCGAGGATAATATAAATCACAGATAGTACAAATAATCCCCATATGTTTACCATCGCCATTAAAATGTGCTGCTCTTTGTTTCTACTTATTTATGTGAAAAGGGATTTTCCACAGTGGTAAATATTAAAACGAAGCAGCGAAATCAACTCCGAATCGACTCTTTCATGAGAATTAAAACAAGAATAAACAAGTTAGTGGAAAATGTTCAACAGCAGAGGCTCCATTAAATACATTAAGGTAAGTTAGTTTAAGTTTTTTATTTGTTTGTTACTATAACCAGTAAAAATAAAGCCACCATTTTAAAATAAATATTAATAGGTAAATAATGTGTTAGTAAAAACTAGGGGGCCGCGAAAAATATTTTAGGATATCTAGGGGACCGCGAGTAATAAAAGGTTAGGTACCACTGTTTTAGGGTATGGGGAAGTGGATCATCATCATCATCATCTCATCATCATCATAACTATTTCCAGCCTGTCAGTTTAGTAAATGCCTCCATCTTCCCCTATTCTTACACCATTCTTCTCCTCTCACTTGCACACTTTGTGTCATCCGCTCCGCCCATCTCTTTCTTGGCCTCCCTTGCGGTATTTCTCCTACATCATTTCCATTATTTGGAACAGAGTTGTGCTAGTTGTATTTGGTTGATCTTTGCTTTTCAATGGTTGAAAGTTTACATTTGGTTAAATCATGGAAAAGTATTTGTAAAGACCAAGTTTGTCAAGAGTAAAAGCAAACACACCCTGAAGTGTATATGAAACTGGTGCTAACAGCCACCAAATAGTGAAAACTCGAAGAATTTGGGGGGAGGTGGGCGGTCGCGTTGGTTAATAAACAAATGTAGGTACGCATATTTAAATCCCTCACCTTGAAATCGATCTATGTGGCATTACCACGTCGTACTACCCTTCCGGGCTGTCAGCATATCCATACCAATGAGGTTGGAATGCTGCAGGAAAAATCTATAGGAAATGTAATCGCGTTTGCGTGGCGGAAAAGTGGAGAACAATTTAGGAAACACTTTTATTACACCCAGGACCCAGCCAATATTCGAATCTCAACCTCCCCGTCATCAGAAAACCAGAATAGACAAGGTTACGCCTTAACCCACGTATCCACCGTTGCGGGAACGTGCACTAGTTGTCATTTACGTCTTGTGGTCAGTTCAAGTTATCCGAAATACACTTATTTAAGAAAATGTAGATATATATTTGCTTGGATAAAGAATAGGAACACATAATCCCGAATACCCGGGTCAGTTAGCATCCTGTCAAAGTAGAATGTCCACGTCTTTGTCACCAAACAATTGGCGATCATAATCCACGCAAGATTCATGTAAAATAGTGTTACGGTATCCCCCAAATATTACGGGTCTTTGAGCGAGGCTGTTTTTTTCTGTCTAGTTGATTATCTTATATTAAGCAAAAAGGACATATAATTGTAGGCAAGAGTTAAGTTTATAGAGAATAATAAGCTCCAAGTTAAAATATAGGTATTGGAGCATAGAGTTAGGATTAATGTAATTGCATTAATATGTATGTGTTTCAAATGTATGTGTTTCAATAAAGTCGTATCTCCACCGTGTCTAGTTGATGTGTCGTGTGATGGACGTGACCCAGCCCATCGTGGTTCCCACCCCGAGAGTTGACTCGATCTACGGCAGAAGAGGAGTTTGCTATAAACAACCTAACCACCGTGGTGACTGAGAGCCCACATTGCGATGGTATCATGTCAAGACATAGACCTTAACCCCCGCCGCCTAGTTGGTCCCTTCCTGCAAGACACTACCCAATAAGGATATAAGCGACATCCTTTCATGTGATGAGAAAATTGCGACAAGAACAAAGTCCAGGAAACGTTTCTTAGGAGACCGACAATAATGTTGCCATTCTCTCAATGACCGCCAAGACTTGGCTCAAAAGCAATGAGCAAGGTGAGTGTTGTGAACTTGTACTTACAGTCCAGGTCTATTCTCCGGCCATATTTGTGTGTGTGTGTGTGTGGGGGGGGGGGGGGACAAATTTGTTTAAGGGAAAGTTGAGGAATCACAACCACTTATATTCCATTCACGGTAGGAATTACTCTCTGAAAGGTCTTTTTTCCTACCAATATCCTACTATATAATAGATTTATGGTAGGGAAAAAGGCCTTTCAGAAGTCAATTCCTACCGTGAACAGACATTACCCAGTCGACAAATGGAGCCATATTTGGTCATTGTGTGCTGGAGCACCCCTTGCGGTGGCCAAACAGTCTTAGGAGTTGGAGTCATCTTGTTACACTTTGTTCACAATAAACAGCGAGCTCAAACAAGGTTCGAGTCTCGGCCGAGTGTATATCTATTGCGGGGGTTTCAAACATAAAAGTGTCCGAGGGCCACAATTGAATCCACGAGTCTAGTGGTGGGCCGCAACATAATCTGCTATGGGGTGGAATGAAACAGGACTCGCGCAGATACGAGTTATTATAAAACTAGAGCGCAATTAAGTATATTATTGAATGAACATCAGTTGGAGCTTTGATTAATTTTTTTTTCCACACAAGTTAAAACTTTCCGTTTCTTGACTAAAAACGTCAATTTTACTCCAGTATATTACTTTTCCAAGAAACTTTGCGGGTCGCCGGTTGGAAGCCCTTGGTCTATCGAACATGTTTTTTAAAATTATTTTTCTTGTAGTTTTTTTTTTTTTTAATTTTATTTACACACTTTAGGTCAGTAATTTTCAAACTTTTAGAACTTCCCTCCACCCTATTTTCGATGTTAACTTGACATATCTCACGTCCTCCCTTTCTCTTTTTTATTTATAGTAATCCAAATATGTATTTAAATAGCCACCTTTAAATGCTTCTCCATATTTTGAATTCACTAAAATAAAAACACCTAAATTATGTAATTACAAAATACATAATATGGTTCAAATAACTGTGATTATAAATCGATAGAGCGTAGATAAAATAGCCAAACACAAACATCTATACATTCATTAAACATTAAAATAAACTACACGTTAGAGATCCAAATACAAAGGATGGGACTAAGGTCTGTAGGAGCATATTCTTTGCAGCGAAAAAGCTAGATCAAAAATAGGCGAAGTCCAAAAGTAAGTTGTGAGCCGTTTGGTCATATAATCAATCTCTCGCGCCCCCCGGTTTGATAACCTCTGCTCTAAACTACCAACCTTATCCTTCCTTCCCCTCCCCTTAAGATTAGTCGTTACAGTCCAATCTTCAAGAGAAGGGACTTTCTTGAAAGCTATTAAAGTTACTATCTGCGTTCACGTATTCATACATCAAATAATGTAATCTGAAGCCATCACTTTTGATAGATATTATCAATATCTATAAAATAATACAAACAATATTGTAAAATGTTATCAATGTTGACTGCAAAAGGCCCTTCTTTTAAAAATTGAACTGTGCTAACCCTTGATGCAGAACGTACTAATATAACTAAGCATGTACTACCAGTGAATATAGATTTCTCGAGTTCAACCCACACAAAACAGATGTCCACCTGGTATCCGTAAGGTCCACTTGAGTTCCAGCCAGAGTTGACCGGTCTTGAAGGTAAACGAGAGCTTTGTCACCAGATTCTGTCCAAACAATTTCCCTGCTGGCCTGTGCTCCAGGACAGGCCGGTGTGAACAACTCTCCCATCTCCAAAATAACCAGGTGCCCATATCAACCATTTCTACGAAATAATATCGATAATAAGGTTAAGAAACTGTAAAAACAGGTTTCCACCTAAGATCTGACTTTGTGTAGCTATTTATTCTCGACACATAATATGCGGAAAATGTAGAGGTAGATCGGAACCGGTGGTCACACGGGCAAATTTGTCGGTCTCTCAGAAGACTGTATCACCACTGAGGAGGAGGCCAAGGTACAAATCTTGACGAGTCTTTTGGGGGTGGTTTTCCACATGTGGTCTATCACTGTGATGTCCCCATACACTTTCCACGCTAATTCGGAAGCACTTAGTTAACAAAACCACTGTTTTCATCCAGATCCTAGAAGTTAGAGCGTTAATAACCTTTAGTGTTAAACGTAAAGATAAAAAAAAAATGTAACGAAATTTTTGAATAAGTTGACAGATTTTCCGAACAAGGCAACAAGGAAAAAACCAAGAGGTTAAATTAAAAAAGAAGAAATGGAATATTATAAAAACCGCCCCTGGGAGTTTTTACGAGAAACAAAACACGTCAAGGTCAACTTCAATTATCTGCGTATAAAGTGAACCGGTAGTAAGAACCGGTGATAGAAAACTTTTGTTCTTGAACAGAGTGAGTTTTGTCGTAGCGCACTTAGGAACATGTTTGTTTCTGAAAACACTCGTTTAGAGGTTCTTATTTAGATATTTTTTCATCCACCACGTCGTACTACCCGTACAGACGAGCGGAGGTAGACTGGGCACTGCCTTTGACCCCATGCTACCACCAACATTTACCCCCAAGGTGGATTGGTTACTGCTACCTTGCAGTACAATATCCCTCCACAAGTAGATTGAAAAATGTTAGCCAAGCCTATCCTAGTCTAACCTAACCTAACCCAAAATTGCTGCCCCTATCAATCAACATTAATTTTATCTAGGGCATATTGTACAGAGAAGATTCATCTGGATGGCTTGAAGTCTGTTGGCGATTCATTGTAAACATTTTTAATTAATATTGTATTATTTATCTTACCTATTATGAAGTGCCAATCCACCACCACCCATCCGGGATACCTGCATTTCATCAATTAGCAGGGTAAGTATTATGAAGATTAAAATGACAGTAAGGAAATGTACCATTCACGTGGATTAAAAGTGGTAAAACATTTAGGAAAAAACAGCCTCAGTATACAAAGTATACAAAATTCAAAACCAGATGACCTTGTACCTGGCAAATTCGACTATATGAGCCTGACAATTTAGTCCATGTGTCCACCTATTCGGGTATATTCCAACTATTAATGAACATGGCTTGGAATAAATAATCTTGTATGGACATTTTAAAAATATGAGCGTTTTCTATTAGCCTGTGTACATTTAAAATAGTATGTGTGTTTTTTAAAATTCGAATCCAGGTTGCCAGTGGAAAGGCCGACTTGGAGGCACTATTTTTAGAGCAGCGCGTCTTACTACCCAATCAGATTATACGCATATGTACTAATTAGGCAAATGTGTTAGGGTTGAGGAGGGTAGAGGAAGTGTATTCGCACTTACACGGAGGGAAGAGTGGAAAACCACCCTCAATATAATTAACCCAGATTCGAACCCCGATCTCCCCGTCACCGGCAGGCCAGTCCTTTGCGAGAGTAACGCCTTAGACCAGGCATGTTTAACTTATGGCTCAACTCATGGATGTGTGCGGCCTGAATTTTTGATCAAGGCTGTGAAAATAAAGTATTTTTGAATGTTTTACAATGTCAAATTTAATTGTATTTAATTCTAAACCCTTTCATAAATAATTGATTTTTTAAACAATGCTTGATCGACACTGCAAAATTCTTGGGGAAAAACAAATGGTGAACCGTATTTTTTATATCTTAAGTTCAGATTTGTAATAAAGAGGTACAAAGTGACAGTAATGTTTTTTAATGCAGCCTCCTCATTACTTTTAATTCTCAATCTGGCTCATATGAAAAAACGAGTTTGACACGCCTTCCTTGGCCCATTTGACCTCCGTGGAGGCAAGCACTATACCAGGTGGAATGGAAACTTGATCGTGACATTCGCGTGTGCATGTGCCTCCCACTCTAGGGGAAACGGTGCAGGACAGACATGAAGAGCAACACCTTGGCCCCCCTATTTCCTACCATGTGTGTCTCTTGGCCCTGGCATAGTCACGCGACAAGCGGAGAGGACCGACCAAAGGATTCTGGAGGCATCCTTAAATACAAAATAATTAACTTAATGTATGTGCTTTGTGTAATCTATGCACCCTATGAACTTTGAAAAGTAGAAAAAGGGCAAGTTTGCCTAGCTTGATGCCACTATGGTGTAGGTTATATATTATCATTAGAGCCCGGATTTTTATGTAATTACACATTTTAATCCTGCCAGTTAGAAATGTGGAAAACAAAATATCGATGAATTAGGTTGTTTGGGACTGAATGTTTAGTTTTAATCTTACATATTTTCGAAGATAATAGATAAAATTGTATATAATGATTTAAAAAAAAAGGTTTAACGTTATCTTTTGTGTTTATTGGAGATAATTCTTTTGAGGGATAAGTCATTAATTTTCAGGCAACGTGTACTTTCATAAAATAATGTATTCAATGAAGGGCTGGCAGTGGGCAAAGTCCAAGTCAAGTATGCTGGCTCGTCAGAGACAATTACAGTTGCCGTAACGTAACTTTGTGTCTGACATTTCTCGTGCTATGAAGGGTTGACAATGCAGCATTGCCACATAGTGGCCTAGCAGCACA
The DNA here is from genome assembly GCA_039000515.1 of Timema cristinae. NCBI lineage: Eukaryota > Metazoa > Arthropoda > Insecta > Phasmatodea > Timematidae > Timema > Timema cristinae. The sequence goes on from JBCFYV010000012.1 coordinate 83,440,890, forward strand.
TCTCTCACGCAGCGTGTCAATTTGTAAACACAAGTCAAAGAGTTGTAAAAGAATAATATTCTTGGATCTGATTAACTCCTTTTCCCGTTGTTCTTAGGCCGGAGGAAGAAATGAATATAAAGCGGCAAGGTAAAGAACGAATTATGAAAACGGAAACCAAAATCAATCAAGGAAATTTAATTTGAAGTCCGTCACAATAATAAGGCGCGTAAGACAGTATTGAAAAGCAAACAGGACCAACTATGTTTATAGGTATAAGTGGAATACTGGCTAGTATGTCGCGACCCAAAATTAAGCCTCGGAACGAAAAAAAAGTCGGAAACAAATGACTTTAAGAAATTTGAAGAAGTCTTCAGGGGAAATTTAAGTTGTGTAAAACAAATTAATAATGCACCTCAATTCATTAATAAAGTAATTTTAAGTGTGTGTATCTAGAAACATGTTTTTCTATTAATGCCTTCAGGAACTTGCAGCTAAAAATTTAATATTGTTTCAATAATATGTATGTATTATTAACGGGGGCAGGGGGGAAGAAGATTTATTCAATGCTAACCTATGTTCACATTACATTATTTTAACTGGTATTGCTACATATTTATGTACATATTCTTTTAGGTTTATATATATATATAAACTCTGCCACTCTGCTTTATATATATATAAAGCAGAGTGGCGAAACAATGGATGATCGCGGGACCTTTGATAAATTTGTAGGTCAATCGCGGTCCCTGGAGTAATCTATGGTAGTAGCATAGTGTAATCAAACAAGGTAAGACTGCTACTTCTCAGGGTGAACGCGTACTCAAGTTTCTTTCAACTATCAAGCTACATTATTCTTATCTTCATAAGGCTCATTACCTTCAAAAATAAAAGTGAAAACCCCAACAACATTGCCTAGGGAAAACTTGTTACAGTATTTTTTTTATATATATGGACGGTTGGAGCGCTCCTAGAAGTAGAGTCTTGGGGCAAACTGCCCTAAGGTGTCCCTCCCTATCCTCTTTGGGTGATCCTGGTTGTAGATTACATTCTTTATAAAAACTAAAATTGTATTTATTGTATGGTAGCCATTTTTTTTAAAATCTACATAACCGAAAAAGGCGCAATATCCAAAACGATGGCTTGACGCTCATTGTGGGGCAAGATTTTTCAGCATACAACTTACAAACAAAATTAAACTAGTCTAGCAAATCTTAGCACTGACCATCAAACACTTTTAAAGAAATTAATAATGTTAAATGATTAGTGCAACAAACCCAAAAACACCTGCTTCGGTGGCCGCATGGTCTAAGGCGCTACTCTGGCAGACTAGACTGTCGATGACGGGGGGATTCCCTCTACTTCCACGCAAATGCAGGTACACTTCCTATACATATAACGTTCCCAATCCCTAAAACATTAGCGTAATTAGTACAGAGGCGTATAAACCGAACTGGTAGTAAGACGCGGTGCTATAAATAATAAAAAAGTAAATGTCGGGCCGTGATTTTACCCCCACCCTTATCACCCACACTCTACATTAAGGCCTTTGGCCCTGTCGAGTGCAAATCTAAAACCTATTTTTTTGGGATGGTGGGCGGGAGGGTGAAAGGCATGGCGTGGGTTCACAACCGACCAAAGTATCCTTCCGCGCCAACAAGAACAGATGGATCACGAAAACCGTAAATGGTGCGAGTTACCGGACAGGTCTTGCGGAAAAATCATACGTTTGGAAATATCATTTTTCTCGAGAACGAGTGAAATTTTTATGTTAATATTTTCAACACCCCTTCTAAGATAATGTATCGATGTTTATTAATTATTACATTTTCTTATTTTTTTTATGAAACAAGCTGGAAGTTTTCTATTAAAGAATGTCAATTTTATCAATATTTGATCACTGTTAAAATTATAGAGGAAGTGCGTATGTAAAAAGTATAGCTTAATCAACATGCTTCTATTCTTGAACAAAACGTTTCCGAAAATAAAATTTCAAAACAATAAACATTCCTGGAGATAGCCGTTTGTTTCCACGCCAAATGAAAAGGGCCAATCACCTTAAGCTTGTCGAACTTGCGGCCAGATCCATGGTTCTGTGAGGCCCACTGACCTTTTGATGAACAAACATACACTGCGGTCAGATTCATCTTATATTTTTTAGAAACGCGTCTTACTACCCGTTCGGATTGTAGGCCTATGTACTAAATACGCTAATGGATTAGGGGTGAGGAAGGTTGAATTGTATAGGAAGTATACCCGCGTTTGCATTGAGGAAGAGTGGAAAACAATATTGGAAAAGCCATCATCAGCACACCCAGCCTGGATTCGAACCCCGATCTCCCAGTCATAGGCAGTCTAGTACATTGCGAGAGTATCACCTTAGACCATGCAGCCCCCGAAGCTCATCTTATTAAAAAAAATTAGAAATACATTTGAGATTATGACATATTGTGGTTTACGGACACACATTCGTCATCAATTACGAAAGTGGCTTTAACACAAGGTTAGGAGTCCACCACTTCCACCTGTGATGAAAAAAAGTTTCCATTTTCTGGGTAAAAATAGAGAGTAAATCTTACAATTTTATTTAAATCTAAAGTTTCTCCGTGTCATAATAATGAACTAAAAATCAGGTTACATTAGGTTATGATAGGTTAGATCTGAAAAAATGAAAGGAAGAAATCTGTTTATCCCTTGGTTGGTCCATAACAACCCTACTTGGTTAGCCGCAAGCAGCACATTTTGGATTACTAAGCGGAGAGTTTTAATCTCTAATAACCCGAGAGAGAAGAATCAACAACAGCTTCTTACGAGACCAGTCACAATTAAGGCCCTGCCTACCCATAAATGCACGGTTCTAAACAAAAGAATTTAGAACAAAATATATTTAATAATTCCACCTTGTTGTTTTTTATTTATTTTAGTAACATATCTGGGCATCTTTCATAATTCTTATGGTATTTTCAAACCATGCTAAAAATAGTTATTGAAATATTTTCATTAAAATGTTTCCATTTCAATGCATTTTAAATGGGAAAACAAAAATTATTAATGGATTTATTTATATTCTTTGTACAATTAAGTTAGAGTGTTTGTTTATAACATAATATTTAATGAATAATTTCTTTTTCTTTTTAGACATATTTTTTAATTTGGGTTAGCTTCAATAATCACGACAATATTGAGCTCTAACGACTCCCAAGTCGACTCTCTAGTCAAAATACATGGTTTTAAATACAACTTTTCCTTCTGCAACTAGTTATCATAGCTGATAATAGGTGCCGTTAGTATGATCATTACCCATTTACAAGCTAGTATCATTTTGCAAGCGTTGGCTAACCTGCTGTATCGGAATACAGGCGGCAATGGAGGGTTAAACTAATCTCTGTGACCTTCTTGAGTAGAAGAAACATTAATACCATGTACGTTAGGATAAGAAGGGTCAATGTCCAATTATGAAAATTTGCGTAATTAAATATAAACAATTAAACATCTTAATATATTCAGTAACTAAAATACTCACAAAGTCTTCCTGCTGTGTGAATAAATATAGTTGGTCCCTACTTACTTCAATGAGAGTATTACTCTAGTGATACATTATTTTCAAAGAAAAAGCGACATGCTTTTCCATACACAAAGTTTTATGACATTAGCCCTTATTTAACTGAGACAGTAAAACATGTAAAATTCTTCACTCTTATCTTATATTCTTTCTTGAGTTTTCTCATTCTTTAGCACTACACGTTGTAATAATAAGTGTTAATATTCAAAGTAAATGAAAACTACTGTACATTGAATTTTTAATCCACTATTATAATAAATAAAAATAAACATTCCTGCTCATATCAAACATAGTTATTTTAAATAAAGTTTGGTCTAAATGTAATTTGGAGACGTTCTCAGTATAATTTTATATACTAGTTTTTATTTTACTGTCTAGGATTTGACTCTCATTGGACTTTGGAATAAGTTATTTTTCAAAAAGTTAATGAACGAAGTTTTTGGTAGTCAAGATGTGAAAATGTTAATTTTATTTTATTAGCGTGTTAAATGTGATTACATTTAATTTGAACCTGTTGCATTCTCGCAGTTTGGTCGCTCGTTTTGGAAGAAATGTATCGAATCCCGAACAATAAGTACCCACGGTGATTACTTTTTATATAATTAACAATATGTGACCTTTTTGCTTTCGAACAAAATCCAATGGATTGTATAAATTTTGAGGTGCAGAAGTATTTACAAAATATTATTTTATATCCTTGTGAATAACAAGTTTATGAAGAAAGGGCGCACAAAGAAAATCAAAGATATAATTGATTATTTAACTTATTGTAGTAAAGGGTAAGTTTTTTTAATGGTATGCATATTACTGGCGCTTAGGCTATCTGTATCTACTAATTTAAGTACAATGGATGAGCAGCGATACTATTTTATTTACTGTAGAAATAATATCAAAATTAAGATACAAATAAATACTTCTATATAACAATGCAGCGATTATTCTGATATTTCAAGTACTTTTTTTTTTTTTAAAGAAAAGCTCTTAGCTGAAAGTAAATGTTACTAACACTCTGTAACGCACTTATTGTATGTTCAAAATCTCTTGTGCCTTGGCCGAGTTCGTATCACGCTAGTACTAAGTAATTTCAACCTAACAGGGAATCGAACTAGTCAAGTTATTGAGCTGATTAATTTACGCACTCAGTGCTCAGTCATAGCACTTTAGCAATATTGACCACGACATGAAGCCGATGATAAGTAAATATATATTTAAAACCATTAAAATTAATGAACTTTTGTGTTCCCTATGCCATAAAGTAAGTAAGTATTTGATACCCGACCGCCTCTGTTGTATAGTGGTCAGATTTACTGGCTTCAGATACTGAAGTCCCAAGTTCGATCCCCAGTGCCCCTAATTCTGTCTGTGAAGCAGTGGGTCTGAAACGGAACCAAAATCAACCTCGTGCGGACAAATGAGATAATTGAATGAATAAGTAGCGCTTCAGTCTAGAAAACTGAGATAGAAGTCTGGAGGGCTCGTTGTGCTAACCACATGGCACCCTCAGCTTGAAAATGTTGGCCCTATCTTTGCCAACATACGGCAGCCTCTCGATTGGTATAGCCTGCTTGCAGGCTGACACCATGGATATATTACTCAAGTTAAACTCTACCAATAGGATAAAAAATTATTCCCAAAAACATTTATTTCTGGAAAATTGTGTAAATCCATAAGATGTTTGAAAACTGTAAACACCGTATTAAATAACAGATACCCACTTCAGTGGCTGAGTGGTCTAAGGTGTCACTCGTGTTAAATTGGCCTGCTGATAGCGGAGCACTTGGGGTGCAAATCCTGGTCGAATCTATTGAGGGTAGTTTTTCCTAAATTGTTTCCCCATCTTCCAAAATAAAAATGCTGGTAGATAACCTCTCAAATGCTTCTTTCCTCATTACCACCCAATTAGATTATCATATATGCGTATAACATGAACAGGTAGTATGACGTGGTAATATCAGTAATAAAAATAACAGATATATTTATAGTCAAAATTGTTATAGTCTTCGAAATGAAACTGCTTTTAAAATATGTTATTGCCTCCTTAGCCTTTAAATTTTAAAAATTAGCCAAAGCACAGTGGCCAAATTTAGCACATTAAATTTTAGTTATTTTTTATTTTACCTGCTTACTAATAAACTCAAATAAATGGTACAACAAAATCGTAGGCTACATACTCAATCGTATAGGTTATTTATTATAGTTAGTGACAAAACCTTCAAAAATAAGTTATCTCTAATTTTACCTTAAATACATTTTTCTCTGATAAATAAGTGTACATTATTATTTATCACTACCCTCACCAGATATTTATTTGAAAAAATTTCAATAGTGGTACAACAGCATTAACCTGGAGTCACGTGACACTTTGATATGCTAATTACTCAAAATGGGTACGGGTTGTAATGATATGAAATTATACATATCAATATGTTATTATTCAAATCTATATTTAAAATTACTATATTTAATATTCGAGCGGGCTGTAAGATTTATTTGTGTAGAACTGTCGAGTTGTAAGGTGTGGTGAAATCCTTCTACGTCTCTATTTAAAAAGACAACGCACTCTCCGTGGAAAGAGACGCACCTGGGTGACCTCACCCCTTTTCTTCTAGGAAGCTTCGAGAAGGAAATGTCGCTTGATATAACCCTTCAAATGCGCACATCTCCTCACTGCTGATGATCCTTCCTTCTCGACAAGAACACGTATAGCTAAGATTCATTTAACGCAATAGTCGGGCTTTTATCAAAATATAAAATGCGTGTGATATCTAGCTAAAAGTAAACAGTTTATTCATTTAAAATAAAATAAAAGACTATAAAAAAAAAACATCAGAACTTTTAATTTATAAAATAATATAATTAATTATTAAAATAATATCACCCTTACGATGGCGTATAGACATTTCTTATCAGGCTAGCGTTTTAATTATTACAATAATGGCTTCCCAACGTGGAGGGCCTGATAAGCTGAGTTAAAAAATATATATATACATAAATTCAGTTCACAACCCGAGAAAGTGAAAGTGAGTGCTCAAAGAACAGTGAAAGTGCCACAAACAGCTTAAGTACTTAAAAAAAAAAAAAAAAAAAAAAAAAAAACAGGTGACTTAAGAAGAAGAAGTTCCAAAGCAGGCGACGTTGGAAGAAGAAGTTCCAAACCAGGTGACTTCAAAGGGAGAACTTCCAAATCAGGTAGCTTCACAAGAAGGTCAGAGCTTCTAGACTTCAGGTGAAGTACGCAGGGAGAATCTTACGTAAGTCATCAACAACAACAAAATTGCATTAAATATGGAAGAAACGGACAGTAGTAGCAGTGAAGATAACTTTCCCCTAGCACAATATTCCCAACCAATAGTAAAAGAACATTCTTGTTTAGAACTATCTGATCAGGAACAAAGTGAACAACAAATTAAGAAGGTAGTTGAACCAATAGCTCATAAAGAAGAAGACTTAAGGGGGGTGGAGAATGTTTCAAAGGTAGAAGGTATAGCTCAACAAACCACCTCAGCAAATGACCTCAATGTAGTATTAAAGCAGTTAATGCAGCAAATGAAAGAGAGTAGTGAAAAGTTGAGTCAGAAAATAGATGAAAATAGTCAGAAAATAGATGAAAGGTTTGACAAAAATAGTCAGGAGCTACAAAAAAATAGTCAGGAGCTACAAAAAACTAGTCAGGAGCTACAAAAAACTAGCCAGGAGCTACAAGAATAAAAATAAAGGTTAATGAAAGCAATGAAAATAATCAGAAACTAAACATTAAGTTTGATGAAAAATTTAAGAATGTAAATGAACAATTCAACAGGTTAGAACAAGAATTACAGAGTAAATTTCAAGAAGTACAAAACGACTTTGACACAAAATTACAGAAAGTACAACAACAGACTAAAAGTGACCAAATGCAGGTAAGGGACGAACTACAGACGCTTAGGGAAGACTGTAGTAAGTCAGAAAAGCAGACGAATGAGCAGATAAAAGAACTCAAAAATGCAAAGGAAAAATTGAAGTTTAGACAGGATTCTTTAAATTCTAAGGTAAAAACTACTCAGGAAAGTTGCGAAAAGAATAAAAATGAAATTCTAGAACAGGTGCAAAATTTAAAAGAACGGTTTGCGACTGTTGAAAAAGAGCAACAAATATATAGTGATAACCTTAAATTCCAAAATGACCTCTTTGATGGACACACTGGACCAGATGTGTACATAAAGGAAATAGTTGACCACCAATTGGACAAATTTAAGGACAACCTGACTGAGACTGTGGACAAGACGTCACAAACAGTCAAACAAATGCGACAACAATTAGAACAGGCTAAGTCAAAATATGACGAGGTAGTAGAAAAAGGGACGCTAATTACCACTGGTGCCTTAGTATTACCCAGTACGGGCATACAGAATCAACTAATGGAATCTGTACCCACCTTCAGTGGAAATAATGATAGGGTGCATGCTGTACAGTTTTTGAAAAAGATGGATAGACTTTTTGAAAATAGTAAACTCACTGAAGCACAAAAAATAGCATTTTTCAATTCAAAGTTAGTAGGTGACGCTGAAGCGTGGCTGAATAATCACGAGGCTGAATATACATCATATGAAGCAATAAAGATACCTTTTCGTAAAAGATTTTGGTCCGTGTATAAGCAGGACAAATTAGTAAATGATATTTTTACAGGCCGGTATGATCCACATCGAGGGCCTATGTGTGACTATTACAATAGATATGCCATGCAGGCAGGGAATTTGGACATCCCTATTGACGAGGAAAGATTAGTAAATCAGTTATTGCATCACTTCCCACGTGAAATACAAGATGCTCTTATAGCTGCTAGAGTAAAAACTAGCGTTGAAATGAGAGAAATTCTTGAAATATTTGATGAGCGCTCTAGGAGAGAAAGGTCGAAACCACACATGCAAGATAGCTCATTTCAAAATGGAGGAAACCATTTAAATAGGGAGAGTAGATATAACCAGGCACGACCTATCCAGAGATCGAACCAGGAGTCGAGAAATCGAACTTGGGAAAATTCCAATAATCAGGGAAACAATTTTAATCCTAATTACACTAATCCTAATCAAAAGGGAAATTATTCTAATCCTAATTACAAGGGAGATTTTTCTAGACCACCAGGGGATAGAATAAACTTAATCCAAAGAAAAGAACACAAGGGTAACGTTAGTCAACAAAGAAATCAGCTGATAAACACAGACCTTGAAAAAATAGAACCACACCCACTAAAAACCCATGTCATTGTTCATGAAGAACCGGGACAAAACTTACAAAAAAATGGTCAGACAAGTAATTGAGTTGCCCGACAATGACAGCCACTCAAGTTAGAGAAAGGGCCACTACTTTAGAAAACTGTCAAAAAAATATTTGTGGAAAAAAAAGATGGGGGGTTAGGCTATGTTTAGACGCTAGACGAGCAAATCAATATTAATATATATATTAATGTTGTCCATTGATTCCACAATCGCCTGGCAAATTTCATTGTTATGTCAAAATAAAGAGAGTTTCATATCATATAATTTTAATATGTAATAGGTGTTTAGAATTGAACCCTAGGTCTGTCTGTACACAAAGAAGAAATGAATTTACCTTGTAACTAAATGCGACTTAGGTTTGTAGTTATTAGAAATGCTACGCAGGTTTTTAGTTGCTAGAAATGTGACGAATATTTCCTAAGAAAATGTATTGTTACAAAACAGAAAAAGAAAAAAGAGATGGAGAGTAACCCTTTTCCATCATATTCAATTCTCAGAGAAAAAAGGATTCCTTTGACAAGAAATAAGTTTAAAGTAAACAACTATAATGGCCAGTAAGGCAGGTAGCATTTTTCTACATGAAAGTAAGAAAAATAATTTTCTTTTTTCTTTTTTTTCCTATCTCACAATATTTCTTTCTCTGACTATATTGTAATAGAAAATAGTTTTTTCTATGTACATGTCTTAAATTATATCATAAATTTTGTAAAACTTTTAAGTATAATTTTAATGAGATAAGGATAATAAATAAATTAGTTCAAGGTTCTATGAATATTAAATTCTATGTATTATGTATATTATACTAAGCAAAGATGATTAAAATTGAATTATGTGTTGTACTACCAATGTGTTAAGCAAGAATGATTAAAATGGAATTATTTGTGTTGTATTAATAATGTATTAAACAAGGAAGCATTTCAATGTTATTATATTAAGTGTGTCATCTTTATTATACAAGCTGTGTTTAGATAAATAATAATAATTTATCAAGGACTTATCATAGAAATGTAGTGTATGTAATTCATTAAAAGTGCCTTAAAAGTAATAATATTCAAAATATCGATTCATCAGTAACAGTCGGGAAATTTTAAAGATAAAATTTAAATGCATTATCAAACAAGGGTCAAGGTATGAACCTATTACAAAACAATAAAAATGTTGAAGTTTGTAAGAAATTTTATAGGCCAAAGAAATGAACGAGTATTAAGAATCTTTGATACAGAGTTAAAAAAAAAAAATTTGTTTGACCGATCTAAATGATCGATATGAATTAAATATATTTGTTTACGACACCCAGTAATGATCGTTCATGGTAAAGTACCATCATAAATGCAAGATGTCTAAAGAAAAGGAGGTTATGTTTTAAATTCGCTTGGTATGGATAGGTAGTTATGCAATGATATGAATTATAGTCGTAGGTCTAATATCTAGTCTTCTTGGAAGATAACACCAGTTGAAGGTGAAGAATTCGTCGTTGATCCTAATTGCACCAAATAAGGTGAGCTCCGTCGTTGATCCAATATACATTAAGGTGAGTTAAGTCGTTCAAAATAAAAATAGATATATATGGGAAGAATTGCCCCATAAAATCTATTTATGTGAGTCTACGTCATTGAAGAAAGGTAAGATAATAGTCGACGTAATTCATTTTGTTTAAACCTATACCAGGGAAGGAATTAAAGTTGTCTGATGAGATTTTCTGGTGTGTTTCGTAAACAAATTAAAACAATATAGTTAATACAAAACTAGATAAAAGTATTCAACGGTGAAGTAAAGGAGAATGTCAAATATTTTGTCTTGGGCCTATAAAATAAAATAAAAAAATAGCTGGAGCAAAGGCTGATTTAATTAAAGTCGTATAAAATAAAGTTAATTTAATTAAAATCAAATTGATTTGATTAAAACATTGTTAAAGAACAATGGATAATAACCATGATGTTAAGGAGGATCGATCAATGAATATTGAGATAGATAATTTAAAACATTGTGTAATAAAACAATTAAATTAAGGGTTTTATCTACATTGTATAACATTATATTAAATATGTCAAATATATTGTATTAAGTAAATAAAATGTAATTTTGGTTAAATATTTTAGAACTAAGATTTTCTGAATAATGCTATTAAAAAAAACACAATAAAAAAAATATTTTAGTGTGACACTGTTAAAAAAAAAGACTTTTCTGTTTTGTTGTATGTAACAAAGGAATTTCAAGAGAGAAAGTATGGTTGAGGACAAACCTTAACTCAACAATTGTACTTAAAAATAATTTTGTTCTGTATATTCAATTTTAAGTGTATTTATAAGAAACTTGTACATTATGTAATTGCTGTTAGATATCACACACGTTCAATCTTTCCAGCAATTAGGGGGGTAACTGTAATGATATGAAATTATACATATCAATATGTTATTATTCAAATCTATATTTAAAATTACTATATTTAATATTCGAGCGGGCTGTAAGATTTATTTGTGTAGAACTGTCGAGTTGTAAGGTGTGGTGAAATCCTTCTACGTCTCTATTTAAAAAGACAACGCACTCTCCGTGGAAAGAGACGCACCTGGGTGACCTCACCCCTTTTCTTCTAGGAAGCTTCGAGAAGGAAATGTCGCTTGATATAACCCTTCAAATGCGCACATCTCCTCACTGCTGATGATCCTTCCTTCTCGACAAGAACACGTATAGCTAAGATTCATTTAACGCAATAGTCGGGCTTTTATCAAAATATAAAATGCGTGTGATATCTAGCTAAAAGTAAACAGTTTATTCATTTAAAATAAAATAAAATACTATAAAAAAAAAACATCAGAACTTTTAATTTATAAAATAATATAATTAATTATTAAAATAATATCACCCTTACGATGGCGTATAGACATTTCTTATCAGGCTAGCGTTTTAATTATTACAGGGTACAAAACTTATTTGTGTTACAAAACGGTACAAAACTAGTACAAAACTTTGGCATCAAAAAATTCAAAAGTGGTACAACAGCATTAACCTGGAGTCACCACTTTGATATGCTAATTACTCAAAATGGGTACGGATACAAAACTTTGGCATCAAAAAAAGTTCAAAATTCAAAAGTGGTACAACTGCATTAACCTAAAGTCACCACTTTGATATGCCAATTACTCAAAACGGGTACGGGTACAAAATGGTACAAAACTAGTACTAAACTTTGGCATTAAAAGGTTCTAAATTCAAAAGTGGTACTACAGGTTAGTGGACGTCTAGCTGACTGGAATGAATAAGCTAATTTTTCTGCTCGAGAGTGTGATTGTATCTTGACGTTTATGTCTCCCCACTTTTAGTCAAACTTGGTCGCCTACACACTTTACGGTCCGGCACTACACTTCTTATCTCTCTCAATTCTTGGAAAAAAGTTTGCTTGCTGCCTTTACTGATTACCGGTCGTGGTCGCCAGTCTCCCAATTGTTTAAACAAACCAGTAGTTCTGCCAACCTGATGGCTGGAATCCACCAGTTTGTATAACGTTTGCAACGCCATCTATTTTAGAGCTGAAAGCTCAACACGCCGCCAGGGAGGATAGGCAGGGCCTTAATCGCTGTTACTGAATCCTGCTAGTAGCTTGGGTCAGGTGCCAACGAGTGTGGGTGGTAGGATGCTGTCAGGCTTACTGACAGTGTAAATATGTCCAGAGAAAAGAAGGTAAAAACCATCTTTTTCCCACCACAAAGAAAAAGTTAGAAAATGTTCTTTCTTTCGAGATTTGTAATTTTGAATCTGTTTCCAAACAGATAAGTTGTTTTGGTATTGTTATATAAATGGTAGAACTAGTTCAGTGAGAAATAAAATGTCGGGTTCCGATGATGAATCAGTCGTACGGCTGACTGTTCTCGCCTTGAAACCATGACGACTTTCCCTCGTTTTGTAACGCTTACTGGGGAATTAAGTGTAAGTGGTGATGTATAGTCTGAGTTTGGTAGGAAGAATCTGGGGGTTATGAAAGTTACTAAAACAGTTTTCATCAGGTTATGTTATCTGAAACTGTCACTTTTGATATATATTATCAATACCTATAAATTAAAATAAATAATATAGTAAAATGGTATAAATGTTGGCAGCAAAGATATATGTTTGGATTTTCTAAACTGTTCTTCCAATTAAAATCAACGTATTGTCGGAGTAAGTTGATAGTGCCTGCAGGTTATAGGTACTACTCTCGTCGGGCTAGGTTTAGAGTGTCTGCAAATTGTAGCACTCTCGTCGGGTTAGGTTGAGAGTGTCTGCAAATTGTAGCACTCTCGTCGGGGTAGGTTGAGAGTGTCTGCAAATTGTAGCACTCTCGTCGGGCTAGGTTGGAAGTGTCTGAAAGTTGTAGGTAGCACTCTTGTAGGGGTAGATTGAGGGTGTCTGCAGGTTGTAGCTCTAGTCGGGGTAGGTTGAGAGTGTCTGCAAGTTGTAGGTAGCACTCTTGTCGGGGTATATTGAGGGTGTCTGCAGGTTGTAGCTCTAGTCGGGGTAGGTTGAGAGTGTCTGCAAGTTGTAAGTAGCACTCTTGTCGGGGTAGATTGAGTGTGTCTTCAAGTTGTAGCTCTAGTCGGGGTAAACTGAGAGTGTCTGCAAATTCTAGCTCTCTAGTCGACGTAGGTTGAGAACGTCTGAAAGCTGTAACACTCTTGTCGGGATAGGTTGAGTGTGTCTGCAAGTTGTATATTTCTAGTCGGGATAGGTTAAGAGTATATGCAGACATGGCCACCTTATCCGAAGTTGAACGTGTTTACCACATTATGTACCATTCTATCTTAGATAAGTGAAAGTGTTTGCAGGTTGGACCACACTAGCCGAGGTATGTTGAAAGCATCTCCAACATTGATACAAGGTCGCCATATTTATCTTACAGTTATTGACACCATTTGTCAAAAGCGATATCTGCAGTACACGTCAAAGATTTTAATATGGAGACTTTAAAGTGTGTGAAGTTCCCTCCCATAGCAATCTGGCTTTAGTGTTTCAACGTAACTGGTATGGCCGCCCAGGCCCATAACAGTAAATATGTCTAGTTCGAGAACGAATAGTTCAACTTCTCGAAGGGATCTATCTGTACGTTATGGGGTGACGCGACAATTAGGCAATCGTGGTTCTTTGGCCGATTTCGGTCAGAGAAACGATGTAACAAAAAAATAAAAGGCCGAAATTTTCTCAAGGTAAGCTTGTGGAGATTGATTGAGAGATTATTATTATTATTTGTTAGCACCACCTCTTACTACCCTTTTGGGTAATACGCCTATGTACTAACTATGCAAGAGGGATAAGGATGAGTGATGTTGAATTTATAAGAAGTGCACCCAAATTTGCGTGGAAAGAGAGTGGAAAACTATTTTGGAAAAAATCATCATTATCCCAACCGGGATTCGAACCCCGATCTCCCCGTCATCGGCAGTATAGTCTACTGCGAGAGTAACGCGTTAGACCAGGGATGGAAAAACTTTTCCAGCCAGTGTTCCACTTAAGTACTATCTCGATTTTGACCCAGTATAGTGTGCCACCTCTAATTTACCTTACGTTTTTAATGATAATTTATAAATCAAAACACGTTGAATATTATTAAATATATTGAAGAGCTCATATCAAATTGTAATTATTTCGATAATGCCTAGGCTTACATTTTAAAGAAATATTATTTATTACATTGTCAAAATGAGTGTATAGACAATATTAATTCCAATTACTCAACGTAAAAACATTGAAAGAAACACCTTCGGTGAGGAAAAGACTACAGTAAATTGATAAGTGTATATAATTAAAATAAAAACTTACATAATCTTTTCCACATTAGTTTGAACCATGTTGTATTTTGTTAGCCAACATATTGATGTTCGGTTCATAGCTTGTCTTTAACAGCACAAAAGATGCACATAATTACGAACCAAGACGATTTCTAACTTTTCTGACTTAATAAATTTCACTGTGACATGACATCAAATGACAGGGCTGGCGAAATGTTACTGAAATTTAAAAAAACTATAACACATTCGGGAAATTTTATCCAAGGTTTATTTTCTCATATCATCGCGTCACCCAAATTGTGTTCGTGCAGCACCCAGTGGCACATGTGCCAAAGATTTGCCATCCCTGCCCTAGGCCATGCGGCCCGTTGGCGGATCATTAATATTTAACTTTTTCCTGGTTCAGCAAGGTTGTCTACCCCCCTTTCCGAGCAATGTGCCCCATTGTCCCAATATCACTATTCATCTACAAGGGTGTAGGTCACAACTGGTGAGCGAATGAAATACAAAATATATGTAGGGTGACCATGCTTTTAAGGTGATGTCCTAATGTCCTACAAAACAAGCAGTAGTAGGCTACATCTATATACACTTTTTTTTTAACCAAGTAGCTTCTAATTTTTTTAAAATTATTATTTAGCACCGCGTCTTAGTACCCGTTCAGTTTATACGCTTTAAGTACTAATTACGCTAATGGATTGGGAAGGTTGAATTAGAGGAAGTGAACACGCATTTGCGTGGAGGGAAAGTGGAAAACCATTTAGGAAAAACCACTCCAGTTCACCCGACCGAGATTCGAACCTCGATCTCCCCGTCCTCGGCAGTCGAGCTCAATACGACTAGCGCGTTAGCTAACTACACCACCGAGGCGGGTTAGTAGCTTCTAAAAGCACTTCTTTTTAATGTTAGAGAAAACCATATTTTGACCCCCTTCGTTGGTCACATGGTCTAATGCGCTGCTATCGTAGTAGACTAAACTACCAATAAAGGGGAAATCAAGGTTCGAATCTTGGTCAGGTAGTTTTCCACTCGTCCTCCACGCAAATGCGGGTACACTTCATATAGATGTAACTTTCCTCATCCCTAAAACCATTGGCGTGACAAGTACATAAGCGTATAATCTGATCGGGTAGTAAGACGCGGTGCTAAAAAAAAGATCTTCGTAGAAAAAAAGACAGGTTCAGAACGGACTTCCTTCCAAAATCAGTGTTTACCTACAGTTTTATTTTTCTGTTTGGTGCGTAAGTCTCTCAAAGATGTTTCTTGATATGATCTATTACTAGTTCCTAGAACTCTTTCTTTTAATGCTTTGTATTATTAGAACTTTCGTACTCAAGTATTGGTTTGAAGTGATTAGCTACCATAATCAGGTGACCTGGTGGTCTAGGGTAAGGTGTCAGACTTCTATGCTGGCGGCCGGGGTTCAATCCTCGGTCCCGGCAAAGATTTATCTGATTACCAAACCCTTCCTTCACCTCTGACAAGACGTGTATTAGTCACAACTTGTGAATGTGTGGAATGCCAGGTCTCTACCGTGGTTCGGATTCCACGTTAAACTGTAGGTCCTTCATTTCATCTCACAATCACCCTACCCATTACACATTAGCGTAAGTGCATATAAACCGAACGTGTAGCAAGACGTGGTGCTAATAATAATATTTGTCCCTTGACATTGAAATTAAGGTTATTTTAGGCACTAGTTTATTTGCCTTATGTGACTCAGAGTTACCATGAATTAGCAATAAAAAGGGAGCTAATAAATAGTTTAGTGTTTCAATTTTATTTTCTCTCTATCTACTTTTTTTTTGTAGCATGGTATGTAAATATATTTTTGGTTCTGCTTTTCTAAAACATATAAAGTCACCATAGTTAAAGATCAATCGTAGACTAGTGAACGACCGAATTTACAGGCTGTAGTTTGAAAACTAATAAACTTGATAAATAAACTACTCGTTTCAGTGAACTTGAAAAACTTTGAACGTTCATCCAACAGTGAATATTTCTGCCCATTTCAATGATCAATAGCAGCTGCATGCAGTCTTAAGGCCTTTAAGGCCCGTTGACACGGTGTTAGTTGACTAATGCAAGTCCACTAATTTGGCTGCGCGCGCACAGCTTGCACCGTGTAAACAGACAAGCAAGCTACTAACATGCAAGTCCACTTGCAACTGAAAAAGTTGGTCACCTTCCAACTTTACTAATGCAAGTAGACAATCCAAAATGGCGGCAACTGAAGAACTGGTTGTGCGGGGGACACTTATTTGTGGAATGTTATGAAAAGAATGAGTTTTTGTGCAATTTTAAGCACCGAATTTATAAAAATAAGAATGGGAGGGATATTGCACTATAGGGTATTGTAAAGTTATATCAGGTGTGCATATTCTCTAGAAGTTTCCAAAATAAAATTTTATACCCACGTAAATTTTACAAATGATCCTTGTGAGAGATATTATTTAATATCGGTAAACAAATGGTATCAATAATTTTAACAAACCATTATTTCCTACCACTCAACGTGGAATGTGTAATTTTTTTTATATACGATCACAAAATATAATAACACTTTGTAGTGCCGTGATTAGTTCCGGCAACATAATATTCGCGTTATCGGCAAGTAAGGTATGAATGGCCGGTGTTTTTCACGCGAAATCATCGGCGCGTTTTCCAATCTCCATATTTGACACTTTAACCAATCTTTATAAGTTTTAATTATAAATGTTCAGCCACACACATAAAACACTTGTAGTAATGCTTTGGAATCTTTAGTAGATACATAATTTAATATTATTATCGTATAGCAAACCAGATAGTCTATATTTAAACCAATCTACAAATTAATGAATTATTATTTTTAAGGAATATTTTAGGCCTAGCAAGCTAGCATTTAACAAATTATTTTGTTATTAGTATACCAAAATTTAAAACAGAGTTTAAAAAACCGGCGTTAGGCCTAATTAAAAAAATGCCCAACAAATTAATTAAGGCCTACTATTTTGTTTATGTTTTAGGTCTAGCTAGAATTTAGCAAGATATTTTGTTATTAGTATACCAACATTTAAAACAGTGCTGAAAAAATCTGGGTTGACCTATTTAAAAAAATGCCCTACCGAGTTTAGTTGTATTGGAATTTATTGACCTTATTTGAGTTTAATTTTATTTAACATATATGCTAAATAAGTTAACAAATCAAGTAAAATAATTTAATAATTATTTGGGATCAACTAAAATATATTTTAATGTATTAAGGAACTAAGAAATAGGAGACACACTAATCACTAAATTTTTTATGTTGGCTATATAAAACAATTTTTATTAAATAGGTAAAATATTTATGATAAATTGCGTTACTAAGAAATTGTAATTTATGTGGCCGCCCATACTTATTCTAAATTCACCCTTACTAGCTCCTAACACATAAGCGTAATTAGTATATACGTATAAATAGCTCGAACGAGAAATGAGACGCAGTGATAAAAAAAAAAAGGCTCCAATAGAAAGACCAGTTATCACCACTCTTCATTTTCAGCCATGTTTTTATAAGCGCTACTAATACAAGTGAAAAATACGTGTCAACACAACTAACATGTTAGTAAGCTAATACCACTAAACTTGCATTAGTCCACTAACACCGTGTCAACGGGCCTTAAACACAACAGTATCATGTCTAGCAATGGCAACAGGGCGCAGCACAATGTTGCGCAACAACCATGCGCACTAGACTTCCGCGCACTGTGGCTGCTTGTTTTACAACAAAACCCTGTCTAGGCAGCCATTGCTGATGGTCGCGGTTTAATTAGGGCTTGGCGTCTGTGGAAACATTTAAACATGTGCTCATTGGCTGTCGGCGAGGAATCACTGGATGTTTAAGTCGATTGCAGGTAACTGGGATAGTGATTGTTTAGGACAAAATCTTTTAATAGTTTTTGAACCAAACGTTACTATATATTATTATATTATTATTATTATTATTAGCACCACGTCTTACTACCCATTCGGGTTATACGCACTTACGCTAATGTGTAATGGTAGGGTGATTATGAGATGAAATGGAGGACCTACAGTTTAACGTGGAATCCGAACCACGGTGGAGGCCTGGCATTCCCCACATTCACAAGATTCACAAGATATCTTGTTAGAGGTGAAGGAAGGGTTTGGTAATCAGATAAATTTGTGCCGGGACCGAGGATTGAACCCCGGCCGCCAGCACAGAAGTCTGACACCTTACCCCTAGACCACCAGGTCACCCGATTAGACAATTAAACCTGATAATTGATAATTCTGTGGCAGCTATTAACCTGTTAAACCTGATAACTCTGTGACGGCTATTAACCAGTTAAACCTGATAATTCAGTGACGGCTGTTAAACCTGATACTTCGGTGACTGCCATTGACCTGTTAAAACTGATATTTTTGTGACAACTATTGACCTGTATAACAACACTTGTACTAAAGTAGTCTATTTTTTAATGTTAATGTACATATCTCCTTGGAAACAGCGGATATCGAAATACATAGACATTTCTAAAGAAATAGGTAGTCGAGAAAACGTTTGATATAATAATTCTGAGTCCAAAATTAGTATAATAAAAATAATAGAATTCAGAGACCTGTTAAAACTAGTAATTCTATGTCAGCTATTTACTTGTTAAAACATCCTATACTTCTGTGATGGCTATTGATTTTATGAAAATTAATCCTTGTGACCTGCTATAACTGATATTTCTGTGACTTATTGACCTGTTAGATCTGATAGTTATGTGGCGGCTATTGTTTGATCTGTTAAACCTGATGTATTGGTATTAACCTGCCAGGAGGTGAGGGATGGAATGGTCCAAGACGGATATCCTGGCCCTGATTGAGGCATATAGGGCTCGGCCCGCCTTGTGGGACCCCAATCACCCCGACGTCAGGGTCAAGACAAAGAGGACTAGGGCTATGGCGGAGCTAGCCACCTTGTTTGACTGCGACAGTGGCGAGATCTACCGGAAGCTGCACTCCCTGCGGTCCCAGTTCAACCGCGAGCACCGCCTGGTGGCCAGGAGTGGGGTCGGCGGGCCCCCCTATCGCCCCAAGTGGTTCGCGTACGACAAGCTCTGGTTCATGACCCACGCACACAACAAAGGCCCCGCGGAGGACGTGTGTGTCATCCTCAACGAGGCAAGTCCACGTTTCAGTTGTTAGTCTTAATACAACCGGCACTTTGAGATTTAGAGGCTGGAATCACTCCATTCATTGAAAGGTGTTTTTTCTTGCACCGTGTGTTACTACCCTCTGGGTCATGCGCCTCTGTGCTAATGACGCTAATTAGTTAGATATTAGGAAGGTTCAACTTAGAGGAAATGTACCCGCAGTTGCACGGAGAATGGGAAACCATTAGTAAAAACCACCATCAGTGTATATTCAACATCAAATAGTGATCTCCCCGTCATCGGCAGTCTATTATATTGTGAGTGACGCCTTAGACCATGCGGCCACCAAAGAGGATCAGTAGTACCTTAACTGATTACAAAAATGTCTTTATATATAAGCTACACGATAGTGAGAGCAAGCAAGTTTACACTTTATTCCTATATTAATAATCAAATGGCCAAAGCTATTTATTTGTTTAAGTGAGATTTACTCGCATCTAGATATTCTGAAAATTGAAAAAATGACACCTGGACACGGAATCAAACCCAGCGTACTAAGCAAAGGTCCGGCTCGATTCCGCACCATGTGTAGTATTTCAATTTTCAGAATCATATATATAAGCTACACGATAGTGAGAGAGCAAGTTTACACTATAGCGCTCTATAAGCTGCACCGTAGTAAAACCAGAAGTGGTACTTTTACTTTTACTGCTTACATGGGTTCGAATCCTAGACGAGTGTACTGAAGATTTTTTTTTTACAAAACTGTTTCGCATTCTCCCTTCATACAAATTTGAAGTACATTTCCTCTAACTTATAGCTTTATCATCTCTATTCCGATAGTGTAAGCTCAGACGCGCAGTAAGACGCGGTAGAAACATATAACTTGTCTGAAGTGTGTGACTTTCCCTACCACCGCCAGGGCACGTCATCCAGCAGGACAGAAGAGGCAATGTACTTCAAGGAGGAGCCCTCCATCGACGACGAGGATACGCAACCCACAAAATCGTCCCAGACATCGACGACCTCCTTAGACCCCCCGCAGAACCTTCCACGAGGTACGGCGCACCATCACAGTCGTCTACCAACAGCGACGCTCGGAACGAGGCTGGAGGCACACCCCCGTGGCCGTTGGACGAAACCAACCTTTCGACGTCGGGTCACGTCACTACAATGCAGTCTAAACAAGACGCTTACGACGTTTTCGGGCGCACGTTGGGAACGAACTTAGGCGTCTTCAGGACGAACGGTCCATCGCAGTGGCCAAGTTCAAAATCAACAAAGTCCTGTTTGAGGCAGCCATGGGGACATACAAGTCCACCAGCTCGTCGTGAGTTATATATACCCCAGGACTTTCGATACCACCAGTGTATCATGCTTGACAGCAATGGGGGCTTGCACGACACCAGTAAATCACGAGTGACAATCATGGGGCATACAAGACCACCAGATCGTAATAAGTGACAGCCATAGGTACTTACAAGATAATCAGCTCGTTGTGATTGACAGACATGAGGAATTACATGACCATCAGCTAGTTATGATTGACAGCCATGGGACTAACACGCCACCAGCTAGTTATAAGTGCTGAACAGAGCCACGAGAACTTACATAAGCCGGTGACCACTCCCAGCTAAGAGAGACTGTCTTGGAACATTTCCACCAGAGCACTGTAGTGGCTCAGACCTGGATTTGTGAGCTGAATAAAAGGCTAGAAGAGAGCAAGAAAGACAGTGTGGCGGTCATCTCCTTCTATTACAGAGCATAAGATTTAGTTTGCTCTGCCTTGCATTGCATGTGTGTTGTTGTATTTCTTTGCCCTGTCTTCTCACAGGGTCCTAAATGTAGATTTGTGTATTTTCGTTTCAATTAATTAAATTTAATGAATCGTTTTTAAGTGCTGACAATTTAATATATCTCAGCATCTACCTACTCTTTTTCAATTTCATTTATACTGCATCCATTGAATTATTTGGTAAGCCATTTAATGAAGCAACAAACACAAATGTACATAAAGCAGGATTACAAGAGTGAGGCAATGTGTTGCATATACTGGATAAGTTGAGGGTTGTTAACAAACACAACTTACATAAAGCAGGATTACAGAATGAGGCAATGTGTTACATATCCTGGATAAGTTGAGGGTTGTTAACAAACACAAATGTACATAAAGCAGGATTACAAGAGTGAGGCAATGTGTTGCATATCCTGGATAAGTTGAGGGTTGTTAACAAGCACAACTTACATAAAGCAGGATTACAGGAGTGAGGCAATGTGTTGCATATCCTGGATAAGTTGAGGGTTGTTAACAAGCACAACTTACATAAAGCAGGATTACAGAGTGAGGCAATGTGTTACATATCCTGGATAAGTTGAGGGTTGTTAACAACACAACTTACATAAAGCAGGATTACAAGAGTGAGGCAATGTGTTGCATATCCTGGATAAGTTGAGGGTTGTTAACAAGCACAACTTACATAAAGCAGGATTACAGGAGTGGGCAATGTGTTGCATATCCTGGATAAGTTGAGGGTTGTTAACAAGCACAACTTACATAAAAGCAGGATTACAGGAATGAGGCAATGTGTTACATATCCTGGATAAGTTGAGGGTTGTTAACAAACACAAATGTACATAAAGCAGGATTACAGGAATGAGGCAAGTGTTGCATATCCTGGATAAGTTGAGGTTAACATACACAACTTACATAAGCAGGATTACAAGAGTGAGGCAATGTGTTCATACCTGATAAGTGAGGTTGTTAACAAGCAAATTACATAAAGCAGGATTACAGGAGTGAGGCAATGTGTTACATATCCTGGATAAGTTGAGGGTTGTTAACAAAGCACAACTTACATAAAGCAGGATTACAGGAGTGAGGCAATGTGTTACATATCCTGGACAGGTTGAGGGTTGTTAACAAGCACAACTTACATAAAGCAGGATTACAGGAGTGAGGCAATGTGTTGCATATCCTGGATAAGTTGAGGGTTGTTAACAAGCACAACTTACATAAAGGATTACGGCAATGTATGTAGCACATCCTGGATAAGTTGAGAGAAGAGTTGTTTCAAAAGATGAATGGTTAGGGATATGGTCGTTGGATTTTACCAGCAGCCAAGTCAATACAAACTGTCAAAGTTTGTACATCTATTAAAATAGGTCAATGTTCGTCTCGTCGGTAACAAGTGCCAGAGGGGTCCGTGAGAAACAGAATGAGACTGTGTTTGGGCCCCATAGTTATGAACGGACTGCATACGGTAATATCAAATTGAAATGAGAAAATTCTCAAGTTGTATCTTAGAAAATATAGGCGCTAATATAAACAACGTATCTACGGAATCAAGCAGAGCCATTTAAATAAATCCTACCTGGCTCTGCCGATTATGTACTCCCATGTGGAACATAGCTACCCTCACCTGGAAATAAGAGAAGAAAATGTTAATATATTTTGGTAGAAATACCACACGCGCGCGCACACACACACACACACACACACAGTAGGCAGGAGGAACACCACACATGAAATCCTCTCAACCTCATAGGTATACGATGTTACGACTGTCCCGGGAAGAGCTGGCAACTTCTCATTTTAGCCGCGTGAGGTCTTCCCTTCCCCAGAAAAGTTCAAGCTAACATTTTAGATCCAAGTGAAATACGTAACCTATTTATTTTAGAAGGACTGCTTATTTCTAAATATAGACAAATAAACTCAGATTTTAAGATAGCGGCCGGACCCCAAGCCCCGTAGTAGCTGTGATCATGACCACGAGTAATATGGAATAAATACTTCAGAAAATGTAACCTCACAGCGTACGTACGTACTTTAAGCGACAAGTAACACACTACAAGCGACATGTAGCCTCAACTAAAGGCGGCCAAGAGAGTTTGTTGGCTCCCCAAATGGGAGATGAACAACCGCCGGATGTCGTTGCCAACATCCCTCGGGTTACGGTCCAGAGGATCTCGGACACGGTGGTACAAAGAGGCTGATGTGTGTATCCATGACATCCAGGCCTAGCTTCCTCTTTGGCTGATCTCTACACGAGTCAAACATTGATCATACAATAGTCTCGATACTGGCTAACAGAGCAGGATACAGAGGCTTAATAGTGGCTTTGATGGCAATTGCTGTTTTAATTGATTCTAAGTTAAACGTTAATAAGGGACGATGCTATTACCATACACGCAGTAGTGCCCGATCAGCTAGTTTACTACAGTCAGATTTAGATATATATTTTATGCAGTTAACGTATAACCCGAACGATTAGTAAGACGCGGTGCTAATATTATTTTATGGCAGTTACAACCGTTATTAAAGCAATTTTTATATATTCATATGTCAATTCATATGATTTGAAGCTGTCACTTTTGAAAGATTTCCATTTCAATGAAAGATATACATAATAATACAACTCTGCGTACTCGAATCTTTGTGGAGTGATAGTATAATGGGAGCGAAGCCGCGGACAAATGCTAGTAATAATAATATACAGTAGTAAAAATGTAATCGATGTTGGCAACAAAAAAAAGTTACTTTAGACAAATAGAGCGAGCATCAGGTATTTACCAAGGCCTGCAAGAAGAAAAAGTTTGTATTAACTAAGTAGGCTTATGGCCTTGAGAGATATGCTGAGATTGCAGGTTGCGGTCGTCTTGACAAGATAAATTAATTATACATGAATGCGAAAAACGAAGTATTTGGACACACCGAACTGAAAACAATTTATAAGGAACAATGTAAGGTCATTTTTGCTATAATATTCAAAGATGTTGTCCTTGAAAATAAAGTCAAAATCAATTTGGTAAAAAATAAAGTTCGAAATGTCTGGCACCATCAAGTATCAATGTAACTAATTTTTTTACACCGCATATTACTACCCGCAAGAGTTAATTTAATTATACTAATGGAGTAGGAATGAAAAAGAAAG
Source organism: Timema cristinae (assembly GCA_039000515.1). Lineage (NCBI taxonomy): Eukaryota > Metazoa > Arthropoda > Insecta > Phasmatodea > Timematidae > Timema > Timema cristinae. The sequence goes on from JBCFYV010000012.1 coordinate 83,465,505, forward strand.
AAATAATAAGAAATGGACAAACATTTGCATGAAGAGAAAGTGTGATAAATCATTTAGTGAAATATACCCTTAGTTTACCCAACCGGTATTTGAACTCCGACCTCCTCGTCATTGAAAACTAGACTAGGCGAGCTTTGTTTAATCCACCCCTTGCCCAAAGATTCTGGTAGTTGTCCTAAACATTGCCGCCGTAGCTAGGGGGCATGGCTACATTGCCCCCCCCCCCCCCCCGCCATTCTCCTACAGGACGGAGGGAGTTGGAGGGGCAGGATTTAGGAAAAATTGTGCAACGACTTACGTGTGATTCTCACAAGTGAGATTGAACAAGCTTTGACTATTTTAATCCTTTATTGGCATGGTTTAAAACTTATTATCATATTTACATGAGTCTGACATGGTTTTGTGGTTGAAAGGAAAATTAACTTATTCCTAAGCAAACCTTTTATTCAACAAAGTTAAAATGTTTTGATCAATCAAATTACTACCTCTATTGAAACAATCAATTTAAAAAAAAAAATCAATAAATACCATGTTGAAATGGCGATGTACTGTATTTATATGTAAGAAATTGAATCCTATTGGTTAACTAAATGCACTTTCCTCAGGCTGGGATAAAGACCCCCCCCCCCCCCCCTCCCACGACACGTTCCGGCGTCTATTCATTCATAAAAGAAGCGCACTAGCTTGTAATCACGTCTATTGCCGGCCCAGTGTTGTTTGTTAGTCAACATCCTACCAATAAATGGCGGCTCAAGGACATGTCAGCAAAGAACTGCACCATGTTTAGAGCGGTCCCAAATGATCACGGATTTTTTTTTTTTAGCACCGCGTCTTACTACCCGTTCACGTTATACGCTTATGTAACAATTATTACTCTAATGGATTAGGTATTGGGAAGGTTATATTTATAGGAAGTGAATCCGCGTTCGCGCTGAGGGAGAGTGGAAAACCACCCCAGTTCACCCAACCTAGATTAGAACTTCAATCGCCCGTCTTCGGCAGTCTGGATCTACACGAAACTAGTGCGTTAGCCAACTACGCCACCGAGGCGGCTATCACACTGGAGACGTATCATATGTTGGAGTAATACTCTATACACTATATATAGCCTATAGCATGTCTGGAAGACACTGGATCGATCCAAGGCGCAAGTGAGATGTTGACTGTGACCCTAAGGATAGTCGATATTGGCTCGATCTTTACAAAAATCGATTATATATCATATCTTTTTTGGATCGATTCAAAGGTCTCAATCTGATTCACCAATCAATTCTTTATCTAGCGATTTATAAAAGATCGAATCTAAAGGAAACTAAACATAAATATAAGAATATTTGGTTGGGTGTAAGAAATGTTTTTTTTACTATTAAGAAAATTTTGAAACCTAAGTTTGCAATGCTGGGTCACAAATTAGTATTTCATTATATGATATTTATTCATATCATAAATAGGTAATTAGTTAAGGCTAAGGTTGTGTCAATGTTTGGCCAACACCCTCCTGAAATATGAACTAATATTACCATTAATTAAATTGGCCTTTTTAAGACAATAACTGAAATACAAATGTAACGAGAAGTTAGTCACAGTGTATTCACCATTTGGTGTGCTAAAGCTTGTTTTATTGTGATAATAAGTGAATACATACCAAGGCTTAAATTACCATATAAACATTATTTATACTATAGTAACAGTTTACTAATCGACTGTCACCAGTTGGGCATAGTAGGAAAATATACCGATACTTAATGGGCGCAATATTAGTTTTTTTTTAAATATGTGCCCATTCATATATGAAATATGGTTAAAGCAACTTATTTCTAAATGAATCGTTGAATCGATATTCCCAAGATCGATTCAAAGCATTCCATTTTTTTGCCTGAATCTAAACAACTCTTCTTGATCTAGATCGATCCAGAGAATCGATTAAAGGCCTATGAATCGAGCATGCCTTACCATAATAATTGGCTGTATCCACGCATTCGCCTTCAAAATGGCTAACGTTCTGTCGAGTTTCTCGTTCTAAAATAAAATACAATCAACTTTTTACTTGTTTGTCCTCCATTTATAGTGTGTATCTAAACCTAAATTCAATAATCAATCTTGTGGCGTATTTTTTTCTCCCAACGCGTCCAAATACCTGTTCGAATTATACGCATACAATAATTAAACTAATGGGTCCGAGATGAGGAATGTAGAATTTCCGCATGCATTACGTATTAATTTGTTGGTGTCAAGTTTAAACTCTTGAACATGGCTGTACCTCCTCACATGTGGCAGTGGAGAGAGGATTGGAAATAGATGGCCAGGAGCGGCCAACAACAGAAACTGCTTGTGTTGGCGGAACAGATTCGCGCGTTGACTTGCAATAACATGAATGATGGGTCTATTCACAGTAGCATGGGATGATGAAGGAATAGGGGTATATTTAAGATAACATGAACTGATGGAGGAATAAGGCTATATTCAAGATAGCATGGGATGATGAAGGAATAGGGGTATATTTAAGATAACATGAGCTGATGGAGGAATAAGGCTATATTCAAGATAGCATGGGCTGATGAAGGAATAAGGGTGTATTTAAGATAACATGAACTGATGAAGGAATAAGGGTATATTCAAGATAACATGGGATGATGAAGGAATAAGGGTGTATTTAAGATAACATGAACTGATGAAGGAATAAGGGTATATTCAAGATAACATGGGATGATGAAGGAATAAGGGTGTATTTAAGATAACATGAACTGATGAAGGAATAAGGGTATATTCAAGATAACATGAACTGATAAAGGAATAAGGGTATATTCGAGATAACATGGGATGATGGAGGAATAAGGGTGTATTTAAGATAACATGAACTGATGAAGGAATAAGGGTATATTCAAGATAACATGGGATGATGAAGGAATAAGGGTGTATTTAAGATAACATGAACTGATGAAGGAATAAGGGTATATTCAAGATAACATGGGATGATGAAGGAATAAGGGTGTATTTAAGATAACATGAACTGATGAAGGAATAAGGGTATATTCAAGATAACATGAACTGATGAAGGAATAAGGGTATATTCAAGATAACATGAACTGATAAAGGAATAAGGGTATATTCGAGATAACATGGGATGATGGAGGAATAAGGATGTATTTAAGATAACATGAACTGATGAAGTAATAAGGGTATCTTCGAGATAACATGGGCTGATGAAGTAATAAGGGTATATTCGAGATAACATGGGATGATGGAGGAATAAGGCTATATTCAAGATAGCATGGGATGATGAAGGAATAGGGGTATATTTAAGATAACATGAGCTGATGGAGGAATAAGGCTATATTCAAGATAGCATGGGCTGATGAAGGAATAAGGGTGTATTTAAGATAACATGAACTGATGAAGGAATAAGGGTATATTCAAGATAACATGGGATGATGAAGGAATAAGGGTGTATTTAAGATAACATGAACTGATGAAGGAATAAGGGTATATTCAAGATAACATGGGATGATGAAGGAATAAGGGTGTATTTAAGATAACATGAACTGATGAAGGAATAAAGGTATATTCAAGATGACATGAACTGATAAAGGAATAAGGGTATATTCGAGATAACATGGATGATGGAGGAATAAGGGTGTATTTAAGATAACATGAACTGATGAAGTAATAAGGGTATCTTCGAGATAACATGGGCTGATGAAGTAATAAGGGTGTATTTAAGATAACATGAACTGATGAAGGAATAAGGGTATATTCAAGATAACATGGGATGATGAAGGAATAAGGGTGTATTTAAGATAACATGAACTGATGAAGGAATAAGGGTATATTCAAGATAACATGGGATGATGAAGGAATAAGGGTGTATTTAAGATAACATGAACTGATGAAGTAATAAGGGTATCTTCGAGATAACATGGGCTGATGAAGTAATAAGGGTGTATTTAAGATAACATGAACTGATGAAGGAATAAGGGTATATTCAAGATAACATGGGATGATGAAGGAATAAGGGTGTATTTAAGATAACATGCATGAACTGATGAAGGAATAAGGGTATATTCGAGATAACATGGGATGATGGAGGAATAAGGCTATATTCGAGATAGCATGGGCTGATGAAGGAATAAGGGTATATTCAAGATAACATGAACTGATAAAGGAATAAGGGTATATTCGAGATAACATGGGCTGATGAAGTAATAAGGGTATATTCGAGATAACATGAGCTGATGGAGGAATAAGGCTATATTCAAGATAGCATGGTCTGATGAAGGAATAAGGGTGTATTTAAGATAACATGAACTGATGAAGGAATAAGGGTATATTCAAGATAACATGGGATGATGAAGGAATAAGGGTGTATTTAAGATAACATGAACTGATGAAGGAATAAGGGTATATTCAAGATAACATGGGATGATGAAGGAATAAGGGTGTATTTAAGATAACATGAACTGATAAAGGAATAAGGGTATATTCGAGATAACATGGGATGATGGAGGAATAAGGGTGTATTTAAGATAACATGAACTGATGAAGTAATAAGGGTATCTTCGAGATAACATGGGCTGATGAAGTAATAAGGGTATATTCGAGATAACATGGGATGATGGAGGAATAAGGCTATATTCAAAATAACATGGGATGATGAAGGAATAAAGGTATATTTAAGATAACAAAGGCTGATGAAGGAATAAGGGTATTTTATGATAGCATGGGCTGATGGATAAATAAGGGTATAATCAAGATAGCAAGGGTTGATGCCGGAATAAGGGTATATTAGCACAGAGCAAGGCATCAAAGTTATAATTCATTGCTAGGAGATGTCCCAGCCCAACCCATCAGCTGGTGAACATTGAATCGCTACCTGGCGTTTCCGACATTATGTAAATAGTAAGTGGTACAGATAGCAGCACTGTTGCGGTCCAGTTTTCAAAACAAACAACCTAATGAGTGTCAAATATGAACAAGCAGAGTAACAACAGTATACCTTCCCACTCAGCTACATCTGTGGAGGGGGAGTAAGCCTGCATAGCACAGACAGGAGAACAGTGGATTGCTAGAGAACCCAGTCAAGGTTGAACGAGGCTCGAGTCTTGGGACAAGTCACGAGCGGACAGAGAGAGAGAAACTCGCGGACACAGAGAAAGAGATAGACTATAGATACAATGAGTGCGACAACATTTGATACCAAAAAACCTTTTTAATATTGCTTTCAGAAACATTCCTTATTTCATACGTTTTTTTTATCAGCTATGTGAAAAAAGTCGAAGAGGGGGGGGGGGGGGGCAGTTGAGAGGGGAGATAAACCTAACTCTTTGTTAGGGGACTTAGTTCTCTACCCTCCCCCTAAACCCCCGTCTGTGCTTAACATACTTTACAACTATTCACGATTCAATTCCGAGTAAGCTGACAAAAATTTTGACTAATTTCCCTCGAATTCACCCCGCTAGCGGATTGGTTTAAGGTGGGGTTGAAGGGGACGCGAGAAAAGGTAAATGTTTTCGCAGTTTTTATAGCAAAACATATTTGTGGTCAAAATAAATAAAATATTTCTCCAGTAGAAACATACGAGTTTAATTTTGTTCACGTGGTGATATCAACAGTAGTTGAATATCTATAATGGGCATAGCGGCATTTGATGACAAACTTTTTAAATGTAAATAAAAGTTGTCATTAAATTCTAGGACTCTCTTTTTAGAGATGATCAAGAACTGTTGATATCACCATGTGAAGAAAATTAAACTCTATGTTTCTACTGGATAAATATTGATTTATTTGGACCAAAAATAATGTCTCGCTATAAAAAAAAACTACAAAAAACAATGGCCTTTTCTCGCGTCCCCTTCTTCCCCACAAGTGCAAGGACAGGGTGTGCAATATTAGGCGTGTTGTCCTAGGATAAGTTCGTGTGTAAGTCGTGTCCTGATATACAGTAATCTATATGTTTAGAACATAGTAACACGTGGTTTAATCAAAACTGCCAGAAATGAGCTTTGTTTTTAGTTAGTTTTTACCATTTAAAAAGGATAAGCAGGAAGTAAGGTAAGTGACCAACAATAATTACGGTATGTCTAATGATCTGAACTATCAAAACTGTGTACGCTTTGTGTACCTTCAGCCTGTGACGTCATCATGAGAGAGAGAGAGAGAGAGAGAAGAGATGGAGGATTACTAGCCACGGGCGCTCAAAGCTAGTACCTCACTTTCTCATTATAATTAATAGGTTGGCTTGGTATAGCTCGGCCCGAGCACCAATATCCACTAAGTGCCTCAGTGGGACGGTCTGACACTACAAGGGCAATGTGGTATTATCACAAGTTAGGTGCTGGGGTAGGCGGTTAAATGTTCGGCAGAGCATCCATGTTGTTCAGTTAGAGATGTGAGTTGGTAGATTGTCCACCGATTTAAATGAAACTAGTGCAATAGAGAAAATACTTTATTCCGACTGAAGTCTTCACGCCAGAAATATTATCAAATGAGTTTCAATAACAGCGATTACAATTCTCTTCTTACTCTCACATATCGACTACAGCGCTTGTAGGTTGAATGTGTCCCTAACGTTAGATCTGCTGTGTACTTTAATATTATAATTTGAGTCTTTAGTCTTGGGGAAAGTGCTCGTCTCAGGACTCGATGTTTGTGGGTTCAAACCCAAACGGGATCATAAACAAGGATAGACCAGGCCTACAGCCTCCGGGTTAAAATGGCTGCGGAAAGAGTAGAGTTATTTAACACGGGTATCACTAGGTGCCATCAAAGGGCATTAAAAATAGCTAATTTTAAATATGGTTTAACTGGAGAGAAGTAGACAATATATTTCTCGAGTCATAAAGCTAGGTTTAGGTACTGACCCAACCCCTTCTTCACATAACTCCACCTCATAAAGAGACTAAGCAGGCTGACCCATCACGATTACAATGGTCCCTTTATGACGGATCTGTTAAAAGTGAGTGGTTTAACAAAAGTAAATTTGAAGTTCTTTTATCACTGAGCATTGACACTAGCGAGCCCCCCGTGTTGATGAACTCAACCTGGCTCAAGGAGCACAGCAAAACTTCCGTAAGGCTGAGGATCTGGTGTATACTTGTCTGTGGCCGGGGTCGACGGATCTTTACTGAGCGATAACAATCTGAAGCACAACTTACTTCGGAGGGGAAGTATGATGATTGTGGAATGTAAAATATTCATGTGGAAAGTATGATTACTTGGGATGTAAGTTTTTCCTTTCCCGGCAAAATTGGTAGGCACTTTCGCTCTTGCTTATAGAAATTCTGGTGTGCTGATCAATCGATTCAAAACATGCGCGTTAAATAGCTCAGATAAATAAACAAAATCAGAGCCTTAAGAAATAAATTTACCTTTCCTTTATATTCAATAATCTCAAATCTCCCATATCTCTCGGTGCGGCACGGAAAAAATGGCGCAAGTAATAGTTAATCCTGTGTAGCATGTGTGACAGCCCACGTAACGCACATGTTCACGAGGTACCGTAATGCAAACAACCGTAACCGACACCATGCCGAATAATTAGTCACAGGGCGCACAAATACACTATCGAGAGTTGCTAAGGATATTAACTTCAGTTCCGTTTCCTCAGTAGCGAGTACATTCCTCGGACTAAACAATAAACATGTTCCAGGTAAATTAGAGCTTTCCTCCTTGCCCACTGTGTGTGCATCTCCAAAGCTATCCGTATTTAATTGCACCAGTGGGGTTTACAGAAAATGTTCCATTGAAAGTGTCAGATCATTAAATCCCGGGAGAAGGAAATATATTAATTAAATCTTTTATTATAATATTGTACTCATAATACTCAATGTCGTCGTTGTCAACTGTTTCCAGACTGTGGCCGGTAAGTTTAATAAAATGCCTCTATCTTACTCCTTTAATTGATTCCATTCTTCTCCTCTCAATTGCACACACTCTGCTACCTGCTCCTATCACCTCTTTCTTGGCATCCCTTGCGGTATTTTTTCTACATACTTTATTTTAATAGTTTTATTTGGCATCCTCTAGCTGTACATCCTAATTACATGTCTATTCCATCTCAGTCTTGCTTCCTCTACCATATCGTGTGCTCTTTGTACCCTCACTACTCTTTCCCGGATAACTTCATGCCTAATCTTGTTTCTCCTCGTGATAGCTAACATGCTCCTCCCAAACTTAATTCCCGTAGCCTCCACTTTCCTAGTCTCTCTTACATTTAATGTTCATGTTTCTGCTGCACATGTGACAATGGGTACAAAGTACGCACTGTGCAACACTTCCTTACATTTCAAGGGAATTTCTCTTCTACCTGGCAGGTCTCGTACAAAAACTACAGAACAACTCTCCCTGCTGTCCTCTTCTCAATAAAACCTCTCTACTTCCACCTTTCGCCTTAATCACACTTTCATGATATTTTACGTTCTGTACTTTTCTCAGCTCTACTCCATCCAACTTTATAGTTTTTCTAGCCCGTATCCTCTTTCTTGTCATTAGTATCACTTTACACTTTGCCGTGATACATTTCATTCCACACTCTTTCACTTCCTCATTTCATTCGTGTTGCTGTTCCTGTACCACTATCATTAAAATAGTAATGGTGAAAGGGCATTTCACTGCTTCATTCAATTTTTTATTTGGAACCACTACGTCCTTCCATTTTCTATCTTAACACAATTCCTGTTATCCTCATACATACTTTTCCCTCTCATTACAACTCCCCTTTCCACTTCGGTCTTCTCCATCGCTTCCCGAACTTTTTTTTTTTATATCGACTCTATCATATAATACATACTACAATACAAAATGTGTGAATTCAAATTTAGTTGCATAACTAAAATAAAATGGCATACGTTGATTTTAAAATACTGTAACTGTTTAAAACAAATTTATAATTTATTCGCATATATACATATAATCAATAATAGAACAAACTTTTGTTCAATTGAAATATTCACAAGTAATTACAAAATAGAGAATCATTATCATCAGATGTTTTCAACCTATGGCCGGGTAAGTTTAGTAAAATGCCTCCATATTCCTCTATTCTTCCATCATTTTCCCGTCTTTAATAGCTTTAATTCCTTTCCTCTCACTTCCACACTTTCTGTTAGCTGCTCCTCCCATATCTTTCTTGCCCTCCCTTGAGGTATTTTTTTCTAAATAAACTTTATTTCCATCATTCCCTTTGGTATTCTCACCTTTACCATCCTCATTACATGTCCATACCATCTCAGTCTTGCTTTCTATACTATCTCATGTACTCCCATTCTTGCCCGGATAGCTTAATTCCTAATACTGTTTCTCCTAGCGACAGCTAATATAACATGCTGATTATAATACTGTATTGAAATATTAACATATCGCTCCATGTTAGTGACAAATTCAACCACCAAGCGTTGTAGTCGATAAGTGACAATATAACTGAAATCGCAGTTACTGCTTTCTTTCAATCAATTTGATCATGTTTCTGGTGTTAACGTCCTTTGAATTTTCTTTTTGCACCGCGTCTTACTACCCGTTTGGGTTATAAGCTTCTAAGAAGAAATTAAACTGAAGTGTGAAATTTAAAACTTGGGATACCTCGAGTAGATCAGTTACAATAATTTATTAATTAATTTTGAGGATGTTTTGCAGCATTTTCGTGGGAGCAGAGCAGGAAACAATTTAAAAAACTAAAATCCCCCCGCCCCTGCTGGTCTAGGGGCAAGGTGTCAATACTCCTGTACTGGGGTCCGGGGCTCAATCCTCGGTCCCGGCACAGATTTATCTGATTGCCAAACCCTTCCTTCCCTCTGACAAGACGTGTATTAATCACAACTTGTGAATGTGTGGAATGCCAGGCCTCCACCATGGTTCGGATTCCACGTTAAACTGTAGGTCCTCATTTCATCTCACAATCACCCTACCATTACACATTAGCGTAAGTGCGTATAACCCGAACGGGTAGTAAGACGCGGTGCTAATACAATAATTATAATATAATCCCCCAGTTATGATTCAAAGCCCGACCTCCCCTTCTCCGGCGAGCTTGACCAGATGAGCCTAACGCCTTTTCCTATTTACCCGCCGATACGGGGGAATCCTAGAAATTTGTGATTAATTTTTTAAATCTAGCTAAATGGTTTAGTGAGTAATGCGCTAAAATACGCTTCGGTGGCTACATGGTCTAAGGCATCACTCTTGCAATAGACTAGACTGCCGATGACTGGAATATCAGGGTTCAATTCCGGTCAGGTGTACTAAGGAGGGCTTAACCTAAATTATTTTCCACTCTTACCCCACGAAAATGCGGATACACTTTCTCTAAATTCAGCTTTCCTCATCTCTAACACACTAGTGTAATTAATACATATGAGTATAACACGGACGGGTAGTAAAACGCGCTGCTTAGAAAAAGCAAAATAAAAAATGTGTTCAAGCCAGTATCGAGAGGGTCTATACAGTGTCTTACTCCACGCATGCTCAGTGTCTTACACACACGGTAATTGGCAGGGAAACACCTCATCCAGTACAGAATGGGATCTTGACATGGCCGAGCGCACTGAGGCACCAACCATTCTTAACGGTGTTACACAAATGGTAGGTTTGCGCTACACTGGTTGCATCTGCAATGCATAGCAGTCGAACTTACTTGAGTAAAACTTCGCTTGGAAAGTCTCGCAGAAAGAGAGATCGACTACTCGCCAGGCAATGAACCTATAACCAGCCAACAGCCACCACCTGTGTGTGTGTGTGTGTGTGTGTGTGTGTGTGTGTGAGAGAGAGAGAGAGAGAGAGAGAGAGTAGTGAGTTGTTTTAACACGCGCGGGAAACACTTTGTATCACATGCAAAGACCACCTTCCCCTCAGATGTAGTCTGAAGCTCGTCTTCACACTTTAAACCTAAGGCCAGTTTCATAGTCAAATTTGTACGCCTCAAGTGCGGCGTACACTAAGTACATGATGACACCTACCGAAATTGAATGAATGGCAGTTTCCAATGAAGAACGGCCATTCCATTTGGTTTAGGTAGGTTCGTCATGTACTTAGTGTAGCGCCGCACTTGAGGCGTACTAAATTTGACTATGAAACTGGCCCTAAGTCTGTGACGGGAAGGACGCGTGAAAAGGTAGTGTTTGACGTTTTATAGCAAACTTTTTTTGGACCAAACAAATAAAACATTATCCAGTAGAAACAGAGGGTTTAATTTTCTTCAAATGGTGATACTAACAGTTGTTAAATATCTGTCAAGAGCACAGCGAAATCATAGATGAGAAACTTGAAAGATAATTCAAGAAATGATTAAACTATATGTTTCTACTGGGAAAATATTTGATTTATTTTGACTAATTAAATGTGTTGACATATATAAATTGCAAAAACACTGCCCTTTTCTTGCGCCTCCTACACTCTAACTTTGAACCAGATGCTCGAGAGATACAAGTGATTCCCTCTGAAGTCAAACCAGGGACCGACAGTCATCCTCTCTATACTAGTGCCAGTCCCGGGGGCGACTTAGTGAAACTTTCTAATCTAGAAGGGCAGGATGAGGTGAGACACCATGTCATGTGATATCCCAGGTACGCAAGAATACGAGAGTTCGCGCAACTTAACCTAGTTCCCCGCCCTTGTCTCACACTAGCACCCGTCTCTCGGTGGATTCCAGTGGGGAAAGTCGCGGAGGGTCAGAGGCCAATATATTAAGGACATGGCAGGACCTATTGTGTGTGTATAAGGACTCAGAACCAAACAAACAGATTTTAAAACAGATAGTGCCAAGAGTAGCTTTAAGTTCATGAGTACGAGAAGAGACTATATTTTTGTCAGTGAATGTAGAACAGGATAGCAAGGGGTGAGGAAGGGGGGTAAAAACGTAGCTTCCTCCATTGTAAGTAATTGAAAATGATGATCTCTTCAGGAGACTTTAGAAACGGGCGCATTATAATTGGGCAACGTAAATATGTTATGATCTGCGTTTAAAATGGGTAGCGTTAATCCCACATTACAATTGGGCCACGTATAGATTTTACGTAAACATTACAGTTGGGCCACATATACCAGTTATGATACGAGGTTGTGCATAGACATGTAAATATATACACATCCAAACTATAGACATCACTTTGTGTAGTGTTCCAGTGATTGAAACATGGAGGGTTCGTTTATGTGGAATGAGAGGGGCAAAAATTGCTTATCGTAGAAAGTAACAAATTTTCAATGGTTCATGCTCCTACCGATTGTAAAGTTCGCTGGAGATGTGCAAACAAAAAGTTTTCAGCAAAAGTGTACACGGACAACATAGACAGTAATGTTATAATCGATGGTGATATAAATCATAATCACGACGTGGTGAAAAACATAAATCGATGAGTTCTAAGCTATGGTGTAAAGCGAAGAGCTAAGGAAAATTTATGTGAACGACCATCGAAAGTCATCCGTTGTGAGTCGGCAAATCATCGTGCAGAAGATATTACAACGCATGATGTTGCCTTGGTACTAAAGAACATTTACGTGGCCAGGCGCGATGCTGTTCCGAAGCTGTCAACGAATCAAGAAGAAGTATTAAAGGCTGTTGAAGGTGAACGACTTTTTGTGATAGTTCAATATGGTTTTTCATTAAACTAAATTATGTTGGTAGTTAGAAGAAGGGCCTATACATTTAAATTATGTTTTGAGTTAAAATGAAAAGTCAAAAGAAAATATTTTAATGGCTAAAAAAAATCCGTCTCGAGAGAATGATGAATCTTTCTTTACTTTCTATGTGGGCCCCAACATAAAAAAGTGGGTTATTTATTCTATCTGTGCCCATTTTGTCTGTACCAGGACTTTTTTTTAACTGTGAACCTAGCTCTAAAACTAAGGGTATTTTACCAATGAGTGATGTTTTGGAATAGTAATAATCTTTTCTAAAATCGCTCTAACGATTGTGTTAAATTCTAGGATTTGTTTTACAAGACAAATAGAAAGATATAATTGTTTTTGGGCAAGAATTCGTTTAAGGTTAGTTTAAGGAAGGGAAACTTTAGAAAATTCGAAATATTAAAAAAAATGCTAATGATTTAGTTCCAAACGAGTATCTTGGGAATTTTTGACCTGAAAAGTAACACTGTATACTTGTTTTTGGCGTAAAAAATACTTTATAGAAAGTGTACTGATGACTGATTTTTTTAAAATTGATTAAAAAAATTATCTTTAACAATTTTTTCAAAATTTGTATGTGGAGACTATTTTACATAATAAATAATAGTACATGTTTAGTTTAAAAAATAAATTAAGGTGGTTTACTTATGATACATTTTAGCAAATTGGACTTTTTTTTTCATGGTATTTAAGAATTAAATCATTATAGATATCTGGGAATTATTTTTCATGATATATAAGAATATATTTTTTATTTTTACAAATTCGAATAATTTGAAAGTAGTTTATAAATAATCAATGTTTGAAAAGTTAATTTTTTTTACAAAGTGTGTGAAAGTTGTATTAAAATTGCAACAAAAACTATAGCTATTTTCATACTAGGCTTACATTGGCAACACACATATTCTTTTGCTTCTCACAGAAGAAATCTGGAAAAGTATGCAATTCAAAATTTAATTATTGGTTTTGCCTTTTTGTTTAAGATTTTAACCCAAGAACAAAGAGAATGGAAGAATTTTCTCTCATTGTCGACAAGGTTCTCAATATCATATTGTTCTCATGCTTTACGAATTTAAACTTTCTGTGATCCGTAGAGATAATTTTTGTAAATGGAACTTTTCAATTATGTACACAAATTTTCACGCAAATGTTTACGATCCATGGTTTTAAGAATGGGTGTTATGTACCAATAGTATCTGGTGTATTGCCTTAAAAAAACATATCAACGTACACTTTAAAAACAATTGTAAGTGGAAAAATGTTCTCAATTTAACCTTATTTTAAACCCTAAAAATGTTGTAATTGATTTTGAGCGCGCAATACACGAAGTTGTAATCATGCAATGGTCAGAGGCAAACAATGTTGGTTGCCGGTTTCATCTTGGCCAAGAATGGTAACACATTCAGTCCCTTGGTTTATCTAAAATATTATTATTATTATTATTATTAGCACCGCGTCTTACTACCCGTTCGGGTTATACGCACTTACGCTAATGTGTAATGGTAGGGTGATTGTGAGATGAAATGGAGACCTACAGTTTAACGTGGAATCCGAACCACGGTGGAGACCTGGCATTCCTCACATTCACAAGATGTCTCGTCAGAGGTGAAGGAAGGGTTTTACTATCAGATAAATCTTTGCCGGGACCGAGGATCTAAAATATACAACAGGAAAACTTTAGCTGAAGGACAGTAATTAAAACATATTTTCGGGATGCAATTTTTAGAACCAGAAGATGTTGGCAAATTTTTTGTGTCTGAAATGATGGCGAATATACCCGAAAACAAAGAAATACGTAAATTCTGTGACTACAGTGCTGACCCATATATTGAAGAGTCACAATTTCCCCCAAAAATTTGTGCCACCGCATCCGAATCTACATCCAGGACAACAAACGCATGCGAATCCTTTCACTCACAGTTCAATTTTAATTTTAATTTTAATTTATCTCATCCATCTTTATATATATTTATGAGCACGCTCTTAGAATTTCAAACAGAAATTTATATTAAAATTAGGTCAGCCAACAAAAATTTTACCAAAAGAGCGCGGAAAGAAATTAGGGTAAAGAGAGATTTCATAAAGTCGAAAAATATAACTTTTAAATAATGGATTAATAACCATGTGGTGCCAGTTTGTAAAAGCAGTTTCTTACAAATGTTTACCGACAACAAACCGATAAGGTGTTTGACATGGGGAAACTGGTCTCGTAGCCCAATCCACCTGTGAGCTTATGGGGAAACTGGTCTCGTAGCCCAATCCACCTGTGAGCTTATGGGGAAACTAGTCTCGTGGCCCAATACACCTGTGAGCTTATGGGGAACTGGTCTCGTGGCCCAATTCACCTATGAGCTTATGGGGGAAACTAGTCTCGTGGCCCAATCCACCTGTGAGCTTATGAGGGAACTGGTCTCGTGGCCCAATCCACCTGTGAGCTTATGGGGAAACTGGTCTCGTGGCCCAATCCACCTGTGAGCTTATGGTGGAAACTGGTATCGTGGCCCAATCCACCTGTGAGCTTATGGGGGAAACTAGTTTCGTGGCCCAATCCACCTGTGAGCTTATGGTGGAAACTGGTATCGTGGCCCAATCCACCTGTGAGCTTATGGGGAAACTGGTCTCGTGGCCCAATCCACCTGTGAGCTTATGGTGGAAACTGGTATCGTGGCCCAATCCACCTGTGAGCTTATGGTGGAAACTGGTATCGTGGCCCAATCCACCTGTGAGCTTATGGTGGAAAACTGGTATCGTAGCCCAATCCACCTGTGAGCTTATGGGGAAACTGGTCTCGTGGCCCAATCCACCGTGAGCTTATGGTGGAAACTGGTATCGTGGCCCAATCCACCTGTGAGCTTATGGTGGAAACTGGTATCGTGGCCCAATCCACCTGTGAGCTTATGGTGGAAACTGGTATCGTGGCCCAATCCACCTGTGAGCTTATGGGGAAACTGGTCTCGTGGCCCACTCCACCTGTGAGCTTATGGTGGAAACTGGTATCGTGGCCCAATCCACCTGTGAGCTTGTGGGGTAAACGGGTCTCGTGGCCCAATCCACCTGTGAGCTTATGGGGGAAACTGGTCTCGTGGCCCAATCCACCGTGAGCTTATGGGGGAAACTAGTCTCGTAGCCCAATTGTAGTGCTCCGTTGGAAACTTCAGGAAAATACTTGAAAGTAGAAAACTCACTTAATCCTTTATACACTTGATACGGTCAAAAAAGAAGTTTCATGATGTAAACAAACATTTCAAATACATATTTTTAATAATTAATTAATGCTAATTTATAGTGGCATAAAGTTCTTCCAAATGAGAATATAAGTTATAAAGGTAAAAAAAGGTAATTATGTATCTTTTAAAAATGATATAATTTGATTAGAAGTTTAGTATTGATCAAATTATATCTTTTTTGACCGTTATTTAGAGATTTTTATTCATAAATACGCGCCTCTAGCACTGCCCATTATTGATAAATTTGTTATTGGAAAGGTATTTCGTCATAGGAGCCCATGTTATTTTACCGGGGAAATTTAAACTGTCTGTTATAAA
Organism: Timema cristinae; assembly: GCA_039000515.1. Taxonomy (NCBI): domain Eukaryota; kingdom Metazoa; phylum Arthropoda; class Insecta; order Phasmatodea; family Timematidae; genus Timema; species Timema cristinae. The sequence continues at coordinate 83,481,662 of JBCFYV010000012.1, forward strand.
GAATACAGGACAAACACAAAGTTGTAGTTGCAGTCTGTTCTGGATCCTAAACCTGAAGTCAGCCTCCCTGACCACTCAGCCATAAGTTGACCTTCCCAATTGGCGGGGGCAGTGGCGACCAGTCCTGATGACAAACGAGCGTGATTAGTTTTAATAGAGACGAGTTCCTTGGTTCCAGTTTCCATGAAACAGAAAGAGACGCCATTGGATGAGTCAGTGTCAGTGTTGCCAACCATCACGGAATTTAACTCATTGTCCCGTTTCTGGGGTGAGCCCCACCCGGGACACAACATGTCCCGGAAATCAAGAAATGACTTGCTGCGCCACTCTAAGCTTATATACAATGCACTATTAACTATAGTTTATATACAGTTTAAATAACACGACATAATGATTATGAGTAAGGTCTTTCCAAACGTTGTGGTTTTTTATTCAGTTAACTTTATTCAAAACATGGGATGCTCAAATCCTATGGGATTCGAGGGATTCGTAAAAATAAAAATAAAGTACCTAGAGTACAATATGGAGACCTTAACTTCAAATAACAACCAATCAATTGGTAAAAGGCATAATGTATAAACTTGTGTGTGTATAGCTAGGAGCATAATAAAAGCACAAAAAAGGATGAAATTGTAATAATATAATTTAATAATGTGAGGAAATCTGCAAAGTGTTTTAATCGCCTTATTTTAGGTATCTAATGAAAACACTAAGTCCCCGCCCTCCTCTCTCATATGAGGTCTGCGTTCGACGCCATCTTGGAAAGCTTATAAAATTAGTAAATTAATATATTAAATGTATTATAAAAACATTTATGTACTAAATATTAATTTATAAAGCATATCAAATTAATATTTAGTAAAAAAGGCATTAATTACATTTTAGTTGTTTAAATTACGGAGTACTTGAAATTCAAATTGAAATAGACGATGGTAGCCCTTTGTTGCGTGCAGTTATGAGAAACTCGTTGACTTCTCGCGGATATATCGCCAAAAGATTCCATTTTACGAAAGATGTGCTCTTAACCTTTTTTTATAGACTAAAACTGTTGACTATTTTTACCGTAAAATTAACCTTTAACGAGATATTCGCAAAAATCCTCATTTCGCCGCCATCTTCCCAAGATGGCGCCAACACAGACCTTGTAGGAGGAGGATTTAGTATTATCATTACAAACCTTAAAATACGGCAATTAAAAAACTTTGCAGATTTCCTCAGATTATTTCCGAATTGAGGCTTTATCTATGCCCTGACGTGTGGCCTAAAGACCTTGAACAACTTTTTGAAAAGTTAAAAAAATAAATATTTTATTTAACTAAAACTGTACATTTTTTAAGATTCGAGAGTTTGAATTTATGTTCGAGATTTGAAAGAAAATTTAAGATTCAGATTCAAGAAATATAGGATTCGACCCATCTCTAACACATTTTGAATATAAATTGCAGATTGTGAGTACAAACAAGAAAAAAAATGGGCACGCCTTTATATGACACCACCAATATTAACAAAATTACACATGTCATGTTTAAGCTAAGCTAGTAATTAGAAAAAAAAAAGTGTTGTTCCATCTTAATAAATAACGGCGATATCACACCTACCTGCGCCACCTTGTACGTAGGTTTATCATAGTCCTTCTCAGGTGACAGGGGGTAGGGGGGATAATGCGCGGCGGGGAATTTTTAACTGCGCGCTAGTATAGTAGGTTCCCTATAAAGGTAATCTAGAAAATATCAGAGTGTAAAAACAAATAATAGCATAAACAAGTTATTTGATTTATTGAACAGTCTTGGATTTGTCTGTGGAGTGTGGAGGATATGTCTCACGGTAGCTTTTGAACACAATAAGTGATTTAATTCAAACTTAACATAGCTGTTCTTTGAACCTTTAAACACATCAAGTATACACCGGGGAAAAATAATTGAAAGAATGGCTGGGAGAAATAAACCCTTATATGTATAAAAACACGGCTTTTAGCATTAATTATTACATGTATTTACCTACTAGGGCATTTTCTGATAATTTGTAGAACTGAACATCGTCCAAACAGGGTGCAAATTATTAACTATAACATTATACAAAAATTAAGTTTAAACTATTTTGATGGTGACGGGGGAGACGATAAGAAAGATGCTGGGGCCCCATAAACGAAGTATTCCCAGGCCCCATGTCTGCTAAGGGCAGCCCTGATCCTACTACAGCTTCGTATTGGGTGTCCCGGAATTGTATCAGAAATAGTTGGCAAGCCTAGTCATTGTCCTGGTCTCTGTGTAGGTTAGTGGACCAGGAGCCGAGTGTGTAATGTGGCGAGTGTTCAAATGAGTTGGTTCATTCCAATACTCGTTGGCCTAACATGAAGTGACTATCTCACCCCCATCGGCGACACTCTACTTTAGTTTGTTTTGCCGGCGACAGGTCTGGATTCAAATACGGTACACACAGAATGTGACGTTGTCACAGACATAATGCTAACATGGACGATCTAGCTCACCTGATCTGGTCCCCTTTGACTGGGCTGGATCTCGACTTCATGAAACACGCACACTCAACTCCACTCAACATCACGCGGCTTACTGACCGCCCGTGGCTCGAGGCCCGATTAGAGCAAGACTCGGACAATAGAACATCGAGATGCGCTAACCCGTATGCGCTGACGGTTGTGTTCGAGTGAAACAAGACTCATCCACCGGCGCGTGATTTGAAATTATCACGAGAATCGTCGAGACTTCTACCGAAGCGACGTACACCCCTCTCCCTTCCCCCCAGTGGGATTCCCGCCGTTTGTGAACACGTGATTGACTTTGTACTGTATATAACGGCTGGACTGTGTAGTGATGTCACTCATTTCTCTGCACTCGATTAGGTGAGACACTTGTCTTAGATTTAGACGTAGGTTGCTGTTCGACGTATTCTAATTATGTTTGGGTTAAATTGTTCAAAATTTAAGTTTCGACTTTAAATATAAATCATGATTACTAATAGCTATATTTCTCTGAGACTGCAGGATTTGCCTGTCAGCCATTATGGTTTATGCTATAGCTTTTTCTTGGTACTTAACGTTGTGTCCGCCTCACGGACGGGTTGGAACTTTGGCATGGCGCCATCTTAGGGCGCTAATGGAACTTTAGCATGTCGCCATCTTGGGCGCTAATTATTTTTGTTTAACGTGTAACTTACTTAAAATAATTATTCTGCTTGCTAAAGGTTAAAGGTTTGTTACGATTGTAATTGTTATTCAACTCGGGGGCGCGAGCCCGTGCACCCAGCACATTGGTCATTATAATAATAATAATTTAGATTGAACTAATTTGATTAGGAACTATTGTAACAGGTTAGGTTTAGGTTAATCATTTTCTCTGTCGCGCCTTATAATGGCAGTCTATTATAGAACTTCATACTTATGTCAATGTAGTGTTACCATCGCCAGGTCATGTAGACATATATATATATTACATGTATTTAACTTTCTTGCTAGGTTAGTCGCCTTCTGCGAGGGTCAATTTAATTATGACTACGTTGGTATTAATTGTTCTGTTTTCTCTTAACGACTTGGGGTCTTGCCCCTTTTATTTATTGTTTATTTCGGCCCTTATCGGCCAGTCACTCGACTTTCCTAGAGTGCCTCGCTCTTGTATGTCTGCGAGTTGTTTGTAGAATAAAATAAACTCTCTTGTAACTAACCTACCTTTTATTTATTGTTATATGAACCTATCAAATCATATGAAGGGGGGGTTACAAGAGAGAAGCTGCGCCACTCTGCTCTCGCAGAGTTGAGTGGGGCACTTAATAGGATATTAGGTATAGTTAGGAGAGAAAATAGGGTCCGCCTGTCTGCAGTATTGTTGGATGATTGATATTGTATTGATTCTTGTTTGTTTATGTTTCATGACTCCGTGACCATGGAGACCACTCCTGCAACTGCCATGTCCACTTTGACCACATCTAAGACTGCTGTCTACCGCCTGAGCCGGGACGAGTTGACAGCTGAGCTGACTTCAAGGGGCGTCTCCTTCCCTCCCAATGCTACTGTGGGTGAGCTCAGATCTAAGCTATGTGGGGAGATTAGCGGGACTGGGGAGGCTGAGACTGACTCGGGTATGGACAGGATTGAGGATGGGAATCCACCCCCTTTAGCGCCAACCGCTCCTCCTCCACCCCCTTCGCTAGTTAAATGTCAGAACAAAGTACTTATGGAGATTTTGAATCGGACCCCTGTTTGCGACGGTCAAGATCACGCTACTCTGTTTAAATTTATGGTTGAGATCAACAGAGCATATTGTCTAAAGTTAGCGAGTGATAGTGAATTTTTGATTCTGTGTTTGGCCAAAACTTCTGGTTTTTTAACCCAGCTGTTCTCCCGTGGGATTCAAAATGGTTTATCTTGGAGATCACTTACTGACCTCATTTTAGAAGCGCTGTTACCCAGTAGGGCTAGAGAAAGGTTATGTAAGGAAGTTATTCACAGGTTTCAATATCCCCACGAATCGTTGAGAGATTTTATTTTATCTATCACAGAGGCAGCTCAAGTTCTCAATAGTGGTCTGGGGAAAGTGAGATCATTGATATTATTCTTGAGAATGTGTCGCCCCTCACCCGGCGACATTTTGTATTTACATGTAAGCCCTGTACGGTACTTGAACTTTTCTCTCTAGCATCTTCGATTGAAAACACCCTGCTCGCCGAACAGGAGTATTTAAGTGCGCATGCGCCGGCGGCATTAAACCGCAGACGCACGGGTTCAACTCCCGAACCTATGAATACGGCCTTGTCATTAGCGCCTGTACTACCGGGCGATCGCGATGCTAACACTCCTAGGGACAACTTCAGGCCTTCGGGTTCTGACAACCGTGCGCCCCGCGACCTCTCGCGCATGAGATGTTTTCGGTGTAGAAGACTGGGTCACGTACAGAGACAGTGTAGATCGGGAAACTTATAGGGCGCGCTCGTAGTCGTGGTCCGGTCGTGCCCACTTGTATTAAACCACGTGCTCCTACTCCTGTAGTTCAGATCCAGGTAGCCAAAACGATTGTGTTGCTCTTTTAGATACAGGAGCCAGTCACTCATTTATATGCCGTGAGTTTTTGCGCCAGTTAGAGGGTAAAACAAAAATCGATTATAGGTCGATAGGTCCTAAGATTTACGCCGTGGCTAATGGGCAGACTATCTTGGTCGATTGTAAAGTAGTGCTCTCTATTAAGATAGAAAGATTTGCCTGGAAACGTCCATTCTTTGTTATGCCAGAACTTCCCTTTGATGTTATTCTGGGGACTGACTTCATGTTCGAGACTGGAGTCAAACTTGACCTGAGACGCTTAGGAATATCTTTTAAGTTTGAACCTAGTTTGTTTATTCCGTTTTGTGTTGGGCACCATCCTCGCAGGTTGTTCCCCATTGTCGAGGAACGTGAAGCGATAGATCGTTTGATAGCTCGATTCCCTGACGTCATCACTGACAGATGGGGCAAGTGCGACATTTTGCCGTACGACATTGTGGCGCAGGACCACATTCCTGTTAGATCTGGTCCCTACTCCTGTGCACCCCCCAAACTCGAGATATTTAGAAATCTTATCATGGACTTGGAACGAAAGGAGGTTATTCGTCCCTCCAAATCCCCATACGCAAGTCCTGCGTTCATTATTCCCAGGAAAGGTCATGGGCATCGCTTGATTGTCGATTATAGAAAGCTTAATAAAAAAATAGTGTTCGACCCATACCCCATGCCTAGCATAGAGTCCGCCTTCCAACATCTTGGCGGAGCCAAATATTACAGCTTGATTGACCTTAATGCGAGCTTTCTGCAATGTGCTCTCTCAGAGTCGTCTAAGAAATTCACCGCGTTTATCACCCCTGGCAAGTCTACGAATTCAACCGAGTGCCGTTAGGGATAAGTTGCGGGGGGCAAGCGTTGAGTAGAGTCTTAGACCATATTTTGGCGGACCTGAAATACAAATTCGTGTTTAACTACCTTGATGATATCTGCGTTTACAGCAAATCTTTTGATGACCATTTGCGTCATGTTGAGGTAGTGTTGAGGCGCCTGCGCGAGGCTGGGTTGACTGTAAACCCGGAGAAAGTCACATGGGCGAAGAGATCTATCCCATATCTTGGCTATATCATTTCTGAGGGTAACCTGCTCGTTGACCCGGATCGGGTTAAGCCTATCTTGGATTTTCCCCCCAAAAACATAAAAGGGGTATTAAGGTTTCTAGGTATGTGCGCCTACTACGCTAGGTTCATCCCGAACTTCTCTGACTTAGCCAACCCCCTTAACTCCTTGAAGAAAAAGGGTGCCACCTTTATTTGGGGTTCTGCCCAACAGCAGGCTTTTGTTGCGCTTAAGCGCCACCTAGTGTCGCCAGCCGTGCTACGCATGCCTGACTTTTCTCTGCCTTTCCAACTACATGTTGATGCCTCCTCTGTAGCGCTAGGAGCGGTTCTCTCTCAAACGACTTCCGAGGGAAGTAGACCTGTAGCTTTCGCCAGCAGAACTTTGAGCCCTGCCGAAAGAAAGTATAGTATATATGAAAAGGAATGTCTCAGCTGTATCTTCGGCATCGACAAGTTCGCAGACTATCTAGAGCTTCGCCAGTTTGAGTTGTACACTGACAACATGGCCCTCAGCTGGATATGGAATCACCCGAAACAACTAGGGAAAATTGGACGGTGGTTTGGAAGCTATCCAGGTTCAAGTTTACGACCCATCACGTTGCTGGGAAGCTTAATGTTGTCGCTGACGCTTTGTCTAGGATGTGTGAGGATAAGGAACCTGTAGGAGAATGTAAGGAGGATGGCTCGTTATTTGTTATCCATACGATTCCCGAATCCTTTATCTCGATCAAAGACCATCAGTTGATGGATCCGTGTTGTAGACAGATCGTTGACAGGATCAAGCGTGGAGAGAGGATTGGGAACTACGAGATCTTTAAAGACCTCTTAGTAGTTCGTGTCAAGGGTAGGATAAGATATTTTGTGCCAGAGAAACTTAGGCCTATGTTACTTAAATATTTCCACGACTCCCTTTTTGGCGGCCATTGCGGTGTCCTTAAGACCGAACGCAAGATTTCTAAGGAATTTTTTTGGCCCTTAATGCCTAGAGACGTTAGAGATTGGGTGCGCAAATGTGAGCCGTGTCAATTGGCCAAACCGGCGCGTAATTCTAAAATAGGGTTTCACTCCGCGGATGTTGCTAAGCAACCGTGGGAGAAAGTTTTTGTTGATTTCGTCGGCCCCCTTACCCGCTCTACCCAAGGGAACACCTCTATACTCGTTGCCATGGACGCCTTCTCTAAATTCGTCATACTCATCCCCCTAAGGAACATGAAGGCAAGGACGACTGTTAATGCTCTGTGCAGGCGTGTTTGGGCGATTTTAGGGACCCCAAGGGTCATAGTAAGTGATAATGGACCGTGTTTCCGTTCTAAAGCTTTCGGAGATATGTGTTTTTCGTGGGGGATAAGACACGTTACCACTAGCCCGTACAACCCATCGCCGAACCATGTAGAAAGGTTTAATCGTAACCTAAACGTTGCCTTGACGATCTTTCACCACCTGGATCACACCCACTGGGACCAGGACTTAGACGTTTTGAACATTGCTTTTAACGCCGCTTTCCATGAGTCAGTCAAAGCCACTCCTTCCTCTATCCTCCTCAATAGGGACCTGAACCACCCATTATTGTTTAACTGGGATATTGACCCACTCCTTAATGACGCAGGTGATTGTTCTTATGAAAAGAAATGTGAGGTAGCTTTTTCTAACCTCCTGAAGTCCCAAAGGAAGGTTGCCGCCACCTATAACCGAGGGCGTATCCCTGTCCCATTTAAACTTGGGGACGTTGTTGTGTGCAAGTGTTTTCCTCTTAGCTCAGCTGCTGACAAGTCTTCGGCGAAGATGGCGTATAAGTGGAGTGGTCCCTGGTCAATTGAAAGATTTCTTACACCTGTTTCGGTATTGTTAAAAGAAATATCCGACCCATCTTTGACACGTAGAGCACATGTCAGCCACCTAAAGGCTGCAGGGAAATGAGTCAATTGACCCCGTGCTGTGTGTCGTCTGTTTGCTTAAGTGTACCTTTGTGATTTAATTTTGCGTTCTAAGTGCATGTTTCTAAGTATTCTATATTGTTGTATATATAATTTATATAAGGGAAGGGGTACCACCCCCTGGTATTGTTAGGATAAATTTGTAGTACTGTAGGGCCTACGTATGACTTTGGGCAGAAACTTGTGTTGGACTGTTTATAATAAAGCGTGTGTCGGGTCCAAAGTACATAGTGCAGAACGTTCGTCCCACCGACCGGACTACCTCTAAGTGCGTGTGAAGCGGCAAACCCACCTTTCCTCATTCATGGAAAGTCGTCGCTAAACAGAGTTGTGGGTATCTCTGTGACTCGTGCTGGTAGACAATGTTAGTGCTACGAAACTGCCACAGTAACTTTCAAGGATGGCTGCGCTAACTGATAAACTTTACAATTGGATGTGGTGTTCACGTGTAAACTTTTGTTCTCAGAGACTTCACCTATTCGGCCTTCCGTCCCCCCCTTTTCTGCCCTGCCCTTTCCTTCCCCTCCTTTGTTCCTGTACACTCATCGGCAGTCAATGGTCGCCCAGCTGGGCGCGGCGATGAAGCTTCCCTGGTGGTTAAAGCGGGCCACCTTACGAGCATATGCTGTCTCCCTGTCAACCCGGGATGACGGTGTGTTGGAGTGAGCGTGTGAAGCAGAGGTCTACCCCCGGAGTCCAGTTATTCGTCATCTCCCGAACCTGCATCTGGCCACCTAACATGGCCTCGGAGGGTACCGGAGCCGCCACCCACCCTCTAGTCAGCGGTGAACATCGGGGAAGGCGCCTCCCCGTGTCTTCACCAAAGGCTAAGGACGTCCTTCTTCTCCGTCCAAGGGGGGACATTGTGACGTTGTCACAGACATAATGCTAACATGGACGATCTAGCTCACCTGATCTGGTCCCCTTTGACTGGGCTGGATCTCGACTTCATGAAACACGCACACTCAACTCCACTCAACATCACGCGGCTTACTGACCGCCCGTGGCTCGAGGCCCGATTAGAGCAAGACTCGGACAATAGAACATCGAGATGCGCTAACCCGTATGCGCTGACGGTTGTGTTCGAGTGAAACAAGACTCATCCACCGGCGCGTGATTTGAAATTATCACGAGAATCGTCGAGACTTCTACCGAAGCGACGTACACCCCTCTCCCTTCCCCCCAGTGGGATTCCCGCCGTTTGTGAACACGTGATTGACTTTGTACTGTATATAACGGCTGGACTGTGTAGTGATGTCACTCATTTCTCTGCACTCGATTAGGTGAGACACTTGTCTTAGATTTAGACGTAGGTTGCTGTTCGACGTATTCTAAATTATGTTTGGGTTAAATTGTTCAAAATTTAAGTTTCGACTTTAAATATAAATCATGATTACTAATAGCTATATTTCTCTGAGACTGCAGGATTTGCCTGTCAGCCATTATGGTTTATGCTATAGCTTTTTCTTGGTACTTAACGTTGTGTCCGCCTCACGGACGGGTTGGAACTTTGGCATGGCGCCATCTTAGGGCGCTAATGGAACTTTAGCATGTCGCCATCTTGGGGCGCTAATTATTTTTGTTTAACGTGTAACTTACTTAAAATAATTATTCTGCTTGCTAAAGGTTAAAGGTTTGTTACGATTGTAATTGTTATTCAACTCGGGGGCGCGAGCCCGTGCACCCAGCACATTGGTCATTATAATAATAATAATTTAGATTGAACTAATTTGATTAGGAACTATTGTAACAGGTTAGGTTTAGGTTAATCATTTTCTCTGTCGCGCCTTATAATGGCAGTCTATTATAGAACTTCATACTTATGTCAATGTAGTGTTACCATCGCCAGGTCATGTAGACATATATATATATTACATGTATTTAACTTTCTTGCTAGGTTAGTCGCCTTCTGCGAGGGTCAATTTAATTATGACTACGTTGGTATTAATTGTTCTGTTTTCTCTTAACGACTTGGGGTCTTGCCCCTTTTTATTTATTGTTTATTTCGGCCCTTATCGGCCAGTCACTCGACTTTCCTAGAGTGCCTCGCTCTTGTATGTCTGCGAGTTGTTTGTAGAATAAAATAAACTCTCTTGTAACTAACCTACCTTTTATTTATTGTTATATGAACCTATCAAATCATATGAAGGGGGGGTTACAAGAATCCCATTCGGCTGGAGATAGTATGGAAAAGCAAAGATAATACTATAACTAATGCAGTATTATTATGATGGACTAATGGTTTTATTTGATGGTATATGATGCACATTAGTGTGTCGGGTGCCGCCTAACTGAGCGCTGAAATGCGTGGCTCACGTCCAAAAATTTTATGTTATTTAAGAAGTGGTTTTTAATGTAAAAAATTGGTTCACGACAAATTGCATGGTGGTGGAAGGTATCGACGAATAATAATAATAAGTCTGGGCTGCATCAATCTGCAGTTCAGGTAGCGTAAAGATTAGCCAGTACTAATGTACCTTTGCCCAGGGGATGCCCAATGTACCAATCATACACCATTTCCTGGAGGCTCTGCCCATGTCCTGATGAGATGATAGTGAATATAATAGGGTAAAGCCAGTTAAGATCTTAACCTAACTTAATCCTAGTTAACTAAACACTGGTGACCATGGGAATTATTCCACTTTCGAGAAAAATCCCACAGTACCAGCCGGGAGTCAAACCCGGAATTTCCATGTCAGCAACCATGTCCTCTGAGGCCGGTTACATATCCTCAAAGGATTAAAAACCTTACATTTTCAAGGACGTTTCAAACGAACAAGAGTAGTTCTTAGATTAGGGTGAATTGCGAGAAAAATAGATTCTCAAGCAAATAAAATAAAAACCGTTAATAGGGTCGAAACATAACATGGTGAAATAATTTAGGGATGTTTTGTGGTCTTGAAGCTTCAGAACTTTCATTCTCGTGAGAAAAATAACAGTGTGATGGTTTGTCCTTCCAGTTATGTTGTTATTATGACTAATATCGTGATTCGTGAGTTCTAGCCCAAGCTAAGATAACATGACCTTGTAGAGTAGTAATACCAGCCTGAAAGTCAATTGCCGTGTCAAGAATAACTTGAACGAGATATCAGCGGAACCTGACCATGTTTCTGTGGTCAATACCCTGTTTCTATTCACCCTCATTTTGGTCGATAGCCTGTTATGACATGGTGGTCGTTTAACGTCCCTGAAAGCTGTATTCCTGCGTTACCAGGTAAATGTCAAACCTCTCAGTGAAAGAGTTCATCTCTATAACTTTCTGTATCAGCATCACAAGCGGTTGTCCTTGAGCCGGCCTCAACTATACATGGCAAGGATCCTAAGCTACACAGGGACATGGCAGCAAGGATCATAATATAAAAGTAACAGTACCATACACATGATAAAGATCCTAAACTATAAGTTACAAAGGCACGGCAGTGTAAGAATCATCACCGGCGTATGCAAAGTGAGAAGGCAGACTTTTTCGATCTGTGAATGTATTATTATTATTAGCACCGCGTCTTACTACCCGTTCGGGTTATACGCACTTACGCTAATGTGTAATGGAAGGGTGATTTGTGAGATGAAATGGAGGACCTACAGTTTAACGTGGAATCCGAACCACGGTGGAGGCCTGGCATTCTCCACATTCACAAGATGTCTTGTCAGAGGTGAAGGAAGGGTTTGATAATCAGATAAATCTGTGTCGGGACCGAGGATTGAACCCCGGACCCCAGCACAGAAGTCCGATACTTTACCCTAGACCGCCAGGTCACCGAACTGTTATTATTATTATTATTAGCACCGCGTCTTACTACCCGTTCGGGTTATACGCACTTACGCTAATGTGTAATGGTAGGGTGATTGTGAAATGAAATGAAGGACCTACAGTTTAACGTGGAATCCGAACCACGGTGGCGGCCTGGCATTCCACACATTCACAAGATGTCTTGTCAGAGGTGAAGGAAGGGATTGATAATCAGATAAATCTGTGTCGGGACCGAGGATTGAACCCCGGCCGCCAGTACAGAAGTCTGACACCTTACCCCTAGACCGCCAGGTCACCCAGACACCGAACTGTGAATGCACGGTTAAGTTTCACGCCAGTAAGATTTACATAAGCATTTTATTTTTACCGGCGCCACTAAATCTATGCGTGTATAGATCCAGCATTAAATCATTGGTTCGGTCCAATCTTGTCTTTCATTTCGAAGTGTTCGGAAGTTTCACAGAGACTATTATTTTTGTACTTAAATTAAATTTGGCAAGTGAATAAAGTCAGGCTTGTATTAAATTTCAAATAGTTTCTAAAGGCATTCAATTTTCAAAACGTTGGCAAGGAAGAGTGATGAATGATGAGGCATATAATAATTAAAAAAAAAATACAAGCGAGGACAATATAGTTTCTCGAGACAACCAATTTTCAAAAATTTGCCTGATGTAGACCATTCTAAATAGCTTCTAGAAATATAAATTAAAAGAATCAAGGGGCATCCAATCATTAGAATTTCCAGGGGAAGACAATTCCGAATAACTTCTGATCCCATTTTACTAAATTTTCTGGAAAAGACTCGCTCTAAATAGCTTCTGGGTGCATTCAATTAAAATAAAAAACCAATGTGAAGACAGCTCCAAATAGTTTATAGAAAAGTATTATTTAAAAAAAAATCAGATGAGGGCCACTCTTTAGCCTTGGGGTTAAGACCCCTCAAAACCCCTTTTTATTTGCTAGATTGGTGACCTGGTGGTCTAGGGGTAAGGTGTCAGACTTCTATGCTGGCGGCCGAGGTTCAATCCTCGGTCCCGGCACAGATTTATCCGATTACCAAACCCTTCCTTCACCTCTGACAAGACATCTTGTGAATGTGGGGAATGCCAGGCCTCCACCGTGGTTCGGATTCCACGTTAAACTGTAGGTCCTTCATTTCATCTCACAATCACCCTACCATTACACATTAGCGTAAGTGCGTATAACTCGAACGGGTAGTAAGACGCGGTGATAATAATAATAATATTTGCTAGATTGTTTTACCCAGCTAAGCAAATAAAGTTTGGCCCGCTCTTTGTCCTTGATAACGGGCACGGATTGAGCACTTAACGAGTCTGGTCTTTCTAACCACTAGGCAAGTTTTCGCGGTTGTCCTAGTATCGATGTTAGCAAAATGTTTATGACCAAGACGATACCAGAGCTCGGTTTGGTGAAGCTTTCCTTGACCAGACTAAATAGTATGATTACGACCAACGAGCCGAGAATTTGTGCGCCAATTTTAAAACAGCATCACTTTTTATGTATAAGAGTATAACTTCGTAGTCACTGGATTTTAAGTTTTTGTAAATTAAAATGGACAGCAATTACTAGCTAGAAACACATGACAGTAAGTTGGTACTTAAAAACCGGTTAGTTATGAATAAAAGAAAGCGAGTACTATATGATCTAGGCCTATTTAATATTACATACATACCTCATGTTTTCCTAAGGCTATTTTTGGAAATGTATGCTTAGTGTGACGTGTAAATATTAGGACTAGTCAAAATAAGCACACACACATCTAACTAAGAATAAAATTAAAAGGCTAGTTTTCAATCGATTTGCAGTACATGAAGTAGGATTATATAAATTCACCTACCAGCTGTTAGATCTACTCCACCCCAACCGCCATTTTCGTTTATGAAAAACATCTCAGAATTGTTTTCGCACTCCACATTGGTCAGAGCCACTTGATCGAGAAAATTCGATACCAAGACGTAACCAAGTTGTAATGTCTCAACTTGTAAACAACTATGTTGTTTCGAAAGAAAGGATGATACTGCAGTTTTAATATTTTATTTGCATTTTAGAATATTTAAGCCCTTCAGGCAGTTTGGAAGTCAATTCATTTATTTTATTTTAAATGTGCTTACTGGATGCGTTGGGCGATGAAACCAAAACAGAAAGGGTTGATTTTGCACTTAATTTTCGTTCTAAGATAAATACACCATTTCCTTATTACGGAACGGTTGCATTTTCCAGCCAACCAAAAAGCCAGAATTTAAACTACTCTCATGTGATAGGTCGATAGTGTCAGTCCACTCTGGCGCAATCGTCGATATCATCAGAATTTGAAAAATACACGAGGCAGGAACCAACTCAATCTTACAAAAGTAGGATACGCGCAGTGACTGAGGTGGCGCTCTATAATTGTTACCCAACACGAGGTATTTAAGTGTTTTATAATTGACGACCCATCGTGGGGCTCTTTAGAATACTTACAATTGACAGCCAACAGTGTTTTTTTTTATTGATTTCTGCAATTGTAGACCAACAGTGGGGTTTTCAGCATATATAGAAGCCTCTTTGAGAGTTCTTCAAAATCAATCGCGAAAACTCGCCTATAGTAACGGTCGAACTGTTGACCGTGTGGAAGGACCCACTTGCACTAATGTATCTTGACCGAATGCGCGGTAGATCTGACGGGATGTAAGGAGACACGCGCGACAAGGAAACGACCTTTGGCGTCACTCTCACAATATATCAGATTGCTGATGACACGAAGATTGAAGTTCGAATCCCGGTCGGGTGAACTGTATTAAGTATGGTTTTTACTAACTTGTTTCTCTCTCTCCACGTAGGTGCGGGTACATTTCCTCTATATCTACCTTCCTTATTATATCCTAGTGGACTAAGTAAGCCGATGACCCGAACGGGTAACAAAACGAGGTGCCGAGCTCAGGCTGAGCGGGGTGTAACTTTTAGAAAGGGGAATATTTATACAGGTGTTTTTAAGTTGTGCTGAAAGAGTTTAAAAAAAAATGGATGCATCTTAACACACAACGTGAGTTATTTAGCATCGAGTTGTTCATTTCTAATGAAACTCGCGTGTGAAGGCGGTTGACATAGCCTCCACGCTCTTGTCCAAACTGGAGCTGTGCCACATTTGTTGCTAATGGCGCTTTGATTGACTTTCTCTTGCAAAGTAATTACCTATCCGCCATCTGGCGCGCAACAGTTGGGAAGGTGATTGCACCAACCTGACAGCGGGAGCTATCGGTGCTGACACCTGTGGCAACACTGCAGTGTATATAGACTCAAACAAAACAAAACTATCACCCAGGATGTTTTGATAAAATTGTTTAATGTTTATTATAATTTTAATAAAGTTAGTTTTTTTAAATAGTTAAAATATTGGTCTTTCGAATTCCAAAATAGGCCTACACTTTTCACTTTCTCCCAAGACACTACAGACGTGGCTACCAGAACGCTCTGGTTATCATTAGGTGAGTATTTATGGATTATGAACCTATCAACAATATCATGTTAGACATATCCTTACAATACACAATTTCCTCTTATTTTTAGAAACGGATTTGAATAAAAGCCAAAGTACAACAAAACTTTTATTCAAATCCGTTTCTAAGAAACCCACTTCGGTGGCCGCATGGTCTTTTAAGTCTCATAATAGAGTGGAGTGCCAATGACGGGGAGATCGAGGTTCGAATTCCGGTCGGGTCTAATGAGGGTGGTTTCTCCTAGATTGTGTTCTACCTTCCCGCTACGCAAATGCGGGTGCACTTTCTCTAAATTAAACCTTCAGCAACCCTAACACATCAGTGTAATTAGTACTCATGCGTGTAGCCTGAATGGGTAGTATTAATCGGATCTTGAAATCTAAAAATAAATAAATGATAATACACAAAGAGTTTGTATTTTATATATTATACCTTTTTTACCTTTCAATAAAGCGCCTTCGGTTTTATATTATTGAGACTAATATTACCGATTTGTGGCTGAACGGTCCAAGGTCTCTCATGTTGAACTGGCCTGCCGATGACGGGGGAGATCGAGGTTCGAATTCCGGTCGGGTCTACTTGAGGGTGGGTTTTATTAAATTATTTCCAATCTCATTCCATGCAAATTCGGGTAGATTACCTCTAAAATTCTTTCTTCCTCATCTCTACCCCGCCATGCGTATAAACTGAACAGGTAGTAAAACGGAGTGATTTTAAAAAAACACTGCGCGGTGCAATATATCAGCGTGTCTGTACTGCCTCTAACAAAATAGCAATTAATTATTGGTAGGTTGGTAACACAGCTCGAGCCAGACGTCGCATAATGTCACGGTTTACTATATTCTACTTTAGCGGGGGAAAAACAGCGGAAGTAAAACCAGCGATACCGTTTTATTACTATTTTATTTTTAAAATATCCAACGTTTAAAAATAATTATTTAATTTTTTAAATTAAACAAAAAATCTGTTCACAATTTCGTTGTTATCGAATGCAGGAAACCGCACTTTGGTACGTATCCTAGTTTGAGTGTAACCGCGCATATAATTAAACGGTCGTATCAATTATAAACGCCGGTAATAATTCTAACGAATACTAGTTGAATTAGAAGAGCGTCAAGTCATTTTAATGCGATTATAAAACATTGTAATTACAACACTTTTAACATCTAGGTAGATTCAAATGAATTTTTAAAAAAAACATGAAAAAATAGTAATATAAGGGCGTTTACCGGTTCGCCGAGACGCGCTGCAGTCGTCCACAAATCTCACGTTATTTAAGAAGTAGATTGTTATTTTAAAATATGATTCACGCCAAAATGAAGGTGAAAAGTATCAACATGCCTCTATTGGACTAAAATTCTTGTATTTAAAGGGTTGATAGTTTTAAATAAACTCATGAAAATGTAAAATTGGTTCATTTTCAAGGCTGTTTCACGCGGAATATCGCAGATTTAAGATTAAAGGGAATGGTTAGAAAAATAGACCCAGCCTTGTTTCAGTGATTTTGGAGTTGTAGAATGACCCGTGACATGATAAATATCACAGTGTGAGGATATTTCCCTTTGAGTAGGCAGCACCCTTAACACCAATTTAAACAGCAGCTCGCATGTGTTCTGCATTCCTCACATTTATAATCCTTTTTATCGCCTGTTTGTGTTGGTAACGGCAGGTGGTTCTAAAGGCTTTGTTACAATCTGACACAACATTTTATCACTGCACACAGATTGGAACTTATAAACAATGATACGGGACCGTAGTTGAGTGGCTTGGGAGACCAAATACAAGTCTATTATTTTGTAATGAACGTCTTATTAGAAATGTGAGACAGAAAAAAAAATCCGTTTTGGTAAACTTATATATTTTTGGTAAAAAAATTTCAGCGATTTAAATTATTTACAATATAATAATAACATTAACAGCGATTACAGTTTTCTTCACTCTCACATGTCGATTACAGCGCTTTGTGGTTGAATGTAATAACTTAATGTCGGGGTCTGCTGTAGACAATACTTCATTATTATAATAACATTCTTAACAAATACATTCCCTTCTCCTTGGATTTAACGTTCTGAAACTTTTAATGAAAAGATTTCCATCTCTAATAACAAATTATTTGTTTGTATTTTATTTTAAGCATTTCATCAAAAATATCCTTAAACTTATTTTAAGGGTGTGGTCAGGGCTACCCTAGGAAACTTTTTGTGACGCCACAAGTTATCTGCAGCACACCTTCCCTCCCAAAAAAGTTAAAAACTTTATTTTTTGTTTAATGTTATTACCGTATTTTGCGCCTGTACACAAATTTTCTGACGTACATGGTATCAGGAAATGTCATAAAAGGTAAATATTTATAAGAACTTAATACTAGAAGCCATGTTTTTATACATATAAGGGTTGATTTCTCCCCAAACCTTTGTTCAATTTTCTTACCCGAATTGATCTGTAAAAAGGTGCAATAATAATAACCGGTGCCAAGTTTGAATTGAATCGGGGCTAGTACGTACTAAAATCATCGTGAAACATATTCACTACAGATGGACAAACAAATATGGAGTTAGAACGATGAACTAGCTCCAGTTGTTCAATAAATTATTATATTTTTATTTGTTTTTATACTCTGACTATATTTGCTAGATCTCCTTTACAGGGAGGGGAGCCTACCTACCATACCACGTGCGCCCCATCGTTCGCTCAAAATAATAATATATTTAGCACCGCGTCTTACTACCCGTTCGGGTTATACGCTTTAAGTAATAATTACGCTAATGGATTAGGAATTGGGAAGGTTTAATTAGAGGAAGTAAACCCACATTTGCGTGGAGGTAGAGTGAAAAACCATTTAGGAAAAACCACCCCCAGTTGACGCGAGCGAGATTCGAACCTCGATCTCCCCGTCCTCAGCAGTCGAGCACAACACGACAAGCGCGTTAGCCAACTACGCCACCGAGGCGGGTGTTCGCTCAAAAGATTAAAACAATAGCTCTTTGTGCAATACGTTATCATTTCTCTTTACATTAATAATTAAACGGACTAGGAATATAAAATATTGCAATATTTTTATTCGTGCCATTGTGGCAATATGAGTTTCCAGTTTTCCAATGACGGGCTTCTTATGAAGATCAGACTGTACTTGTCCAGCCTATCCGCACATTTACACAATTAAGACAAAATAATGATTAATTAAAGTAGAGTTCAAAGAAAATGTACTGGCTTTGCGTGAAAGCAGAGTGAAAATAACATTTAGCAAACCACAACTTTATACTCTCGGTCGGGTTTCAAGTTTGAACCTCCCTGTTACCATCAACCATACCATACGAGACTAGTGCCTTTGTCCATATTCCCTCATAAGTTGTGTTTTAATCTTAATCACAAGATCTCCTCTCAACTTGTATGGTACTAGTTGTAATATTGAGAGGGTTCAACAGCTTCACAAGATCTCCTCTCAACTTGTATGGTACTAGTTGTAATATTGAGAGGGTTCAACAGCTCCACAAGATCTCCTTTCAACTTGCATGGTACTAGTTGTAATATTGAGCCGGATACTGATAGAGTTCAACAACTCCACAAGATCTCCTCTCACTTGTATGGTACTAGTTGTAATATTGAGAGGGTTCAACAGCTCCACAAGATCTCCTCTCAACTTGGTATGTACTAGTTGTAATTTGAGAGGGTTCAACAACTCCACAAGATCTCCTCTCAACTTGTATGATACTAGTTGTAATATTGAGAGGGTTCAACAATCCACAAGATCTCTCTCAACTTGTATGTACTAGTTGTAATATTGAGAGAGTTCAACACTCCACAAGATCTCCTCTCAACTTGTATGATACTAGTTGTAATTTTGAGGAGGGTTCAACAACTCCACAAGATCTCCTCTCAACTTGTATGATACTAATTGTAATATTGAGGATAGAGAGGTTCAACAACTCCACAAGATCTCCTCTCAACTTGTATGATACTAGTTGTAATATTGAGTGGATATGAGGAGTTCAACAACTCCACAAGATCTCCTCTCAACTTGTATGGTACTAGTTGTAATATTGAGGATATGTAGGTTCAACAACTCCACAAGATCTCCTCTCAACTTGTATGGTACTAGTTGTAATTTGAGAGGGTTCAACAGCTCCACAAGATCTCCTCTCAACTTGTATGGTACTATTGTAATATTGAGCCGGATACTGAGAGAGTTCAACAACTCCACAAGATCTCCTCTCAACTTGTATGGTACTAGTTGTAATATTGAGCTGGATACTGAGAGAGTTCAACAACTCCACACAAGATCTCCTCTCAACGTGTATGGTACTAGTTGTAATATTGATAAGAGTTCAACAACTCCACAAGATCTCCTCTCAACTTGTATGGTACTAAGTTGTAATATTGAGCTGGATGCTGAGAGAGTTCAACAACTCCACAAGATCTCCTCTCAACTTGTATGGTACTAGTTGTAATATTGAGAGAGTTCAACAGCTCCACAAGATTCCTCTCAACTTGTATGGTACTAGTTGTAATATTGAGCCGGATACTGAGAGAGTTCTCACGGATCTCCAACAGGTGAACCTTGAATGAACATCTCGTCACTTGCAGCTGCGCCAACATCTGCCAAGTGGTTCAGTTGTTCGTTTCACTGGTACAGGTGGCCAGAGATGTTCAACGTACCAGACTAGTTAGTGATCCATACACTTTAACAAGGATACCACAGGATTTAGATGAGCGGTTAGCACCACTGACTTGGACGGACACCGACACAATAATAGCTCAGGGATGTTCGGGGACGGATGTTTATATGAATGCTGGTTATCTGGGTCAGACGTGGGACAAGGGGGGTACCACCGACCTCGTTACTGGGAGGGAGAGGTTCACTGTCAACAATTGAACAGCGGGAGCGTTCGGCCTGGTTGAAAGGTCTTCGATGGTCTGGGTGGAGCTAGTTTGTAAGTCGTGTGTTGAGAGAACCTATGTTTATAAATATGATCTTGAATCGCTTCACTAAACTAAATGAACCCTCCGAACCTGTCGTACGGGTGTCATTTAATCTCACAGTTGACATTAGCCGAGGATAAAGTCCCGTTTTTATAGGAAGGGGATTTAAAAAAAAATACAATTTTTTTTCGCCCAAAAGTGATAACATTTTACTAAGGGCGTACGGAGAAATTAATTGGGGGAGGGGTTAAATCAAAATCGTAAGTTTATGACATGATGCTAAGACTTACTATCAAACCCTTGGATATAAGAACATGGTATTTTATCCAGTGTGTGGAAATTTATTTGTGTAAGGAGGTAAGAGGGGAACAGTAACAAAAAAAAAGTTTCTTTTAGGTTTTTTTTACCCTTCCCTCCCCCAGTTAATGTTAAGAAATTGGATACACCTTGAAGATACAGTATTTGAAGTGGTCTTCTTCATATGGAGTTTTTGAAAAGTATACTCTTTTAAAAGCTATTGAGAATAGTGCCCCCACAGAATTTTTTTAAAAGAACTTAGAATGCTCCTAGAGAATATTTGGAGTAGTTTTACTTCGGTAAATTTTTGAAAATTGGATACCTCTAAAAGCTATTTTAGTAGTGCCCCACATTTTTTTTTTAAATTTGTATGCCCTTAAAAGCTATTTATAAAGGTCTTCAGGATATCACCCCCAACCTCCTTGAAAATTAGATTCCCTCTAAGTTATTTGGAGAGGTTTTATCCAAACAATAATAATAAAAAAACGATGGCCCTAAAAGCTATTCAGAATGGTCCTCCCTGGATTTTTTTGTTAAGCTAAATGCCTTTAGAAGTTAATGAAAGTGGTCTTCTCCAACACATTTTTGTAAAAAAGTAAGTAATTGGAGTGGTCCTCACTTGGATTATTTTAAAATATTATATATCCATAAGAAGTTATTTTAAGTGTCCTAACAGTATTATTTTTTAATTCAATGCTTTTAGAACCCAATTAGAGTGATATTCACCCGGAATTCTTTTGAAAATTAAATATTTCCAGAAACTATTTGGAGTGGCCTTTCTTTGGAAAGTTTTTGGAAAAAAATATACAAGTTATTTAAGTTGATACAAGCCCATCTTAAGCTTCATAATAAAAACTTAGGAAAATTTCGGGGAGGGGGTGTAACCCCATAAATACCTCCCTTCCTAGGCCATCGGTGTTTTTTTTAGGGGTGGGGCGATTGATATCTTTATAAAAGTGACAGCTGCAGATTACATGACTTTACGCATGAACACGTGAAAGTAGACCCAGTAACGTTCCTAGGTGTGAGGTAAGGCCTTTACTAGAAAAATAGTAGGAATATGCGAGAACTATTTTTTTCAATTCGAGACGAGAATATAAAGAAGTATCAAGGCACGAAAACAAGACGAGAAAACGTCTTTTGAAAGTAGAAAATAAATAAATAATGTTCAATAAAGTAAATATATAGTTTATAGAGTTTCTTTTTGACATTTGAACTGGCGCTTGCTTTAGATTGTCTTATATGTATAGTTCATTCAAACAATTGAAATATAACTCATAGTATATTTAATGCAATTAATAAAATAGCGATAGGTAATTACAATGAACACATTTATAATTTAATTTTATAGTGTAAAAGCTTAAATTGTCAAAATTTGATATCGAAAAACAATATTTATAACCAAAACATTTCTTAACGAAGGCTGTTTTGGAGGGGGAATTGCAGCCTATTTTTGGGTTATCACGGTATTATTGAAAATAATAAATTCCCGCTTTTTTAAATTTCTTGGAGCCATTATTTGCTGTTTTTGATTTATCGAATTTACAAGATTCATTTTTTAACTTTCGAGATAAGATCGATATTATTTTTTTCTTGAATTTTCTAAATATTTTTGAGTCTCGCAAGTCCCTAAAAAATAGGAATGCACACAGAACAAAATATAAACTGTGTGTCCAGCCAAACTATATGTTATAATTCCCTAACTCAGAGTCGAGGGCGTCGGAACGTTTTTTGTCCGGAGGGGGGCAAAATTACGTGATGCTCAGGCTAGGCTAGATTGAGTAAAAACAGGGGAGAAAGAGAAGGGTGGAGGGGGCAAAATGACGTTAGGCACCCTTCCCCCAGTTCTATCGACTATACCAGCGGTTCCCAAACGTGGTTCGCAAATATTCCAAGGGGTTCACCAAAATATTTATGTAACGGCGAGTTTTTTCAAACCTTTGTGAGGAAATTGGAAGCATTAACAACTGTTTATTGTCTCACAGTGAAGTCAGGTAATTATCTCGAGGTAGAACTCTTACAAGACTGTTTGAAATTTAACACTAAGTTTTAGTTTTTCTTACCAACCATCCATTTCACAAAGAAGAGTGCATGCAAGATCAAATGTGGCTCCAGGCTTTGATCTATCTGGCAGACATTTTCTCAAATATGAACAGCTTAAATCTCTCTCTTCAGGGGTCGAATATTAACGTTTTTACTGTGCAAGACCGTATCGAATGGTTCATAAAAAATATATATTTGGGAAACATGTTTAACTAGCAGACAAAGGGAGTGCTTTGATACCCTTCACGACATTAAGGTAGAAAATCAGCTTTCTTTGGACGAAAATGTAAAGAACGTGGTTATAGAACTATTGAAGCGACTTGGAAAAACCTTCAGAGAATATTTCCCAGCAATGTCCAATAATAACAAATGGATTCACAATCCCCTATAAGAGACAGCAAGTTTTGAAATCCTCCACATTAAGCGTGAATGAAAAATAGCTGATCCTTGAAATTTCCACTGATTTTGAATGAAAGAAAAGCTATAGATCTCTGTCTGGTTAATTTTAAAGGGCCTTCCTACACCTCTGACAAGACAACTTGTGAATGTGTGGAATGCCAGGCCGCCACCGTGGTTCGTATTCCAAGTTAAACTGTAGGTCCTTTATTTCATCTCACAATCACCCTACCATTTACACATTAGCGTAAGTGCGTATAACCCGAACGGGTAGTAAGACGCGGTGCTAATAATAATAATAATAATAATAATAATAATAATTTTAAAGGAGGAGTTCGCAGTGTTAGCGAATAAAGCTATTACAGGTTGGTACACTTTATTCTACATATTTGAACGAGAAATCTTTTTCTTCATATGCCTATTCAAAAATATAGACACAGAAACAGGCTCAATGCTGAAAGTGACTTGAGACTTTATCGTCTGTGTTCCTGAGTTTAAAGTTCTGTTCCATCCAAAGCAAGCGCACCCTTCTCACTAAGTGTTAAAACTTGTATAGCAACTTTTAAACTAGATTGGCATGGAATTTTGTAATTAAAGGAGGCCATTTCAGTTATGCCAAAGCAGCAATTTCCAGTACCACTTTAAAAAACATGTGAAATGTGATAATATTGTGACAGTAAAGATAAGAAAATGTTACTACAGTACTTTGCTTATTTAAGTTCAGTTTGAATTTTCAGGAGCTATAGTTGGTTAATTTAAAGATATCAAACAATTTTCTTACAAATTATAACTAGATTTCATAAAAAAAAATGTATAAAATTAAGTGTGTGGCTATAGATATTTATCAAGGTTTGTGATGTTTGTGAAAGGGTTTGCGAGTCAAGAAAGTTTGGGAACCGCTGGGCTATACTATCTAGAGTCGATGTTTTCCAAGCCACTTAAGTATATTACAAACATTTTATTAAACTCGCAAGTTAATGTAATAATGTTTTAGATACATGCACAATCATTCTATGAAGGGGTTAAAGGATTTCAACCCAAGGCGATTGGCTAATAATTGGTAGTGCGATCAAAGTTAGATTTCAGCGATATCATAGTAAACCATTAAAAATCGCCTAATTGTAAAACTCTGTTTAAAAAAAATCTTATGTGTAGTAGAAATCTAAACCCAAGGTAAGATGGCAGCCTTGATATTTAAAGCGGATAACATCACGTAAAATAGTTATCACGGAATTCTTTGTACAACTACTGGGAGGATTAGCTCAACGATGCTCAGCAATTGCCAGGGAAAATGTGTGTGGGTGTTCTTAAGCAGATTAGCTCAACATTCAAATTTAATTGTATTAAACTTTAATTTGAAACGGATTTTTAAAATATGACATAGAGATAGAACGTCAATGACTTTAAAATAAGAGGATTACCGAGACCAAATATTTTCTTTGTATGAATTCAATTCTCGACAGTTTATTTAGAATGAAACATTTTGTTTACATTTCATATACATTTTCTTATAGGTAACATTATTTCAGATAATTATGCGTAGTCGATTTTCATTATTTTATTATAGGGCTGGGTTTATTTATATTCATGCATAACACATAACTAACAGTGAATACTGCATAATGTAGAGTGCACAATTCACAAGAAAAAAATAACTGTTTATAACGAAACTAGTGATTAAAGTCTTGCTTAAATAGATTGTTATAATTAATATAAATGAGCCCTACCTCTTTGTTTTACTAGCGTAACTCGAAAAACAATGTTGATTTAACTATCTTTTTAAAACACTAAATTAACCTAATTTAAGTGGTGCCTGTACAATTAAATAAATTATTCACTAAAATGAAACCCAAGATTTAAGGTTGATTCGTATACATGTACTTGCAATACAATAAAGTGTAACAAGAAGCTACGACGTTTCGGAATTCGCGAGACGTGAACAAACTATACCGAAGATGTAATCTTCATTCCATAAACAAACAAATCAAGTACTGAATATTTAAATAGCCCTGTTGACGTGGCTCGCGACATGATTGGCTACACCTGATTTCATTGCTGAGGGAACTGCATGCCTACTATTGAGCAACGGCGTTGTCATTCTTTTGTTTTCCGGGCTCAATATTCCTTCGAATGTATATCAAATTTGGCAATGCTGGGCTGTCGTTGTTGTCAGTACTTGGTGCTTCTTCCTCCAGCACAGTCGTAAAGTTACAGTAGTCTGAGTCTCTGCTCCTAATAACTAGCTCAAAAACATTTACTAAATTAACACACATTTTATTAGTATTCTGTGTAGAATTTTTTTTTTATCGATCACGTTAAGATTTTGTATATATGTTGGTTGTGTGTGTTTTTTTTTTGTTTTTTTTTTTGCCGTAAGGATGTGGAATTATAATTTTTTTGTGTATATTAATATATATATTCCTTGGTCCCGGCACAGATTTATCTGATTACCAAACCCTTCCTTCACCTATGACAAGACCTCTTGTGAATGTGGGGAATGCAGGCCTCCACCGTGGTTCGGATTCCACGTTAAACTGTAGGTCCTTCATTTCATCTCACAAATCACCCTACCATTACACGTTAGCGTAAGAGCGTATAACCCGAACGGGTAGTAAGACGTGGTGCTGATAATAATAATATATATATTTATTTGAATAATAGTGTATTGTAACAATACTGTTAACAGTTAACAGTTAAAATATAGCGAAAATTGTTACAAGCAATTAAATTCCAATGAGAAAAATATTAAGTAGTAAATAAAGGGCAATGGTGTTAAAGAGTCTACAACTAAATTCGTAAAGAGGAACTCGTTCAGTAACTCAAGCGGCAATGCATATTGTTTGTATATTAATTATGAGAAAAAAAGATTTATACATAAGATAGTTTAAGCATAATTACGTGGGGAATAGATAAACGTTAATATACTTCAATCTTGAAAAAAATATGATTGTGGAAATAGTTAATGTTTCTAGAAAAAGTTGTACACCGATAGGAAATGTGTTTGCCTGTCAATTGAACCCCCCAAGCGCCCCATGATGCATTGTTTATAATGAGTATTTCCAAGTATACCCTCCCACCCTTACCAACAAACGAAAGCTTGAAGGTTTGGCAACCGGTAACTGAGAGAGAGCGAAGATAAATATTTTCTCATAAGACCTGCAGTTCCCTCAGCTATGAAATTAGGTGTAGCTAGAATACGTGGTGGCCTTCACTTGTGTTGCCGTAACTTGTAAGTTATCTCACGGACGACTCTTAACTGCATCGTGATGGCTTCCATTTAATAACACGAGAAGAACCGTTACGTTACATTTAAGTGAACGTTAAGTTGATCGTAATCCTGGCATGATAATAATGTATTTCAACTCTTACGCACTATGTGCTATGCAGGGATCAATATTAGCTATGTGTTATACATGAATGTGAGCCCAGCCTTAGTAACAAATAATTTCAATAGGTACATATTTAAAATGACACGTTGGCGCTGAAACGACCTATCGCGAGCTTTGGTCTTCCTAGGTTTGCTAGTTGCAACTCAGGCCACTACGATCGTGCTTAGTGAAAGCCAAATCATTTGTACTATGTGAAGGTCACGGAACTTAGATCCCACGAGTATTCGAACTAAATCTCTAAAACAAGGTACGGTAGTTAAATACGATCCTGCCAACGGTTTGAGTTCACTTCAATATGATTATGTACTTTAAATGAAATAAAAACAAAATATTATATTGCAGGGCTGGTAAGGGATTTGTCCAGTGTCTAGTTGGATGGTACTAAGATTCTGGCTTCAATTCCCGGCCAAAAAGTACCCGTCACTGTGAACGTAATCTGTGGTGAAGGTGAGGTGGTTGTTTTTACTAGAATCAGGTTACGTACGGTACGCCGCCAAGAGCCGGTCAGAGAGCGAGGTTCAAGTCAGGAGTGCTAGTCTCTCGCCTAGACAACACGTGGTCAGCAGGAAACAGGAAGTAGGGGTGAACCAGCCCCTTCCGGAAATAAAATAACCGCTTGTATCGTACTGTAAGGGATCAGGAGGAGGGGGGTTAAACCTAGGCTTGGATTTTTCGTAGTAGCTGCTTTGCTGGTTATTTCGTATTAGTTAACAAAATTTGAGTAATAGTTTCACAAGTGTAAGTCCGAAAAAATCGCTTGTTTACTTGATAGAAATGGCACTATCAGATATCCTTCATTATAAAATAAAAAAGACCCGCATCAGTGAGGAGTCAGGAAAACCTATGACGGTGAAGTTGGGTTCGAATCCCGGGCGGGTGAAATGAAGGCAATTCTTCTTAAATGGTTTTCCACTTTCCCTTTACGCAAATGCGGGTACATTAAATATGTTACACTCTCCTTGTCCCTACACTAACTTGAGTGATAATTCCAACAAATGAAACACTATATATATAACGGACTCGTGCATAATAATTGATTAGTGTGCCAATAATGAATCTTATGTACCGAACTATTAGCTTGTAATTGCTGTAAAGTTCTAAAATATACAGACCACGTCATATTTCAGAGAAGCTAGGTTACTTCACAAACAACCTATCGCTGCACTTAGTAGAGATATAACGACACAGGAAGTAGTATTATTAAATTTTGTAGTTCTGCCAAAAATGTTTCCTATTTCAATCTTACTGTACTTTTAATATATGTGTAACAGTACAGTACACCTTCTGAATAATTATAAAGTTGTAAGTTTTTCTTACATTTTTTAGCATCGCGTCTTACTACCCTTTCGTGTTATATTCATTATGTACTAATAACTCTAACGTGCTAGGGAATAGAAAGGTTAATTTTAAGGAAGTGTACCAGAATTTGCGTGGACGAAAGTGGAACACCGTTTAGGGAAAACCACCCTCAGTAGATCCAACCGGGGTTCGTATCTCCTCGATCTCCTCGTCAACAGCAGTCCAGTATATTGCGAGAGTGACGTTTTAGAGCATTCGGCCCCGAAGTGATTGGGGCTAGGCGCGTCACGGCTAGCCAAATTCACACCATATGACTTTTCAGTGAATTTTTGCGAACATTGGAATCATTAAAATCTTATTTGTCGGTTCTCTGACTATAATGCCATCAATAACTGGACCATTTAGTTCTAACAGCTAGCAGAAGATGTAAAAACGATCTAAAGTAAAACATAATGAATAATAAGCCTATATTGTTTGTTGTTAAAGTTTTGACTGTCAAAAGTGATAACAAATAGATATTAATGGTTTTGCAGATCATATGGTTTGGCAATGGATACATGTGAGTAGACCTGGTCACTTCTCTACTGCTCACATCCTATGGTGAATCGACTATATTTTGTAGAGGAGTCTAATTATAAAAAAATCCTGACAAGATCCTCTCCAAATATCTTCTAGAGGCATCCAATTTTCAAACATTTGCCGAGACCCCCCTTTTTCTTGGGGGTCAAAGTCCCTCTCCCAAAATTAAATGTTGTACTTCCTTTGTGCTCAACTGAAAAAATCATCTAGCAATCACTTTAGGGCCTATAAAATATAGAAAAGGTTAGTTATTTTCTTAAATGGTTTCTTTTCCTTGGACCATCTAATGGATTGTTGGGATGGGTTTCAGACATCCAGAATTCCTGTGTTAATCAACAAGTAGGTTTGTTATTTAAATATATATCTATGGTAATAAGGGTTAGTCATTTCAAAATATGTTAGGAAGTGGTTTGTTATCATAAAATATGTCAAGATCCCCCTCCCTGGAATCCAGGGGATCCCTACATATGTATAAAAACTATTACTAGCAAAGGTATAGAAACATTTTCTAGTGGACCCCCCTTAGAATAAATGACTTTCTATGTACTTTGAACTAATTTACACTATGCAGCTCACACCAAATTGGAAGGTAAAGGTATCAATATTTTCCTAAGGGATTAAACTACTTTAATTTGAAGTTTTAAAATGTAAAAATTATCATGAAACGGCGAAATTAGATCATTTTCAAGGAAGTTTCATGTACAATGTCTCAGTTCTGATATAACAATAAATGGTTAAAAACATAGGCAGATCAAGCCTCTCCTTAACAAATAAAATACATTTAACAGTCACAGTATAACATTCTAAGAGGATTAAGGGTCATGTAAGTGGTTTAGAAGATATTGCAGTGTAAGGATATTGCCTTCCAAGTAGGTCATGCTCTAAAGATAAATATTTAGTTCAATGTGTATCCTCATACAAATTGAACAATCTGAATCAAAAATAATTTCTAGAATATATATGAGTTATTAATTCTAGGGGGCCTTCTGTTATAATTTCACCTTAACTATTTGTATGAATAGGCTAATTTAAAGTCCTGCTGAACTGAGGCAAGATCACGAACCCTGTAAAGACCATTAAAAGTAGTGGAGGCCAGATTTTAACGATATGACAGCTCAATTTGGATCTGCAAACTATTTCATTATTTTGAGTCTACATTTACATATGAATGATGATATTTTATTTGGGTTAGATCAATATGAATAAAAGATTTAGCTCATAAATGACAAGAATGTGCCTTGATTTTCTTACAAATGGACATTTGAAGCACCTTTTAGAAAAAAAAAAAAAATTAGTGGTCAACTTTGATTTCATTTTACTTTGTTACTACGTGTGGCTTGTTATTTTTCTTTCATTATTGATATTTTCTATAGAAAGTGACAGTCCCATGACTTGATACATATGTAGGCCTAGATGTATGAAAATATATTTATAATATACATTCTATACCTGTCAGATAGAGAATGTAGGTTCTCCAGTCAAACTATAGGCTATTTTAAAATTCCCCGACTTTTCCAGGGACGATTTTCAAATTTTTCTGTCACTATATAATACAAACATTATTTTATTAGAACTTGATGAATAGGGCCTACTAATATTTTTAGACTTATACACATTCTGAAATTATGTCAATAGATATGAAAGGGTTAAAGAGTTTCATCCAAAGTGATTTAAGCGATGGGTCATTCAGTGGGTAGTGAGATCATAATGAGCCATTAAAATATCGCCTTACACCAGTTCAGTTTAAAATTGTAATGAGGAACATTCTTTTTTAGTTTAGGTACACTTCCCATATATAATACAATCAAATTCACGCACATGTGCATAGCCATGACTCAACTTTGGCTAAAGACGTACAGTATAGGGGTATAAAGATGACACAATAATCCCATGTTTACAATGAGAATTAAGATTAATATTCTCAACAGGAACAACTGTGTTTAGACTGAAAAGAGATTAGCGGTGAGTTTATAACTGGAAGAAAAATGTTATTTTGACTATTGTAAATACAATAATTGTTCTTTTTCTTTTAGTGAATAGTGAAAATTTCAGAAACGTTATAAAATTCCCTGACTTCCCTGATCAAGCAAATTCCCTGACTTTTCAAAGTCGATGGACTCCCTGGAATTGTATGAAAAGAAGGTGGAATTTTATGCATTTTTTCTACTATGTAATATTAGGGAAACTAAATTTATATTTTTTAACACTATACTTAGGGTGACCATATGTAGGTACTATTTTTTGCAGGACAGTATTGTTATTTGGGATGGTATCTTGTTCAACAGAAAAGGTGGTAGTACACCCAGAGGAAATTTTTTTAAACAAGTAGTACTAAAAGTACTTCTTTTAAAGTTAAAGAAGAGCACTTTATCTTTGAGTTTTATTTTTAAGAGAAGTTGTGTATCAACAAGTCATATTTGCCAAAAGTAGGATTTTGATAGGAAAAAATACCTGTCAAAATGTACTTTATAACAAAATCAGTATATACCTACAGCTCTCAAAGATTTTTCTAGATATAACCTATTATTTGTTTCTAGAGTCATTTTGCTTTTTTATATTGAAGTATTAGTTTGAAGTGATGTTTCATGAAATTTCAGGATCCTGATATCTCACATATAACTTACTACATGACTAAGTTGGTCCTATTCCATTCCTTCTCTTAAAAGTATATAAAAAAATTAGTTTATATTTTAATAACTTCATCAAAATTTGTATACATTGATTAATTATTAAAGGTTGTTGATTAAGTTAGGTTGGGATGGTTTTCATATAAACATAATTTGGGTTTTATTTAGTTGTGCACCTTTGCACACAATATGTAGAAATTATGACCTGTCTATAATTCAATATTTTAAATAGTTTCTTGTTTAAGGCTACCAACACATAACAATCTTATCTTCGATCGCATAAAATTACATTTTTATTAGCATAATAAATATCAGCTTTGAAAGGTGCAATATGTAATACACAAATACTATAAATCAAGTTAATTATTTACCTGTGTCAAGTATAACAGAGACAATCCTGCAGCCAAAATGCTTTGGACATTGTAGACTCGATAAACACCTTTCATGTTCTTAGCCATAATCAACAATAGTGGGCTAATATAAGTATTAATAAAACAAGTCTGGTCTCACACAAGTCACTTTAAATACATGATTAACATAGTTAACAGGCACACTATATTAAAACGTTTAGGGAAAGAACACAGCTTGAGATTTTATAAAATGATACAAAGCACTTTATTTGTAGAAATGAGAAAATCACAAAACTTCATCTTATTCGAAAGGTTTAAAAAATAGATTTATAGAGTATAAAACATTTTTAAATTAAAACATCTGTTACGTACACAACAAACCAAACACGCAGATACATTTTACAGAGAAACAACATTCAATAACAGTGATATACTGGTCAACTAAGCATTCAGCAACCGTGGTACTGTGTTGTGGCGTGCCAATAAAAGTTTAACAACAAAAACTCGTGGAAGAAAAGGGAATTTAAATGAAGTTAATAGTGACTACTACCATCTAGTAGCGTATACCAAAACTACTATATAATTGCTGGTGTGAAGTGAGACCTAGTAACAAATATATATACTAAATAGTATTTTAGACGGCCACTTCGATTTCATACCAAATGGAGTATTTATTATTATCATTTTAAAATAGAAACTTTTTGAGAAATATTATTGATTTTAAAATTTACAAAAATCAATAGATCAAAATATGTAATGAAAGGTTTTTGAGTATCACTGGCCCTAAGCGATACTCACAATTTGTACCCCAGATGTATAATAAAAATAATAATAATAATAATAATAATAATAATAATAATAATAATAACAATAACAATAATAATAATAATAATATAATAACAATAATAATAATAATAATTTATTCAATAAGCTGCTAACATTATTATTATTGTGGTTTAGAGCCCATCGACACATCGAGGTCATTAGGGCAAGCTGCTAACAATATACATAATACATAAACATAAAATACCTGGTTACCGTACATAAACAGGAACATACAAAACAAAACAAAACAACTAAATTTGTCAACCAAAATTATATTAATTTATACTGTTCATAAATACTTAAACACTCATCTCTTAAAGACATATTTTTTGGTCTCGCCTTGAATATGTAGAACTTTTCACCTCTTGAGGCAGTTAAATAAACCGCACACCCTGCGTGACTCAAAATAATAATAATAATACTAATAATAATAATAATAATAATAATAATAATAATAATAATATAGTGTGCCAAAATACCAGGAAAAAAAATATAATAAAAACGGCATGTATAAGAAAAAGTAACTCCCTTAATCAATATATAAAAAATACCTTCTTCCTTTTCTTTTCTCTTAATATTTTCGGGAGATTTAAATTGAATATCGAAGTTATTCACTTACAAAGCGACCCCGAATGTCATA
The DNA here is from genome assembly GCA_039000515.1 of Timema cristinae. Lineage (NCBI taxonomy): Eukaryota > Metazoa > Arthropoda > Insecta > Phasmatodea > Timematidae > Timema > Timema cristinae. The sequence goes on from JBCFYV010000012.1 coordinate 83,514,314, forward strand.
ACACCCTAAAAGTGATTATGTTGTAAATACATCTTAAAAAAATCTATTCATATAAATATCAAATAACATAATATTAGGATATTTCTTTTTTAGAAATAATTATTATCTTATTTAAATTTATATATATATATATAATCTTTTTTAAACACTAAGATATTACATTTAAACGCACCCCTAGGACCTTTGAGCCCAAGTTGACCGCCTAATAGAGACAGAAAAAAAAGAACTTTTGTCGAACTCTTCAATTTAATTAATCCTAAAACAATTAGGAATGCCAGGCCTCCACCGTGGTTCAGATCCCACGTTAAACTGTAGGTCCTCCATTTCATCTCACAATCACCCTGCCATTTCCACATTAGCGTAAGTGCGTATAACATGAATGGGTAGTAAGACGCGGTGCTATACTAATTAATACTAATAAAACTATATCCATAAATATATTTGGTGGCAGATGGAAGATATTTAAAAAAAACATTAATCCTTGATCGATTTAATGTTTATTGTTAATAATATAATTAAATGCTTTTTTGCGGTGTTTGGAAAAAAAAAACCACTGAATAAAAATAATGGCATACTGCTCACTGCAGTGCCCTGACATGGAAGCGACAGAATACCCACGTATTAAACCCCCACTTAATTTTGGAAAGGTGGTTGTTTCTAGGAATCACCACAATCGCTCATGTACCGTGCGATAATAGCATCGGGAACGACCGTCACTGACTACAAGAATATACCACGTGATTGCACCGTTACTGAGCAGATCTGCAATAGCTAATTCAGCTTTGGGATCGCGATCAATGTTCAGTTGTGCCATCACAGGACACACGCTTCCAACAACATAATGTTAAAAATATTCTATATATATTCCTTAAAGAATCACATACAGCGAACGTGGCTTAAAGACTTTTTACGTTTTGAAATTATGTCATAAATACTCTATTTTAAAAGGGTTTAGACATTTAATTATATAAATGCAATTAGTTTGTATAGATTACTTTACTTAATTATTATATATATTTAAAAACAAACGTGTTATATTACTTTTAAAACTTAGGATTAATACCATATGTAAACCTAATAACGATAGTGCTACCACCTATTTTATATATTTAGTAGCGATATGATTGTGGTAGCACTGCCATCTTCTGGTTGTACGTTAAACTTTAAACCAAGGCAAGTCATTTGAAGATAGGTGTCACAAGCATCTATTTTCCATTTACGTTGCTTCACAGACGTCTTTTCATAGTGATGAGAGAAAAAAATCACTGGCACAATCCACAAGTAAGTTTAATTAGTTTTTTTTCACTTGACATTCTATACTTATTATTCGACATTATTAGCTCTAATTCCTTTTTAACACACGAATAAATAAAAAGTTGTTGAATTAATATTCTTTTATCAATATCGGCTAATATAACTAATTCAAAAGTTACATCTAAAGAAGTTTGACGAAATAAAAATCTTTAATACGTATTAAAATCTAATCAGTTTTCTACATCAAATTGCGTTTCCTTTTCACATGAAGCTAGTACTCGAAAGGAAATATTTATGTTTTCACAGTCGGTGATATTGTGAAAGTTTGCTGGGAGCATAGAGAAATATGCTTGTAGTGAAATATACAAGACTCATTCAGAGAAACCCATTTTTTAAAGGACCATCATATTCAAACGGGGGGAAAACATGAAAATGGAACGGTTATAATTTTCAGCACGAGAAGTATCATCATATTTTGTAATAATAATATTACGAAACATACAGTAGTTATCATGGTGTGATCTTTTGCTAAACACAATTATTTTAGAAGTATTTAATAATCATTTCATAGGGTAAAATTTAAAATTGGCTTCAAGTTTATCGACGGTAAAAAAAAATATGAAAAACATCGGGTAGGGAACCATCATCGTACATAATTTGGTCTAGTAACTTTTGCAAGCGGTCAGGCCTCACCATATAAGCCCTGGATCCATATACCAACGGAATTACCAAGAAAAATATTTTAAAATACAATCACAAAATAAATGCGCTCCTGGACCCAGTCTACCCCAATTATTCCCCCCTCTCCTTTTTTTCCGAAGCCAAATACAGCAGCTCCAATAGAATAAACACATACAAGCAATTTTTTATTTTTACTTTACCATATTGTATTGTAACTTTTATTATTATTGTAATCGATAACACTTTTTACCTCGAGATGGGTTTTGACGTTTTATGTGCTCCCAAACTAAAAAAAATGAGTATTATACTATTGTCAGTCCCCATAATTGTCAGTTTATAAACGGTTTGATAGATTTCTTTCAAATATGATATGCATATGATTAATGGTATACTTCAAAGCAAAATTTTGATTTTGATTCTAACCTTTAAAATTTAAATAATTCATTACTTACATTCAAAATTTTGAACTTTTTTGAAGTTGGTTTAAACGATTTTATATAAAATGGATATCTGCTTCTCACTCTAGGCACGGGCCTAGGGGCGACACATTTTGTATGATATTATTTATATTATAGTTTGTTTTAAATAACTCCATATAAAAATTAGTGATTAACATTATCGAAATAGTTCAAGCTAAAGTCAGAACGACAATTTTATTTTTAAATAACTGTACTTAGCATTCGCTTTGTAACTGAGTCAGTCTCTCCTTCTTCATAATGTTAACTCAAACTACAATAGGGCATGTACAATGAATGTACTGTACATGTCTAGATATCGTTGATAGGAATCTTTTCTCGAATATTAAGTCCCCCCTCCCCCTCAACACCTCTTTTCTCCAAAACTTCCTAAAGCATTTAACAAACTAATTTTGGGAGGGGTGGGGAAGGGATGCGGAGCATATTATTATTTTGCCTAGGAGTGCAACAATTTTAAATACGCTACTGTATCTGGGAAGTGTTTACATGGAAAATAACACTTTGTTTTTTAGAGAAAAATTGATTCAAGAGTAGTTTATAAAATACTGATTTCTGATAGTGTGAAATATTTTTAAGACGATTTTTTACGATTTTGTTGGAAGTGTTTTATTTTATAGATAATAACATAATTTTGCTTTAAAATAAGTTAAGTCAGTTTACTCTTAGCTGATTTTTGAAAATGTGATTTAAAAAAAAATGGATTTAACAAATTTGTTTAAAATCTATGTCTAAAGAGTATTTTAAATAATTACCAAAGTAATCTGTTGTGCTCTTCTCGAGGAAAAAAATACTCCGAGACAGCTTACTGATAAACTATTTTAAATTTTTAGTTCTTAATTGCAATGTACTAATGAGAAAGTATGTACGATTGTGTCGTACAGTTTATTTAACACTATTTCTACCTCTTTTTCCTTTAATCTATTAGGAGCAATGTGTGTATAAAAATGATTTATCTCTATCATTTTAGATTCAATAGTCAATATTTACACTTTATATTGGTCAAAATATATAAATGAGGAATTTAATAGCAATGCGATGACTTGAAGATGTAAAACACCTAATAAAATGTAGAAAACTTTAACTGGAAGTCGACATTTTAATATGAAGGGTTGCCCCTTGTGGACCTATTATGGTCGATCTTTTTATTTGGTCCAAATATACAAATGAGGGCATCAATTCTTTAAAAATAAAATTATAAAATTTAAAACGGGAGTCAAAATTTTGTTTACGTAAGTAAAACGCAATTTTTTCTCGGGTTTGCTAGTGTATATTATTTCGTTTCACATTACATTACGAGTTTTGAGTAAATATCTCAATTTTTTAAACAATAGAACGAAAAGTCCGTGCGGAGTTCCGTACCATATATTTTACTTTCTTAAAAATAAAGTAATACATTCGTTAAAAGCTCACCAACATTTCAATAGCCCTAACGGCGTAACCCTTAATCTTGTTTATGACTCATCCTCTTACGTTTAAATAGTGATAATTAGTGTACTTAATTTAAATTTCGTATATTGCACTATTCTTCCATTTAGCTAAAACGTCTATATTTTTGTCCAAAACGAGAAGAAACATTTTCGAAGCCGAGCCGGCATCCCCTGGTGCCCAGGCTCCGTAGATTTTACCCCTCCTGCCTCTCCACTGGGCAGGTCTGGTTCTCGTGTATGTATTCTTCCTGAATGAGCGTGTAATGTCCTAGATTAATTTCGTTTGTAAATCATTAGCGAGGTATGAGGTGACCTGGTGGTCTACACCTAATTTCATAGCTGAGGGAACTGCATGTCTTATGGAGAAAAGATTTATCTTCGCTCTTTCTCTGTTACCGGTTGCCAATTTTCTAGCTTTCGGTTGTTGGAATGTGAGGGGGGAGGGTTTATTTGGAAATCCCTCATTGTAAACAATGCGGCATGGGGTGGTTGGGGGGTTCAATTGACAGGCAAAAGCATTTCCTATCGGTGTACAGCCTTTTCTAGAAACATTAACTCTTTCCACAATCGTAATTTTTTCAAGATTGAAGTTTATTAACGTTTCTCTATTCCCTCCGTAATTATGCTTAAAATATTTTATGTATAAAGCTTTTTCCCTCATAATTAATATACAAACAAATATATTACAACATGTATTTTATAATAAATGCTATAAATTACATTCTTAATTGTTCTTAATCAGGTAACGGTACCACTCCTAGATCAGCATCACTATCATCTTCAGAGCTAGAGGAGCTGTCCTTCAAATTTATCACGACACTGTCATGCAGTTTTTCTATAAGCCCGTCTACGTCCCACATTGTTGCTTCAACTTCCATTACATGATGAACATGATTTCGCCAGTGTTCTTTTGTGATATTTCTCACTCCTTCTTCTAGTAGGCGATGAACATCATTAAGTTTAAATGTATTGTTTTCTTGAGCAACAAATATTTTAATTTGACTCCAAATTCCTTCGATGGGATTAAGCTCACAGTGATAAGGTGGCAGTCGTAGAAATTCATGTCCAGCACTTTTAGCGATCTCGTCAATAATATATTTACGCTCATAATTGCCTTGTACTTTGTCCAAAATCTCTACAAGCTCCATCTTATTCATGGTTTCTTCCCAAGAAATACCTTTACTGGTGAGCCAGGATTGAATAATAATCTTGGTACTACTCTTGGTTGGAATGCTCTCTTTGATCGTAGAATGAATGGATGCATTGTCTAGAACTATGACACTGTTTGATGGTATATTTGGAAGCAGCTTCTCTCTGAAATATTTTTCATACATTTTTCCATCCATTTCATCGTGATAGTCATCATCTTTTTTCCCATGAAAAATAAGCTCTGCACCTGGTATAAAACCATTTTCATTACCTGCGTGGACGAGAATGACGCGCCCGCCCTTTCCAGAGGGAAGCTTATTTCCTGTAGTTAGGCCTTCTCGCCTTGCTTGTGAGGATGATGCAATTGTTGTGTCCATCCACGATTTTGAAGTTGTGTGTCCGGAATTGCACCAGGTTTCGTCTGTGAAAACAATATTCCTGTTGCTCTCTCTGTGCTTCTTAATAGCTCTTAAGTAGCGATGTCGCCACGCAATAATATCATCTCTGTCTAGAAGCAAAGAGTTACGCTTCGGTCGAATGAATTTAAAGCCAATATCTATAAGAAACCTCTGAAGTGTCGTCAATAAAAAATTAGGAAGGTCGCTATCAGTATCAATTAAAGCTTTAATTTTCTTTAGGGTAGGTAATTCATTGATACGGTAAAGTGAATGTACCTTTCTGGAATTGCTGCTTGAGTAAAACTATCATATTTATCCAAACGCTTCATTTGAGTAGAGTTATTTCTTTTGATTGGTGTCAATAACTTTCCCTTAGTCTTGAATTCTTGTTTAATAGAGATTACTAACTTATAAGACACACCTGTAGCTTCTGCAGTTGCCATTGCCGCTTGAGTTACTGAACAAGTTCCGTCTTTACGAAAATAGGTGTAGACTCTTAACACCATTGCCCTTTCTTTACTACTTAATATTTTCCTCTGGGAATGTAATTGTTTGTAACAAGCCGGAGATTCCATAATGTTTGTTATATCTTAATTGTTAACAATACACTATTATTCAAATAAATATATTAATATGCACATACAACTATAGTTCCACAACCTTACTGTAAAAATACAAAACACGCAACCAACACATACAGATACACACCAAATCTTAACGTGATCAATAACACATATTATTCTACACAGAGTACTTATAAAATATGAGTGTTTATTTAGTCAATGTTTTTGAGCTAGCTATTAGGAACACGAGACTCAGACTACTGTAACTTTACGACTGTGTTGGAGGAAGAAGCACCAAGTACTGACAACAACGTCAGCCCAGCATTGCCAAATTTGATATACATTCGAAGGAAGACTGATCACGGAAAACAAAAGAATGACAACGCTGTTGCTCAATAGTAAGCATGCAGTTCCCTCAGCAATGAAATTAGGTGTAGGGGTAAGGTGTCAGACTTCTGTGCTGGCGGCCGGGGTTAAATCCTTGGTCCCGGCACAGATTTATATGATTTCCAAACCCTTCCTTCACCCTTGACAAGACATCTTGTGAATGTGGGGAATGCCAGGCCTCCACCGTGGTTCGGATTCCACGTTAAACTGTAGGTCCTTCATTTCATCTCACAATCACCCTACATTACACATTAGCGTAAGTGCGTATAACCCGAACGGGTAGTAAGACGCGGTGCTAATAATAATAATAATAATAATAATAATAATAATAATAATAATAATAATAATAATAATAATAAAATTAGCGAGGTATGCTTCTGAGGTCTGAGCAAGTAACTAGCTAGACGGAAATATGGTAAGCCACATCCAATCCAGTTACAGCGTATCCTGATGTCGGACAATCCGAATGCTGGCTCATCCGGATCACAATATGATTTTTTTTTTTTTTTTTTTGCTGTTGAGTTCTCTAACAGAAACACGGGATTTAGTTTGATAGATGAACAGCAGACGTCTGTTCAGGCAGAACTTGACAGTTTCTTCAAACCTGCTTTATTACTTTCAAAAACAAGTACAAACTTTTAAAAGTCTTTTATCGATTAGTATTGTATTTTTTAGTTTTTAAATAAAGGCAGTACAGTGCTAATATATGTATGTTTGTTTTCATCAGCACAGCCTATAACATTAAATATTACATTTATTTGAGTTCCAAGCTTTTTTTTTCACTCTTAGGGTATCACTAATCCGAATGTTTACTAAGCTCAGATGACCTCTCCACTAATTAAACAAGTTTAGTGAGGATTTACTAAAAACATAGAATATTTGTTGAAGTGCAAGTAATTACTTTGCAACTACACGCATTATTGTTGTAACGCTTCTGCCCATTGACTTGAAATGGATATTTGCGTCCTCTCTCTTGTGAAACCATGTTTAAAATAGGCTTTTTTTTAATGCATCTTGATGGCACCTATCGATACCCGTGCTGAGCTCCCATTGAGCTGGAGGCTGAGGGTCTGTGGCCCGGGCACATCATATCTCGAGTCTACGTAATGACTACCGTACGGGTGATAAGATAAGTCTTACGGTACGGGTTTCGAGAGTTTCGAGTATCACAAGCAGAGTAGTATCGTCACAAACGAATGACTAAATCACCCGAGTAGCGAACTCCATGACGTTAGAATGAAAAACAGATTAATGACAAGCTGCTACTCGTGTTTTTAAGGGTCCCTAATTCTCAGGGCAACACTTAAATTAGTGTTTATTATACTCTTAATAATTTAGCTCTTCTTTAACTATCACATTTTAATGTACATAGTTCTGTATGGACTTTCACAGCTACCAAATAATAACATCAGCCATGCCTCCTATTGTGTCGTCATTGTAATTAATCCCTCCTGACCATCCTGACAAACAACGAATAAAGGGAGTGAGACAGTTTTCAGGTTAATTACTCTGCACCTCCGCACATTGAGAAACAAGGTTATCTCTTGGTTGAATCAAAGTAAACTATTTAATTTCAAATATCAAACATTGTTTTTCATTTGCCTCCATGGCCCCTAATTTTTGTTCTCCGCAAAATTTATAAATTTATATTTCCTTGTAGGTATATTTTTTGTTTTATTATTTTATAAATCAATCTATGTTTTCTGTTTTAGTGATTCTTTTCACATTACTTGATTTTAATGTATTCATGATAGTATTTCATCTATATAATCACTAATATTCCAAAGTAATCTAAAATCATACAATTTGTACCACTAACCGTCTTTTTTAATATCTAACAAATGCTTGTATAATTGTTATCATAATAACTTGTTTTCAATGTTTGTTAAATACATTTAAAAATTCAAACTGTTTTAATTGGGCATAAGCTGTTTGGATTATGTAGTCAAGTATAAAGATTTTAAAGATGCTGCTTGGAGGATCTCTGAATAAGACACTATATAATGATATAAACTTAATATGTTTATTGTAGCAACAGTTTATTTAATCTGTACTTCCAAGCGTCAGGAAACAAGATGGCAAAAGACGCTGCTTACAAGACCTCTAAATAAGGAACTAGCCGAATAAACTCAATATAGATTTAGCCGCCGAGTTAGCTAAGGAAACCTGGTTCGCCACAAGGGTATCGGCTGTGGAAATTAGACTACTTATAATGCTGGAGGATTTGGTAGTGGTAGTGGTGGCTTGTGTTGTAGCAGCGACTGTGGTGGCAGCCTCTGTTGTAGCAGCAACTGTAGTGGCAGCTTCTGTTGTTGCAGCGACTGTAGTGGCAGCCTCTGTTGTAGCAGCGACTGTAGTGGCAGCCTCTGTTGTAGCAGCGACTGTAGTGGCAGCCTCTGTTGTAGCAGCGACTGTGGTGGCAGCCTCTGTTGTAGCAGCAACTGTAGTGGCAGCCTCTGTTGTAGCAGCGACAGTAGTGGCAGCCTCTGTTGTAGCAGCGACTGTGGTGGCAGCTTCTGTTGTTGCAGCGACTGTAGTGGCAGCCTCTGTTGTAGCAGCGACTGTGGTGGCAGCCTCTGTTGTAGCAGCAACTGTAGTGGCAGCCTCTGTTGTAGCAGCAACTGTAGTGGCCGCCTCTGTTGTAGCAGCAACTGTAGTGGCAGCTTCTGTTGTTGCAGCGACTGTAGTGGCAGCTTCTGTTGTAGCAGCAACTGTAGTGGCAGCCTCTGTTGTAGCAGCAACTGTAGTGGCCGCCTCTGTTGTAGCAGCAACTGTAGTGGCAGCTTCTGTTGTAGCAGCAACTGTAGTGGCAGCCTCTGTTGTAGCAGCAACTGTAGTGGCCGCCTCTGTTGTAGCAGCAACTGTAGTGGCAGCTTCTGTTGTAGCAGCAACTGTAGTGGCAGCCTCTGTTGTAGCAGCAACTGTGGTGGCAGCCTCTGTTGTAGCAGCGACTGTGGTGGCCGCCTCTGTTGTAGCAGCAACTGTGGTGGCAGCCTCTGTTGTAGCAGCAACTGTAGTGACAGCCTCTGTTGTAGCAGCGACTGTGGTGGCAGCCTCTGTTGTAGCAGCAACTGTAGTGGCAGCTTCTGTTGTAGCAGCAACTGTAGTGGCAGCCTCTGTTGTAGCAGCGACTGTGGTGGAGCCTCTGTTGTAGCAGCAACTGTAGTGGCCCCCTCTGTTGTAGCAGCGACTGTAGTGGCAGCCTCTGTTGTAGCAGTGGCTGTAGTGGCAGCCTCTGTTGTAGCAGCAACTGTAGTGGCAGCTTCTGTTGTAGCAGCGACTGTGGTGGCAGCCTCTGTTGTAGCAGCAACAGTAGTGGCGGCCTCTGTTGTTGCAGCGACTGTAGTGGCAGCCTCTGTTGTAGCAGCGACTGTGGTGGCAGCCTCTGTTGTAGCAGCAACTGTAGTGGCAGCCTCTGTTGTAGCAGCAACTGTAGTGGCCGCCTCTGTTGTAGCAGCAACTGTAGTGGCAGCTTCTGTTGTTGCAGCGACTGTAGTGGCAGCTTCTGTTGTAGCAGCAACTGTAGTGGCAGCCTCTGTTGTAGCAGCAACTGTAGTGGCAGCTTCTGTTGAGCAGCGACTGTGGTGGCAGCCTCTGTTGTAGCAGCGGCTGTAGTGGCAACCTCTGTTGTAGCAGCGACAGTAGTGGCAGCTTCTGTTGTAGCAGCGACTGTGGTGGCAGCCTCTGTTGTAGCAGCGGCTGTAGTGGCAGCCTCTGTTGTAGCAGCAACTGTAGTGGCAGCCTCTGTTGTAGCAGCGACTGTAGTGGCAGCTTCTGTTGTAGCACCGACTGTGGTGGCAGCCTCTGTTGCGCACTGTGCAGCCTCTGTTGTAGCAGCAACTGTGGTGGCAGCCTCTGTTGTAGCAGCAACTGTAGTGGCAGCCTCTGTTGTAGCAGCAACTGTAGTGGCAGCCTCTGTTGTAGCAGCGACAGTAGTGGCAGCCTCTGTTGTAGCAGCGACTGTAGTGGCAGCCTCTGTTGTAGCAGCGACTGTAGTGGCAGCTTCTGTTGTTGCAGCGACTGTAGTGGCAGCTTCTGTTGTAGCAGCAACTGTAGTGGCAGCCTCTGTTGTAGCAGCAACTGTAGTGGCAGCTTCTGTTGTAGCAGCGACTGTGGTGGCAGCCTCTGTTGTAGCAGCAACTGTAGTGGCAGCCTCTGTTGTAGCAGCGACTGTTGTGGCAGCTTCTGTTGTAGCAGCGACTGTGGTGGTGGCCTCTGTTGTAGCAGCGACTGTAGTGGCAGCCTCTGTTGTAGCAGCAAATGTAGTGCAGCTCTGTTGTAGCAGCACTGTTGGCCTCTGTTGTAGCAGCAGCAGCAGTAGTGGCAGCCTCTGTTGTAGCAGCGACTGTTGTGGCAGCTTCTGTTGTAGCAGCGACTGTGGTGGTGGCCTCTGTTGTAGCAGCGACTGTGGTGGCAGCCTCTGTTGTAGCAGCGACTGTGGTGGCAGCCTCTGTTGTAGCAGCGACTGTAGTGGCAGCCTCTGTTGTAGCAGCGACTGTGGTGGCAGCCTCTGTTGTAGCAGCGACTGTAGTGGCAGCCTCTGTTGTAGCAGCAACTGTGGTGGCAGCCTCTGTTGTAGCAGCGACAGTAGTGGCAGCCTCTGTTGTAGCAGCAACTGTAGTGGCAGCCTCTGTTGTAGCAGCGACTGTTGTGGCAGCTTCTGTTGTAGCAGCGACTGTGGTGGTGGCCTCTGTTGTAGCAGCGACTGTGGTGGCAGCCTCTGTTGTAGCAGCGACTGTAGTGGCAGCCTCTGTTGTAGCAGCAACAGTAGTGGCAGTCGAAGCTGCAGCTGCTTTCTCCACCGCACTCTCTACACTATCTAATGTGCTAATCAGTTCCTAAAATTGTGGAGGTGCTAAGATCAGTTATCATTTCAACCCTTTTAGTCCAGTCATCCAACACCTGCAGGTGCATGTTTAGATCTTGGCAATATTGTGCAAGACATCAGGTTTATGTTTAGACCAACTTTAGTATAACCTTAGAGATATGTTTTATCCATTTTTCTATGGTACATTGCTAGCATCTCTACAAATTTTGAGCGTTTGTTTACTGTGACCTTGGTGGATGAAACTACTATTATCTTTCAAGATATGTACAGTACGTTCAATCTTGTTGAGCTGCTTTAATTCGATTTGTTTGTACGTGTTTGAGGGTAAAACTTAAACTTCACTTTTGTACAAAAATGGGGAATGTTCCATAATAGTTTATTCAAAGATAGATTCAGAAACAATATTATCAAATTTTTTGAAACATGGCTAGTAGATCCGTGTGATGTCATTTAATTTTAATGAAATATCACTCTATCTGTGAGAGCTTAGGAATGAGAATGCAGAATTTAGAAGGGATGCATTCTAACTTGGGTTGAGGGGGAAGGGATAAACGATTTAAGGGAAAAGAACGTTCTCATTACACCCAGCAGGGATAAGAACCCCGACTTCTTCATCATTAGTGTGACCGATCGTACATTCATTTTCATACGAGTCTATTATAGTTTGGGACCCAAATTTTCAAAAATTGACAGTAAGTAAACAATTCTTAAATAATTTTTTCTCAGGAAAACCAGTGAATATTTTTTTACTAATATGAAAGATTCTTCAGATATGGATTTTAATCACAACCGATGATCAATGTTTAAGTAATTTCAATTTTAAAAAAATCTCTTACAAAGTAAGTGAGCTTCCCTCAAGAAAATTTCCCCCCTAGAAACCATCATAGGCCTACATTGTTATTTATCACGTACAAAAATTTCTCAAACATCTATTTTGAACAAAATCACCATAGCCACTTTAGAAAAATTACGAAATTTATAAATGTTATTAACTAGAATTAAAATCACTCTTTCTCCTAGAGATATGGGTGACCTGGTGGTCTAGGGGTAATGTGTCAGACTTCTGTGCTGGCGGCCGGGGTTCAATCCTCGGTCCCGGCACAGATTTATCTGATTACCAAACCCTTCCTTCACCTCTGACAAAACATATTGTGAATGTGGGGAATGCCAGGCCTCCACCGTGGTTCGGATTCCACGTTAAACTGTAGGTCCTTCATTTCATCTCACAATCACCCTACCATTACACATTAGCGTAAGTGCGTATAACCCGAATGGGTAGTAAGACGAGGTGCTAATAATAATAATAATAATAATAATAATAATAATAATAATAATAATAATAATAATCCTAGAGATGGATGTAACCATTCAATACATTAAAATCAAGTTTGAACTATATCTATCAAACCGTTTTGGGCGTGGTCTGAGGTACAGACAGTGGGGCAAATAGAATGGTAAAACCCACTCTTTTAAATTTGGAAATACACCAAAACGTTAAGATCAATCCTAATATCGACGTAAATTCACTATTACAATACTTTGACTGTGTGTGATAGTAAAAATATATAAACAAAATCTCAAAATAAGTACAAAATCGAATGGAAATAATAAATTCACTTATAAAGTGTAATAATACGAAATTGCATTGTACTCTTAAACTAAATAAACATTATAATACTTTACTAAATACTGAGATTTTTAAATAACTTACACTGATAATACTTGAGATGCTTGACAAGAAACTACTGAACAATCCTCTTTTTTCCTTGGGAGCCGCTTCTGCCCCAAGACCCAGTGACTGGCAACAAACAATACACAATTTCATAAGTTACTTGTTATAGAACAGTACTGAGTATTCTCTATTGTCTACTAGGAGATTTGTATGCTCCAATGCTGGTAAAAAATGGCACACAATACATTAGTGCTTGTTATAGAACACTATTGACTTTTATCTTGTCCGATAGGAGCTCTATATGCTCCAATATTGGTAAAAAAAAAAAAAGCACACGATATCATCGATACTTGTAATAGAACACTTTAAACCTTTCTCCTCTCCACTAGGAGCTCTGCATGCTCCAAGACTGGTGATAAATAACACACAATATGGTCACTAACGTCAAGTTATACTAATTGTTTTTTCAGAGGGACAACTTTATTTTTTTTATTATTTAGAAGTTACACTAGATTTAAGTTAATTGTATCAAATAAAATAGTCAAACATGGTCACGCCACAGAGGAAATATTATCCATTATAAAATTGGGAACCTACACAATTCTTCACTTGTCCATTTCCTCCCAGCAGTAATGAAGAAAATAACGACCATATGTGAGAATACGTATTAACCAAAGAAAATTAAAGATAACTTAGTAAATAAGTAAAAGTAGGATCATTCAAAAATAAAATTGGTTAAGAACGTTTCGGGAAATTAAATCAGCGTTGATAATCTAGTTTGCCCAATCGATGAATACACCGACAGTATGGAATCGTTAGTAAAAAAAAAAAGATAAAAAAAGTTAGCTGGGCTTACACCTTTCTTAAGAGCCACTTAATACTACTTTTTATGTTTTATAATAATTTAATTTATAAAATACACATGCCATTGCTGAAATCATGTAAGAAACTTGATGCCACAAACTTACCTGCACCAAGCAGACCACCATTAGAGCTGCCAACATCTTGTTGAACGCCATCTTGTTTGTCTTATTCTAGGGAACAGAAACTAGAATGTTGGTCTGGTTGTTATGTAGGTACCTTATATACAAAGTGGCAATATGGCTCCTTGAGGCAAAGAAGTGACTAACGGCTGATCATACACAGCTGTACTAACATTTCTTACTTTGACGTTCAGGTTGTGTAGGTGGAGTATTGCAACCCCTGGGGAAAAAACTCCCTGTCTACTCTCTCGATCAAAGTTAGTACGTGAATATATTTATTACAAATCCTTTACTCTCTCAACCAAAGTGTTAGAAACTTAGTAAGGATGTGTAATGTGTATTACAATTCTTTACTATCTCAACTGAATTGGTAAGAACTTAATAAGAGTTTGTACAAATCCTTTACTCTCTCAACTGAATTGGTAAGAACTTAATAAGAGTTTGTACAAATCCTTTACTCTCTCAACTGGAGGTGTAAGAACTTAGTAAGGATGGGTATTCATATCATTTACTCTTTCAAATGAAGTGGTAAGAACTTAATAAGAATTTGTATTACAAATTCTTTACTTAACTGAACTCAACTGAAGTGCTAGAAACTTAGTAAGGATGTGTAATGTGTATTAAAATCCTTTATTATCTCAACTGAAGTGACATAATAATAATAATAATAATAATAATAATAATAATGGGTGACCTGGTGGTCTAGGGGTAAGGTGTCAGACTTCTATGCTGGCGGCCGGTGTTCAATCCTCGGTCCCGGCAAAGATTTATCTGATTACCAAACCCTTCCTTCCCTCTGACAAGACATCTTGTGAATTTGGGGAATGCCAGGCCTCCACCGTGGTTCGGATTCCACGTTAAACTGTAGGTCCTTCATTTCATCTCACATTCACCCTACCATTACACATTAGCGTAAGTGCGTGTAACCCGAATGGGTAGTAAGACGCGGTGCTAATAATAATAATAATAATAATAATAATAATAATAATAATAATAATAATAATAATTGCACGTCCGGGCTACAACATTCGTAGCCTAGTTTGTGGAAAGATTAGCCAGTACCGATGTATCGTTGACCAGGGAATGCCCGAATGTAGGGTACTAATCGTACATCCTTTCCATGTCCCGATGATATGAGGTGGTGGTGATAGTGAGTATGAGGTGGTGGTGATAGTGAGTATGAGGTGGTGATGATAGTGAGTATGAGGTGGTGGAGCCATCGGAAACACTTAAACCTAGCTTAGGCCTAATTAACCAAACCCTTGTAACCGTATGTGTAACTACCCTTTCTGGAAGAATATCCAAGATATCAGTTAGGAATCGCATCCGGGACTCCTAAGCTTGTAACCAGGTAAGGTGACCACTAAACCATGTGTTCGGTTAACTGAAGTGGTAAAAACTTAGTCATGTAATGGGTTTGCAAATCCCTTACTCTCTCAATTAAAATGGCAGAAACTTCCCTTATTAACTCTACTATAGTGGCTGGTACATAATAAAATAATGGGATTACAAATCCATTATTCTCTCAATTCAATTAGCAGGTACCTAGTTAAGTAATGGGATTACAAATCTCTTAATTTCTCAACTCAAGTGGCAGGGATTTTATAAGAAACTGGGATTACAACTAAGATGAGTTTTATTTTGTTAACTAAACTGTTCCGATTTATTTTAGTACAATCAGTTATGGTTTAGATTTAAATACAGTTCAATTTAGATAGGAAGGAACATTTGACTTTTATTAAAGTAACTAAAACAGTTTTCATATATTTACATGTAAAGTAATGTTATCGTCAATTATTGTAACCTTTCAGAGATTGTAGCAATACCTATTAAATAATAATAATAATAATAATAATAATAATAATAATGATAATAAAGTAGAATATGATAATATTGTCAACAAAACAAGGTTTTTGTATTTTCTAAGTGTCCCTTCCAACCAGAGTTCAACTATAGATAAAATTGGATGGCTTGGGGAATTATCATGTATTACCAAAAATACATTATTTCTGAGAAATTCATATTTTATATTTAAAAAAACTAAAAATAATACATAAACTTAAATGATTTTTATTCTTCTCTAATTCTATACAAACGCTTAACTTCTAGAAATGAACACATACATGTTTGTAGCTCTATGTTGGAAAGCTTGCTGTTATCGTTGTTATGATATACCATATTATTGCTCCAATACCTTTAATTTAACTGTTTTTTCTACACCGCGTCCTACTACCCGTCTGGACTAAATGAATATTATCTTCACTAATACTCGCTTCAGTGGCCGAAAGGTCTAAGGCGTCCCTATCGTGTTAGACTGACCCGCTAATGACGGTGAGATCGGAATTAAAATCCAGGTTGAATCTACTGAAGGTGTTTTTTCTAAACGGTTTCCCACTCTAATTCTACGTAAATGCGGGTACAGTAACTCTATTTAATGGTTTGTTCCTCATCTCTACTCCCATTTAATCTTATGATTTTAATTCTATTTGGGATATTTAACGTGCACTTTCTGAATCGACTGGTTTTATAAACATCACATAATTTCTATGAGCGAAAGCGAAATGACTTACTTATTTTGCCAAGAAAGGTATTTTCACATACCTTCCAGGGTTCTTTCACATGCCACAATCGACATGGAACAAATGGCTTTACCTTCCCCTACAAAGAAAGTTGTGCTACCAATTTTTATCACTCAAGAAAATTCCGTTGACCCTGACTGGGTTTTGAACTCACACATATCAAGTCTTGAGGTGAGTACTTTACCCTAAGACCACTGAGATTGACCCTACTCATTAGGGTAATTATCATAATTCATATAACCTGAATCAGCGGTAATAAAAAAATGCGTCACTAATGAGGCGGAGACGAGGAAGGTGATATTTAAAGAAAATGTATATTTATTTGCTTCAAGAGAAAGTGGTAAGCCATTTACACTAAGCATGTATTCTTCCCATCACCAGCAGACCAGATCAGATAAGATTCAAATTTAGTCCACGTGGGTACCCCCTAATGCGGGTAGCTGAACTATAAAAGTAGTCAGAGCTGCGTTGGGCTTCAATATTATTTTTATTATTTTAGACAAACTTCCCGGGGATCTAATTCACTGTCGGGGGAGAGGGGGCTATCAAGCGTGTTAATGTCAACCTTGACGACACATGTGGCGCGCAGATAAACACACCATCTAGAACGCATCCAATCGAGCGTATGAACGGTTCATGTACAGCTACAGTCCTCCTTAAATTAGTATAGAACTACGAGTGAGGCTTGATTCACACGATAAAATAGAAAGCGGAATCTATTTGAGCGTCAAAGTGATTCACATCCTAGCAGAAATGTATCCGTAGACCCAATATGCTTTGCAACGTGAACTAAAAACGGCTTATTATCAACATGTTTTATTTTCGAGGTGACACACAAATGGTGACTTCCACAGTTCTTGAATAACTGTCAAGGGTGCTCTAGAATTTAAAAAGTTTGTAATCTAATGCTAATGTTATGCTCATGAAAGATATTAAACAACTGTTGATATCGACATTTGAAGAAACTCTATGTTTGTACTGAAGCAATATATTTATATTTATTTAAAAAAAAAAAAATCAACACATTTTACTATAAAAACTGCAAAAAGATTGACCGTTTTTTCACGTCCCTTACATCTCCACCTTAATGTCACAATAGAATATTGTATCGTGAAACAAATCCCTTTGGAACAAGAACTACTACCACTCTTTCCACGTAACGAGTTATTTCAAATCTTCTCACAATATTAGTAACTCAGCAATCAGATTGTGTCCCGGTTTGTTGGCCAGTGCGCACTGATAAGTCAGTTGGTTTCGAGGTTTGATTTGGTATCCCAAGCAGATGCTGTGACGCAGAATCAAGGAAGCTGAAACTATTTCAAATCACGCCAAGGTGACAAGGATCGTGCTGAAATAGTGTGATTGGTTTAGGCAGTGGTTCTCAATAGGCTTACCGTGATGGATATGAGTCTGGCCCAAGGTAAATTATTTAAATGAAAAGGAGAATAATTAAACTGATAAAATACGTATATTATTATTATACTACTATAAAGCCACATGGCTGACTCACTCACTGACATTAATGTTTACCAACTTCCATATGAGCTAGAAACTTGAAATTTGGCAAACTTATTGCTTATAGCCTGTAACCGACGGAAAAATTCCAAAAAGTTAAAACAAAAAAATTAACTCCTGAAAAAATTTCAAAATAACGGAGCAACTTTAAAGTCAGTGTAGACTTTTCTTTGGAGGTCTCTTGTGGCTAAACGGTAAGACCTATCAAAAAACTGTTCTGGAATTACATTAGTTTACATCCACTTGCAAGGAAAACTTACTGGGGGTTTGGGGTGGAGCCCTTAACGAGCAAAGCGAGTATATATATATACATAACCCAACAGCCCTGTTTTACACCTTACGTAAATATTAAAATTAAAATGATGTTTATAATATTATGAGATTTTTAGTTTTCGTTTTGAGTAGGCCTGTATGTAAATTTACCAAATTAAGTTTTCACACCCACTGGCCCAATCCACGGAAAAAAAAATCGTGGTCTAGAAGTATTTGAGAACCAATGGAGTAGCGCTTGTCGCGTGAACATATTTCTGCTATGTCCCTATTTTTCGGCGAACGTGTGACTATACAGGAAAGGTTTATATTAGGCGAAGGTATCAGGAGGGTATAATAGGGGAGGTACACCCACCTTAACATAGGGAAAGGGAGGAGAGGAACCAACGAGATTAACGATATGTGGAAAACCATTCACGAAAATCTAGTCAATTGTGATCGTGACGCCATAAACCACTTGAGCACCAGTGTAGATACGTGACTAAGTAATAAATTTAAGTACATTTAGAAATAATATGAGTGTTTTACTGAGGAACTGCACCGCTTGAGGTGAAGAGCCATGACCATCAACTTGCGAGTTTAATCACGTTCAAGAAAATACATTAAAAATATTAAAATATTAACATAAATTATACTATAAGTAATTAGTATTGTAATATGATATCAAATCTGCCTTTTCACTCTGGAATACCTAGTTAAAATTTGATCGTGATGGAAATGTTTGTCTCAAGCTCACGAATAAAGAATAATAATTACTAATTCCAGCCGGGAACCTTACATCACTCTTTTATGGTTTGGTCAAGATAAAAAAAAAATGGATAAAAATATTTTCTAATATAAATGTTACTCTATATTATAGTTTAGCCGTTATAAAAGTATAAATATAGATGGTATTCATATTTTGAACCCTTCAAGACAAAAGTAATTATTATAAAATGCGTGAATATATTTGACAGATATGGTATCCTTACTCGAAAATATCTTCCAGGATCGTACCAAGAGGTAGGTATTTATTGGGGCACTCAAACCCCTCTGAAAGTATTAGTGATAACTTATTTTTATATTTCTCCTCAAAACTTAGCCTAACAGCTTGTTGAAGTCTCATATAACTTATTGGGCTTGAGCTGATTTTTTTTTATTTTATAGAAATTTATGGTAAACAAGTCTCTTGCAATTTATTGAATCCACCGTAGATGATACCAATCCCACTACTCCCCCAAAATACATTTACTTGTATGGCCCTGATCCATTCAATCTAATTACAAACCATTGTAGGATCACAAGATCATAATCCATAATTTAATCGCCAAATTTTCTATGGATTACTTGTCGCTTTCCTCACATCCCCTGGAAACGGACTTGTATACTCCATTCACGGTAGGAATTACTCTCTGAAAGGTCTTTTCCTACCAATATCCTACTATATAATAGATTTATGGTAGGGAAAAGCTTTCAGAAGTCAATTCCTATCGTGAACAGACAAACGATCATACCTGTGAGTTACCGAGCTTCAGGTCCTAACAAACTAGTTCGTAGGGCTGTCCAAAGTCCAATTTTTGTTTATTTGAAGCAAATAAAGTTAAATCGAATAATATGAAATACTCCCAAACCACATATAAATTCGATTATTTTTTTATTATTTTATATTGCAAAATAATAAAGTATTGCGCACATTATATAACTTAAGTTACTAAATATAATTTAAAGATTTTTTTGCATAGTTTTTAGGATATTTTGGCCCAGGCTGATGCATCAATTTATCAGAGGCTCTTGTGATTTGAAAATTGATTTGTAATGGGAAAAACTGCACAAAATGACATAAACTGAACATAAATTTGTATTTTATATCTTAATAACTTTAAACTGGCGATGTTTTGTGTCTATAAAAACCGTATTTTATTTTTTGGCAAAACGAATATAAAGCTGAAGAATATTCGATGTGAAATCAAAGTTTTAGAAGCTTCGTACAATATTGTTAGTTCAGCTGAGAGGACATTTAGGCAGGTGAAAGCAGGTGAGGCAAGGTATTAGTGATTCATAGTTCACTTTAAGTATCGTCACAGGCGCTAGCGACCCTTTGAGTTTGAAAATAACTAAAGGTGGAGGAGGGATGTAGGCGACGTGAAGAAAATTAAACTCTCTGTTTATACTAAATAACTATTTTATTTATTTTGTATAAAGCAAAAGTTTTTCTATAAAAACTAAAAAAAAAAGACACTGGCCAATTCTCACGTTCTTAACATCCCTACATTATATAAAATCAAGAACTTGTGGAAAGCCTGAATTGATAATTAACGTAGTCAAAGCCCCTTCACTCTGGTGAGTAGACTGTTAGTGATTCCATTCTGTAATACAGGTAGGTATAACTATGTTTGTTTAGGGGTCAGCCGTGATTTCAAATTAGCAAGAATAATACCTTGTTCGAATAGCCACGATCAACGCTTAGGCTAATTTTTATACAACGCATATATACATACATATAGATACATACACATATACATACAACATACATACATACATACATACATACATACATACATACATACATACATACATACATACATACATACATACATACATACAACATATAATACACATACATAAAATACATACATACATCATACAACATACATATATACATACATTCATACACACATACATATATATACATACACATACATATATACATACACATACATATATACATACACATACATAATATACATACACATACATATATACATACATTTATATACACATACATATATATGCATATATACATACATTCATACATATATAATAAATATATACATATATACATACGTTCATACATACCTAATAACGTCATTCCCCTACGGGGTCGGCAGGAAACTGTGCATGTAGCTCAAAAAACAACTCCGTACTTAATCCATCTTCACTAACTTTCTCCACACTTCCCTAGCCTTGCATATTCCCTTCGATTCAACAACAGCCACACACCGAATCACACATGATATTTTATTCTTAAGACTTTTAATGTTTCTCTTCTTTATTCATTTGTCTACAAAATCTAGCCATGTTTACATGGCCAACCCCTTCCTTTTAATCCACACGCTCTACCTACATATATTTGCTTCTTCGCTCAATCCACACTCATCTTCGTAACATGCCTAAACCAACGTAACACGCTTCTTTCACTTTGACCCAATGAATTCCCTTTCAAACCTGTGTAATAATACTAACAATATGGTATAATGTGAATATTGTCGACCCTAATCAAATATTTTTATAATTTCAAAACTGTTTTTCCAATCAAAATCGATTTATACTTTGTTTTGCGCTAGTTACCAATGTTGTGAATAGAAAATTACGTTCAATGATTTTGTTTTGGGAAGATAAACCCCAGCTTTGACATTAAAGAACCCAACAAAGTTTGAATCTATTATATGAAATTATTTAACACTTTTCATAATAATATATTTTATTGGAACTCTTGAATGGGACATGCTCATGCAAATACTCTCACTGAAATATCCTTATTGCCACACATAGAGCCCAAACGTGTGGCAAGCAATTTAAAAGAATAATCTGCTTCGCGATTATTGACAAACATCCAATACACTTTTACATGTGCCCTTTTCGTATCGTAACAATAGCTATTGGTAAATAGTGTTAAGATAAAACTTTTTCAAGCTCAACAAATTTACATTAGAGTGTTGATTATATTGCTATCACCTTATTTTGAAGGTAGAAAGTTAACACTTTTACTTTGTGTCTCATTTAGAAACGATGTTAGGTGGGAACACATGTTCACATCTTCTGTGGCTCGGGACGTCCCCAGGTAAAGTATGTCAGAAACTATAACACTATAAACTACCGGAACTTAATAAAACACTTTCATTTGGCTCTAACAATAAATCAACAATGTATACATTTGTTTGGAAGGCTTTTGTGGCCGGTGTTAGAATGAAAAATAATGTTTTCAGACTTGGGCCGCTTTGAAGAAATAACTTTAAGTTACAGCGGGAACGTCAAGAGTAATTTCTTCAACGTGGCTTAAGCCTAATACATTAGTTTTTATGTACCAATTATATTTTTAACCAATATAAATACTTGTAGTTGAACGTCCATATTTTGTATAATCATATAGTTTAGTATTTATATTTTAAATAATTTAATAATACAATTTTATTTATGGACCAAATAAATACAATACATAATGAGGATGCTTGTCAATATAATAATAAGCTACGAATCATACTTGTGTATTATAGCTTTTATTTCAGAGAAGTTCTTTTATGCATAGGGTAAAACAACAATGCCTTGATTCAATAAAGGGTGCAAGTAAATGAACCGGTGCAACTTTTAAGGATGCCTCTTCATCTGTATTCCTAAGAATAGCGGGCAATTTGAGAGCTAATTTGCGCTGTTTATCTGCGCGCACACTCAAAAGTAGGCGTTACTCGTAAATCATACCATTTCATCAAATAAAAATGATGAAATATTTGATGAATTCTTCAGATACACTATACAAACGGTACTCCAATAGTGATTAGCACTGGAAAGTAAAATAACTTATGTATTGCAAGCCCATAATTTGTTTCAATCTAGAGTAAGCTAAAGTGGTATAAAAGCTATTTATTACTTAGCTGGTATTGTTGAGTTGTGTAGTAATACAATGCCATAGCATTTCTTTCATTACTATAAAATAAAACAAATAAATGGTATGGTGCACCACACAGACTTTCTCTTTCTTTTATCATAATATAGAATTATTACTAAAAACTCGTAAGATTTGTGGAACAAAATAATATACATTGTTGCAGGAACAATCCACCAAAGAGCATGAATGAAATAATATACACTTTTACAGAAACATTGAGAAAAGAGAAACATCTCTGTCCACCAAAGAGCAAAACAATTCATTTTGATTGTCAAAGAGTTCGATAAAAATATATAGTATGTAGGCTATATTTGCTTATAGTTCAGAAACTATTGGTTTTGTAAAAATATATTCTAACAATATTTTAGTTTTTCATAGTACCACAACTTTATAATGATAAGTTATTTAGCAACTCGAAAATTTGCGGTGATATTAAAGTTGGAAATTTCTGCCAATCTAAAGTACCCAAAGTCATTTTCATGTTAAATGTAGAACTGCAATTTTATTTGATATGTTAAACAATACTCGAATACAGAATTTAATCAAGTAGTTAGAGTGAACTTAGAGAAAATAGATTATTTTTTCCTTTTCTTTTTGGTCTTCATTCTGTAAACTACTCTTAATTTTAGGTCTGGATCTCTAATTTCAAAAACCCTTCAGGAGAACCCTAATGAAAACTTAGATACCAATTTTCAGCACAATCGATAAAATATCTTAGGGTCTAGGCTGAGATGCAGACACACAGACACACGGCATCACAAAAACAACTTTTTTGGTTTCCGGAGGTCATGAAACGTTGACATTGTAACCTTGTCACAACAAAACATGGGATGATTGTAACGCTCAACTTATGCTATCCCTGTTGACTCGCATGGAATGGACTTCATGACGCAAGACACTACCCTCAACGCGCACTACAACTGACTGAGCCGGCTCTAGACGCTCGCCATGGGCGGGGCGGAGAGGCCCTCCCCCTTCCCCCTTCATCAGACGAGAAGACAAGTGAACATCGCTGTGCGCTTCCAACCAGAACCTTATTGAACATTATGGAACGTTATGGGACCTTCGACGGACTATGTTGTGCGTGTGGCTTGTTGCTCCAGGACTCTGTGGATACTTCTAGACCATCCCCCCCCCCCCTATCCATCCGCTTTGAGAGCACATGATAACTTCAGGGTATAAAAGTGTGGTGGTGCGATGTGTTGGTACGCATTATACTCAGGGCTTTTAGGAGGTAAGAGTCTTACTTCATAAGTGGGCTCGTCATAATTAATCAAAATTCTCTTTGGCTTAAAATCTTATTTATATTTTCAAAATTCAATGTTTCGGACTGCGTATAAATTGTAGATATTTATATTCTTTATTTATTTAACGAATAGTCATGACTGCGGGTATTGGTATCGTCTTCACGACTATGGCAATTAAAGGGGGAACCCATCTGGTTCTCGTGTTAATATTTCTAATCTCCGCTTCGCGGAATATTCGCACGCTGGTACATTTTTGTCTTGGAGGCCATATATAATAGGAAGATATGTTTATGTTCTTTCTGCATAAACAGAAAGGTGGATAAATGTAGGGCCACAAACTGTCTAAGAGAAACACGGGTGTTTTTAGTAATGTTTATCGTTTGTATACATGGGGTTGTTAGTTAGCCGGGATAACCCCCGTTTTTTTTAAATATGTTTATATACCTAGGATTGTTAGTGGCTCTAGATAGTTTATTGTTACGTTTCATATATCTATATTTGTGTTTATGGTTGTTAGGGAGATAATATATAGTTTATTGTTATGTTTGGCAAATATTAGTTTGTGGGTTCTAAATAGTGGGACCGCGGGCCACCTAGTTCATAAATCTCCCAACGGGGTCTAACTTATTACTTAATTGGGTGGAGTTATTATTGTTGGGCTTAGAAACTTTGTATTCACTTTGATGCTATTGATAGGCCTCTCGACTGTGTTAGTTAACTATGGGGCCTTGACCCACTTTGGGCTATGCTAGAGTTTAGGCTAGGCCTGTGCTATTATTTGAGAATTGTAACGTTTAACGAGTGTAAGGAGACCAATTTATCAACAGATCGGTGTCACCCGTTAACAGTGCCATTTCTAAGGCCTTATTATAAGGCAGCAATTACCTTGTTATGGTTGTATCGCCCTTCTGGCCGTGACATGTGTTTGTATGTCACTTCGCCCATCAGGCGCATACTGGCACTTGGTATTTGTAATCTTTAATGTTCCGCTCCCCCATTGAGCTGTATTATGTTTGAATGAATAAAAATTATAACTCTCTTGTTTCTACCTCTGTCCATTATTTGATTGGGATGATGAGGGAGGCTGGTTACAACATTTATCTAAATCTAGATTTAGATTTTTTTAAAGATTATAATACTTCTTTCTCTGAGGGGTCTAGAGAATATAAAAACCTTGTAGGTCTAATATTTCTATAGATCCAAGAGGTTTTGTAATACTTAAATTTTCCCCTAAATACAAAAAGTCTTATCACCAAGTATGACACTTCTAATATATTTATAAAACATGTTTTAAAGTTTAGTTTGGTTTAAATATTATAAAATAGCGTATAACCTGCACACTGAACAGTAGTAAGACGTGGTGCTAAATATATAATAATAATAATAATAATAATCAATAATAATAATAATAAAATAATAATAAGAGTGTTAAACTATTATTGTATTAATTTATACATAAAAAATTTATAATTAATAAGATAGTTGTACTAAAATCATCCTGAAATAGGCTTAATTTAATTTTAAGTTCATAATAAAAAAAAGTTTACTAAAATTGTAGTTTATGCCATTTTAAGTAAAGATTCAAACAAAGTAGATTTAATTCTGGAGGTAATTTCCTCACACAAATTGGTCAAAGAAGGTTCAAATGTAACCTTTTGGGCGAGGTCGCCATTGTGCTTGCCACCAATTTGCTTCTTGTTTAGTGAATACATAAATATAACAAATTAATAATACGCGTGGTGGGGATTAAGTTGGGCCATTTTTATATTTGCGCTGGTACAAATGGCACCTTGAGTAAATTCAGGTCAAGAAATATGGTCACACAGCTTACTGATATTTTGTTTGCCTTAAAATAATAATAATTTTAATAAAACCAATATTAATATACTTAAAAATCTTGTTGTAAAGTGACAAATACATTTTGCTAGGTATATACAATTATAAGTTTTCTGAAGTTTGTAAATCAATTTATTTCTTGTGTGTCTTAAATACTTTTTTTAAAGTAATGAACAACTTAACTATTTAATGAAACTGAGTGCTTGCCTGTCCATACAAGACCAAACCTTTACATAATAGATACATTCTTGAGCTGACCAAAAGTTTTCAGGGTCACCAAATTTTTATCCATGAACTAATAGTTGCCATGGCAGAAAGTGGTGCGAAGCAAGGTGTGCAGTATACAGCGTGTTTTAATCTCAACGGTCTACAGCTACACGGAGCTCCTGGAGAAGTCCTTACTATTCTACGAGGTACAGAGGTCGGGTAAACTGCCCTCTGACCAGGTGACCTGACGCAAGGACTCTGCCCTCAACGACAAGGGGAACAATGGGGAGGAAGTACTTCACAGGGGGATATTATGATGGTGAGATCACATTTTAAAACTAATATTTTTTGAATACTACATTGTGTCCAAACAAGGTATCTTTATTTACAGCTGGAGACTTTGTCAAGTTTGTGTTCCCTATTGCCTACACCATCACGGTCCTGTTCTGGGGAATAATATCATACGGGGATACCTACAAATCAGCAGGTGAGTCACCTGACACAATATATAGAGGTTAATTTTCTGAATCCGCTAGTTTCTGTATCTGTGCAGGTCTGCTGGAGGAAGCACACACAGCCGTCAAATGGGTCAATGACTACTTCCAGTTGTATTTGTGTAGGTCTGCTGGAGGAAGCGCACAATGCCATCAAATGAGGCAATGACTACTTCCTGATGTATTTGTGCAGGTCTGCTTGAGAAATGCACAAAGTCATCAAATGAGGCAATGACTATTCCGGTTGTATTTGTGTAGGTCTGCTGGAAGACGCGCACAAAGTCATCGAATGAGGCAATGACTCTTCCGTTGTATTTGTGTAGGTCTGCTGGAAACGCGCACAAAGTCATTGAATGAGGTAATGACTCCTTCCGGGTTTTATTTGTGTAGGTCTGCTGGAAGACGCGCACAAAGTCATCGAATGAGGCAATGACTCCTTCCGGTTGTATTTGTGTAGGTCTGCTGGAAGACGCGCACAAAGTCATCGAATGAGGCAATGACTTCTTCCTCAGGGCCCACGTGGACACCAAAGTTCTGCACGGGCAAGTGGGAAATTAGGTGGTTGATCAAAACGACTGAGGATATTACCATGGTGCATCCCAACTTTGGGTTCGTCCTGCCTACCAGATCAAAACCTCCACCCTAAGTGGATTATATCAACATAGCAAGGGTAAAACATTTAACCCACCCAATAGACACGTGTTCTAAATTTCTTCAACTTGGTTCGCTGGCGACGGGGAGATTGGTACTTATTTATATCTCCACGCTAATCTGAATGAACACACACTAAAACTATCTTCCTTAAAATGACTCCTTGCATTTGCTCGTTGATAACCGTTGTGTTAAACGTAATATTTACAGATAATCATTTAAAACTCACTTTGTAGAGTAAATTAGTATTTAAAGGCCTAAATAACTCACGAGGATGAACGATAGCTGTCAACCACTTCATTAGCAGCCAATTTTTCCTACTGCGCAGGTTCTGACCTCACTGCCGAGATGACTGCAGCCCTAGCGGCGGCGTCCATGCCACTGAAGAGTGCCGGCTTTGACTAGGCCGCCAACCTGCTACAACATGCCAGGGAACTGTACGACTTCACCAACACTCAAAGTGTGAATACTCCGACTCCATCACGGACGACTTCTTCTACAGATAAAAATTTGTTTGAGGAGTAGGTACAAATGCATCCTTGATTTATATAAGGCTTGTCTGTGTTTGTTCACTACTTGGGATCCATTACATACAATGACGAGCTTGTATAGGTAGCATGTACAGCCCAATCCAGATTTATATAATGAGTTGTTTGTATTCTTTTCAAACTCTTGATTATCTTCTAATGAGGCGTGGGAGTAATCTTGATTTGGTAATCCATTGGCGGGCTTGTTCCCACTGTCTGAGTTGAGAACTGATGAATTTTTTAGGAAATGCTCTTAATATTTTGGTGGTGTAGCAGATTTGAAAGTCCTAGTTACGGGTACCAGCATGGATGGGTACAGGCTTGTCTGGATCTTTGTGGTTTGTGTCAAAACGATGATTGTTCATTAGCTGTCTGAGAAACCTGTAGTAATGCCTATATATAAGGCCTAATATAAGCTATATAAAGTGGCCTTCTCCCGACAATATTTTGAAAATGAAATATTTTTATAAGCTATTTGGAACTGTCCTCTTCAGCATTAAAAAAAAGATGCCTCTAGAAGATATTTGAATTGGTATTCAACTGACAAATATTCGAAAATTGAATGCTTCTAAGAGTAATTTGGATTTTTATTTAGGGCCATATTTCAGTTTCATATTTGATAATATCAGAGAATTTGCAATGTATCGAAGAAGGAAGAGGGTTAAACTTATTCCAGTGGTGAGGAAACTCTTCCCACCCTGACCCCCCGAGTTTCTCCACCCCCGTTTATTAAAAACGTTAAAAAAAAGTTAGCAATTCACTCTGTCGTCTCTGCTATTCTTATATTGTCTCTTTATTTGATATGATAAAGGAGGCTACAGATGGCACCATTAATCATAGATTCAGAACTACTGTAGCTTTACAGTAGGGAGATGCTTAAAAACCATCCAAAACATTACATTACATTTACTATTTCTGGAGATTGAAAGAATCAAGTCATAATTTGGAAACTTTTCACTGGTTTATTTTAAATTAGTTTTTTTTTTAAAAAAAGACACAATTTGAACAGCAACTACACCATTCATAGTATTATCTGACATTGTGCGTGTACTCGTAACAGTTAGGGTATTATAGCTTATGTTGTGAGTGACTATACAGTGTTGTCAAATCAAGGTGCGGTTACAACGCTCAGACTTGACCAGCGTTTCAATGCAACCTCAGTACCCCAGTTCAACAAAGTGCGCCAGGGTACTCTGGAAGGCGGCGTTGTAATCGCACCCAACCTCGGTGTGTCTCCAGTCGGAACGCAGGTCCTCGAAGGCGTCGTTCTTGTCCGGGCCCCCTACCATACCCCCGTACAGTACATGCACGTTTGGCTGCGTACCACTGTACGTGTTCCAGTCACATGTGGCGGGTGCGTCAGGGCAAGAGCTGTAACGTCATACGAGGTTAGCATGGGATATATGAGGTAAACATGGTAGATATGATATCAGCAAGGGATATACGTGATAAAACTAAAATATACGAGGTTAGCATAGGATATACGAGGTAAACATGGTAGATGTGATATGAGCAAGGGATATACGTGATAAAACTAAAATATACGAGGTTAGAATGGGATATACGAGGTTAACATGGTAGATATGATATCAGCAAGGGATATACGTGATAAAACTAAAATATACGAGGTTAGCATGGGATATACGAGGTAAACATGGTAGATATGATATCAGCAAGGGATATACGTGATAAAACTAGAATATACGAGGTTAGCATGGGATATACGAGGTAAACATGGTAGATATGATATCAGCAAGGGATATACGTGATAAAACTAGAATATACGAGGTTAGCATGGGATATATGAGGTAAACATGGTAGATATGATATCAGCAAGGGATATACGTGATAAAACTAGAATATACGATGTTAGCATGGGATATATGAGGTAAACATGGTAGATATGATATCAGCAAGTGATATACGTGATAAAACTAGAATATACGAGGTTAGCATGGGATATACGAGGTAAACATGGTAGATATGATATCAGCAAGGGATATACGTGATAAAACTAAAATATACGAGGTTAGCATGGGATATACGAGGTAAACATGGTAGACATGATATCAGCAAGGGATATACGTGATAAAACTAGAATATACGAGGTTAGCATGGGATATACGAGGCAAACATGGTAGATGTGATATCAGTATAGGATATACCTGATAAAACTGGGGTATACGAGTTTAACATGGGATATACGAGATCAAGCTACACAATTTAAATCTAGACCAGGGTCCCCAAACTTTTTAAGAATAGGGCCATATAAGAGTATTGAATTTGCTAAGTTGACCAGATTTAAAAAAATATTACCATAGAAATCTACATAAGTAAACCAATTCTAATTGTCTAATCACTCTAATGATTGCAATATATAACTAACTAACTAAATACTAAACCAATATTTTTTTCATAATAATAACAGATATTTTAATTCGCCACTGGCATTGAAATAGAGCTAATAAAAACTATGGGCTTGTTATCTTTGCTTCCAGAACCACTTTATCAATATTAGGTGTTAAATTGGAAACACCTAATTTAAAAACAATCTTGTAAATGATTATCGTTTAATCTCAAGCGGATTTTTTATTTAATATGTTTCCTCCTGGAAAATGATTGCTCACAAATTTATGTACTCCCGAATATGAACATCATTTTTCTTGTAAAATTCTTAGTATTAATATATTTACTTACTGGCTACAAAGAGTAAAACTTAATCAAGTTTTCATTTGTAAATAACGATTTTAGCGAATGGTTTGATTGCAAATCTATCAATTCTAGTTGCATATTTACACCTACGTCATCAGCAACAATTTCAAAAGGATTTTGAAATAAAACAAATTATTTTCCATTGCTGTAAACATCTTTGAATCCCTCATTTAGCTCATTTTGTAGCAATCTGATTTTCTCAATACAATCTTGAACATAAAATTTAAATTTAGTCTAGATAGTTTTCCACAAATAATTCCAGCAATGAAAATGTGAAAAAATATTTTGTTGCAACTATTTAAAAAAAAGTTATAGTTTTGTTTGAAATGTTTTAATATCAAAAAAGAGTTCATGTACATATTTTCTATTTCCTTGCAGACTTACATTGAGGAAATTGAGATGTTAATTTAAATCAGTTAGAAATGCAAGATTCCACAGCCCAAACAGGTTCAGAAAGTTCTGGAACTGGTTTCGATTTTTCCATTATGAATATATCAATTTCATTTCGAAGACCAAAAAAACCGTTTTAACACTCTGCCATGACTTAACCACTGCACTTCACTGTGGTACAACAATTCACCGTACTGAGATTCAATATCGTATAGAAAACTTTTAAACTGACGATGTTTCAATCCACCCTTTCTTATATAATTTACAGTAGAAATAACGGTAGACATTGCAGAATTTAAATCAATAGCTTTACCACATAAAGACTGTTGATATATGATACAATGTAAGTTCATTGGTCGACAGATACTTTTGGTATCAAATAATCTGTTAATTCTTTCAACTAAACCAATATTAGAACCAACCATACTTTTCGCACCACCAGTAGTTACACAAGTAAGCTTTTCCCAATTTAATTTTAATCATCAATTGTTTCTGTTACATTCAAAAATATATTTTCTACGGTATTAGTGTCCTTCAAACTCTTCAATGTTGCTAGTTCTTCAGTTACTTCAAAACTCTGATTCCACGGATAAAAATAGTTAACTGAGCAGTATGTCTCACATCTTCGCTTTCATCAATCGCTTTTCCTTTGCGTTGAAGAGTGATATTTGATCCTAAATCCTCAGCTCTCCTAATAACTGTACTTGAAGATAAGCTTACATCAACAAATGTTTTTAGTGAATTGGGACTTATTTCTTCAACTGTTCCTAAAATACAATTTTTAATAAATTCATCATCTGTAAACGGTCTACCTTCTTTAGCAATGATTGCTGCAAAACGATAATTGGCTCTAACCGAGGCGATATTTTCATTTGCTACTTTTTTAAAAACATTTATTGACTTGATAAAATATCTTTAAGCTCTTGTAACGTTATATCACGTAGCTCTCCTTCAAATTTGTGGAACTTTTCCCTATGTTTGCTATTATAATGTCTTTTCAAGTTGTATTCTTTGAACAATGCTACAGACTCTCTACACATAAGACACAAACACTTGTCTTTGCACTGCACGAAGAAATAATAAATTGTCCATTGTTCATTAAAGACCTGACATTCATTGTCAACTTTTCTCTTCTTTGACATTTACATTTAAAAAATTCATTATGGGAGCCCGCGAGAAAATACATACATATAAAAATAAACGGCACGAAACAAACAATCCCACGTTATAATTACGGATTGTGGATGACTGGCGAGTAAAACTGTTCACCGTTGATAAGCTATTGATAGTCTGTGCCATATACGTCAGCTTATCTTAACCCTTTAACAAGTAACTTCAAGCTGGTTTGACCTTAAGTTTATTATTAGAAACCCTTGCTCAAGCTGTTCGTGCCAAGCTGACGATACAGTGACTCTATCGAGCGCGCCTGCCAGCCATTATACTCCAGAATGCTACAAAATAGACCTCTGTAGGAACCTGCAGGGTTTTTTCAGTCAAAAATGCTAGGCTCTGCATATAATACAAGTACAGTTTGAGGAAGGACATTTTTAGGAGTAAAACATTGCTTTATATCCGGGCCAATACGGTACATAGATAATATTTTTAAAAGCATCCGTGGGCCGGATGAAAAGCTCTTGCGGGCTGGATCTGGCCCACGGGCCGTAGTTTGGAGACTCCTGAGCTAGACCATGAGCTACAGATTTGTATCAAGGGCTAGAAAATATAGATTTAAGATTTTCCGTTTACATCTAGAGCAGTTACATTGTAGTGTTGGTCTGAGGAGATGTTGCAATCATATATAATCCTCGTACTTAAAATAAGTGTGCGTGTGTGAGTATGACACCCCATAATCTCCCCCCCCCCATTCTCCTCACAACATTCGGGTGTAACCAAGAACTTACCTGGATCTATGGTGCGCGTGGGTAGGGTAGTTATCCCCGTAGCCTATGACGTAGCTTCGGCCACCATCCCCAAGGATATAGTCGATCTGTTTCTTGGCCTCTGCGCGGTAGGTGTCGGCGTTGATGCCAAGATCTGCGGCCTGATGACAAGGGGACATATTCATAGTTAGACTTAGCGTACCTGACTTGCGGCTTGAAACCAAATACAAGACACCTACCTAGACTCGAATGGAAAGCGCCAGTTTTGCATGCAGACACTCACTCTGGTGGTGGAACAGTCTGACAAGCCACTATGTGGTGATGTGAAGAGCGAGATTCAAGTCCCACTAGGATGGTCTGAGGGTGGTTTTTACTAAACGATTTCACAATATATCTTCACGGAAATGTGGGTAAATTTCCTTTCACTGCTATCATTTCCGATCCCTAAATCACTTGGTGTAAATATGCGAATATCCTGGATTGGTAGTAAGATTTGATTTACTAAAATAAATTTGCTGAGGTCTCGAAAGGAGCAGAATACACAGGATGGAATATAATTGAACCTGCAGATACTTAAATGGGTAGTTTAAGAATCAAGTTTGTTTTACTTTTTGGAGCTCTAGGTAAACCATACACCTCTGTAAATAAACCTCACTATACTGCTGCACTTAGCCATAAGAAAGTATCTAATCTGCAGCCACTTGGACACTGTACCTGCATGAAGATGAAGGCCAAGTTGGCGGCGTACCGCGCTGGTCCCCAGTCGTAGATGAAGATCAATCCTTTGGGGGTCCTACTTGAGCTGTTGATGACGTAATCGCAGTAGTTCTTGAGGTCCGTCGCGTACTTCTCATCCTTCGTGACCTTGTACAGCATGGTCTAGGTGGACAATAATACTTAATGATATGACCAAGTTAAATATGTACTGTACAAGAGGTGGATATTTAAATTTCCTTGTTTAGCGTCAAACATGTGAAAATTAATCTACAGGCTGATTCAAAAGTTTTCATACATTGGAAATATTTTTCTTTAGGTGACATTCTTAAATGACTTTGTCTAAAGAAGAGCCTAAAGAGATGATACTCCTGACCTAATCAGGAAGCTGCTACAAGGTTGCAGAGCGATTCATCAATATACCAACACATGAAGGGCACATCACACACGCAACTGTTTCAAACTTATCGATTAGTTCCAAAATACTTGAAGTGCTACTGACCAACCAAGACGTGGCCGTCCACACTCCCCACACATTCACTAATGAAGGCAGATAAATTATGGTGCTGGTATCATTTGAAAAGAGTCCTCAAAAAAAGAACCCAATGGCTGTCTGCAGTATCCGATGCCAGTTAAGCAAGTATCGTCCGCATCATGAAAGAGCACAAATTGCATCCCTGTGTATGGGTGCTTTTAAATTATTCTGTATGTACATAATTTAAAACTTGAAATCATATTCTGAAAATTGAAAAATTACACCTTGACACGGAATCGAATCCGGGGCCTTTAGTCTAGTAATCCAATGCTCTGACCACTGAGCTATCCAGGATTCGTCCCGTGCCCATGGTCATTCCTCACACTCCACTCATATTTTAAGGCAGAGTCTATGATGGAAGTGCGGAAACCGTCGGCTACAAATGTGTGATTTTATTAAGATCAAGAACTATCAGATAACGCAGCCACCTTCGACTCGGTAGTTGGCTTAATGCTGCAACTTGTACAATTATTATAATTGTAAGGGATTGCATATTTAATATATGAGTGAATAAAGACCCTGGGCACTGGACGATTCCTGGATAGCTGATTAGAGCAATGGCGAACTAAGCTTAAGGACCCGGGTTCGATTCCCGTTTCCAGGTGTCATTTTTCAATTGAAAGAATATGGTATCTAGATGGAGTAATCCTCACTAAAAGCATAAATAATAGCTTTGACTATTTGATTCTTAAAACTTGAAGCTATTCATTTCGACAATGGTTTCAGGAGATCTATTCAACCGATTTTCATCATTTTTTCTAAATTAAAGCTACAAACTGAGTAAATACAAAAAATTTAAATAAAAAAAAAATTCTAATGAGAATGTGCAATTTCAGAAAATGACAATTTATTCGACAGATATTTCTTGAGCTCTACCATACCAATTCTTATTTTCTTTTATTTATACAAAATAATTTACTTTAAGGATTATCATATAAAATTTTACAATTTTTCTGAAGTGAAGCCCAATATTTTATAGGTAGACACTTTATGTTAATGGGAAGACGCTATTAAGACAGTGTTCCCGATGTCATACATAGTTGGTTGTGCTATCTAAAAAAAAAGCTTTGAACTGTATATCTGCACCAAAATAATAAAATATTCTAGCTTAGTTCAGGTTTTACTAGTAGTCCTGTGATTTGGACAAGCAAGAAAGTTGGACTAGGGGATTTTTCGCTTGGGTATGATTCGTATTAATTTATAGTTGGTGCGCACCTCTGATGAGAGAATGGTGGCCTCGTAATGGGTTATTGGTGAACTAAGTATCTCAACGTTACTATAGTTTAACAGCATCATAGGTCAGAACCCTACACATGTCACAACATCAAATACCATTACTAGAGTTCTTTGTTGCTCGTATATAAGACCCACAATACCACTATCTGTATCCACAAAATCCTTTTATAAATCAGTAAATTAAAGTTACTGACATTAGTTTATTTAAATTTGATTATATTAAAAACGTTTTAGGGTGTTTGAGGCAGTTTTGGAAATATATGGTATTTTTCATGATTAATTCATCAAAAAGAAGTAATCCCTAATTTTAAATCCAAAATAACTCTGTACAAATATGGGTAGTATTTAGACAGTCATAAAACACACCCACGTGACTCATCAGGGCCACCCTGCGCGGCCACACAGGGTTCCTCTTATTTGGGGGGAGGGGGGGCACATGCTTACGTGACAGGGAAAAACAAATTGGGGTTGAAAATCTTTAATTACACGTTCATATAGTAGGCTCCCTATGTGGGCGATCTAGAAAATATTGTAATAATGTAAGAACAAATAAAAACATAATAATGTGGTTTAATTTATTGAACGAGGGAATCTCCACCAATTTGCATTTGTCTGATTGTGGAGGATATGTCTTATGGTAGCTTTTGAACGTATTAACCGAT
Organism: Timema cristinae; assembly: GCA_039000515.1. Classification (NCBI taxonomy): domain Eukaryota; kingdom Metazoa; phylum Arthropoda; class Insecta; order Phasmatodea; family Timematidae; genus Timema; species Timema cristinae. The sequence continues at coordinate 83,550,229 of JBCFYV010000012.1, forward strand.
TTAATTCAAACTTGCATAGTTGTTCTTTGTACTTTTATAAAAATCAAGCTCGTCGGAAAAAGTAATAAAACTAAGGGTTGGGTAAAATTAACCCTTACTTGTATAAAAACACGGTTTTAGGATTCACTATTACATTTATTTACCCTTTAGGGCATTTCCTGATAACTTATATGGTTAAAAATTGGTGTATAGATGCAAGCTACTATAATAACATCAAACACAAGATAATTTTTTAATTACTTTTGTATGCGGGGTGACGTTTATAACTGAGGGACACACAAACGATATTTGCCTAGGGCCCCACCAGCCTTGTGACTAACCATTGCACCAGCGAACTTCTGGTCCCAATCGAAGCCGTACATGCTTGGACGGTGCTGTATAGCTCATCGACATAGCCAAGATACTTCTGGTCATTTGTTGCCCTGTACAGCCACGCGGCGCCCCACACCAGTTCATCCTCGTAATGGGTGGAGCTGTGGAGACCAAAGAAATATCATCAACCATGGTACTAGCACGAGCCAGAGCCGTAGACAAAGGAAGGGGTAGACTCATTTTTGGCCTCCGAGCATGATACCAACATTGAAAGCGGGTATACTTTGTTATTTCCTTTTTGTTTTAAACTAGTGAACATATTGAACATTATATTATACGTTTTTTAATAATTGTGATGAAATTGGGTTTAAATCGATTCAGCACACAGACAAATTCGTATGATATTATATATAGTAGTTTTCCTCCCAAATACGAAATATATATATATAAAGAGTTTCATTCTATCCACCACCATTCTAATATGCAAGTGCATGCTCGTCGTTCTGTCATTGGAAACGTATTACTTTTCATCCCTGCTCTGCCGTTTCCAATGATGACTTTACTTCTGCGCTACTGCCCAGCTTCAATTAGCAATCTACGTCTTCTTAAATATATAGCTAGAACAGTTACAGTGCTACCTTGGGATAGGAGAGAAAGATGAGATTCGTTCTATGAGCCCACCACATCACTGCCATGTGAAAGGTGACGTATCCACCCCAGAAGTTAAACGGGGCATGGAAATACCGTATGTTGATTTAGCGAATCGGTGAAACTTTGCTCACAGCTGAATGTTATAAAATTCAATCCTATCGTGAACTTATGTAAGTAATTCAGATATCACAGTATAAGTACGATGTTTCTAGTTCTAATTGCACTCACGTGTAGCAGCACTGCGAGTCTGTGATGGAGTCCGAGAAGAGGCCCCTGTAGTTGTAGCCAAAGTCGTACAGCTGTTTGGCGTGCTCCAGAAGGGTGGCAGCATAGTTGAGTCAACGGATTGGAAGACCAAGGATGCGGCTGCCAACGCGGCGGCGGTCTCAGCGGCAAGGTCAGATCCTGTCACAACGACATGAAGAGGTACAGCATGAGAAGAGGGAACATCACTACTCTAAGTTGCTGATTGCAGTTGCCGAACAAGGCGTCTTTATAAACGGACGCTCCTGACGTCAAATTTATGATGAACGCCTGACCTGGGGCTGACGTGGTGATCTTGAAAGCAGGTCTTTCCATGGTCATGTCCTCAGGTCTTCCCCAACTGGCGTGGTCCACTGTCCCGGAGCCCACCTGACCATAGTACTCGTTGGCGCTGACGTGGGCCTTGAGGAACCAGTCAGTGGCCCACTTGATAGCCTTGCGGCAGTCATCAACCGAGTCTGGAACAATGTACGGGCTGCTGAAGACAGGAGCGGTTGGTGATGATTTTCTTTGTATTGATATAAAACTAATATTTACTATGGTTCAATGAACTAAAGTGATAATTTTAGAGATAGTTATACGTAACGTCTGACGTGCTTGTTGATTCCTAAGATTTTCTCTAAAACTCTGACCATTACACTTCGGGATGACAAATCACTTCAGTGAAGACAGGATATACCCTAACTATTAGATGAAACATATCCAATGGATAGTGTCATTTTTTTTATACTGATTATGGCTACAGTAGTCTGTCCTTTACTAGCTCCTATACTAGATTAGGAAGGAATGCATATAGATAGCTATCGTTTCACTAAAAGGTAACTCAAGAGGAAGTGTTAGGATCAGAGATATTTGCACAATGATTCTTGATCATCAAGGTTGTCCGAACTTACTTGCTTTTTGGTATCCATTCTCGTGGTCTAGGAGACCCCAAGATAAGACGGTCGTCGTGAAGGCCATCGGGAAACCGAATTTCACGTAGTCTCCAGCTGAAAGACAGCCAATGTTACATTTTACATACATTCTTTTTGATTCAGAAATATTCCTGGGAGGAAAAAAAGGCTATCCTAGTATCTGTGGCTAATTTGTTAGGGGAACTGACAACTATTCAAACCGGGGCTTTCATTTGGTCCCTCCTTGTTAGATAATATTGTAAACAAAAAAGGTCAACCATGCTATTTAACCTACTCTATGTTCTAAGTTATGGTGTACATAAACATAAACGATGAAATATTTGCAAACGTTCAAAAGATTGTTTACTCGAGCAAATGAGTATTATCATGTCAATTCAATTCTTTTATTCTGTTGTGGGAGCAAGACCCAGAGTTCATTAAAGACGTACTGTCAAAAACAGTTCAGTCAGTTCAGGAACTTCAAAGATGGAGGGGCTTGGTGTTACGGCAGTCACTAGGTTAAGGGTCTAGTAGCCAAGTTTATTGTTATATTAGTCTGTAGTGTTTTGCACATATATTTTTATGAACATAATATATGTTATACGATAAACTTCTATCAAAATGATGGGCTATAAAATATGATTTAATAATTAGCTGTTATATAGCGGAATGTGAATAAACATAACTTATATAAATGTTTGTGTTGCAATATAAACACAGTATGAAGTGAAAATTCCCGACATTGCTATATTTTAAATATTTTAATTTAAATTAATTTGTTAATTACATTATTTAAATTAAATAAATCGTATCAGTATAATAATTTTAAAATGTATTTATTAGGTTTAATTTTATGATTGATTATTCTAATACTATTAATTTTGTTGTATTTAAATAGCTCAATTATATGAGCTAGATATTAAAGATATCAGAGAAGTGATATTTGCTATAATTTTACACCCAATAACCAAATTAATAGCAAGTTTAACCCCACCTCGGTGGCGTAGTTGGCTAACGCACTAGTCGTGTTGAGCTCGACTGCTGAGGACGGGGAGATCAAGGTTCGAATCTCGGTTGGGTGAACTGGGGGTGGTTTTTCCTAAATGCTTTTCCACTATCCCTCCACGCAAATGCGAGTTCACTTCCTCTCATTCAACCTTCCCAATTCCTAATCCATTAGCGTAATTAGTACTTAAAGCGTATAACCCGAACGGTTAGTAAGACGCGGTGCTAAATATTAATAATAATAATAATAATAATAATAATAATAATAACAACAAGTTTAACTTTTGAGTTGTCTGTACCATCGTAATACCCCCCTGTGAGGTCCTCTCCATCATTCCCCTTGTCATTGAGGGCGAGTCCTTGCGCCAGGTCACCCTCTGGTCAGAGGGCAGTTTACCCGACCTTTGAGCCTCGTAGAACAGGAGAGAGTCTTGCAGGACCGTAGTGTAGTCGTAGCATGCTACAACATAAAGTTGTACAAATTAAATAAAGGTCTTCGGTGTGCAGATGAAGATTCTATTAATCAATTTGAATTTTGAAAATAATATAAATAGTCTACTTTGAGGAAAATAAGGATTTTCAAAACTTGATGTCAGCTAATGGTTGATTTCAAGAAATGCCACCAAGTATAAACTATATCTTTACTCATATTTGAATACTGTAACATAATTATTCTTGATATATAAAAACATATTTGACTAGAATTACTGTATATAGGTTTCCAATAAGTCTATATTTTAAATGAAGGTTGAAATGAACATAGTACTTGGGTCCAAGGCATTACAATCTTATCTATAGGTTACAAAGGACCACCGTGGCTGTGTTTATGATGGGCCCAAGTATCTGACGACCTCACACGTTCATGATGTACTCTACCTTCAAATAATGGTTGATGTGTAACCTTAAACAGAGGGTGATCTAGGATAGCCCAGTGGTAAGAAGAACTGAGCTAAAGACTTAACAGCTCAATTCATGTGTACACATATATTATTTTTTTAAATTTATATTTGAAATAATTTTATGTGATACTCCAATTGCCTTATAATATAACACTTTGTATTTTGTGAATGAGTAAAATCATTACATGTTAACGGGAAACTTTTTAAATTTAGTTTTAAATATTTTGTCCGCATATATTCATTGTTTGCGTTTTATTAATATATATATATATATATATATATATATATATATATATATATATATATATATAGGTAATCTTTTTTTTTTATGAAAATACTAACTCAATGGTATAAAATTTCTAGAATCTTGACTGTATCTTAATCTTTACATCTAGCAATCATTGGCCAAATAGAATATTAAATGTTTAGCCCCACATCAATATTCGGGGTCGAGTGGAGATGGAAGGTGTTACTCAGTTTCTTGACTTGTTCCTCACCTGAAAATGAGATGCAACAGAGCAAAAACACTGCCGATGGCTCCAACAGGTGCATTTTGATACAAATTATTATTTCTTTTACAAAGTTTTTGATGTGTTATCGAGTCTTTCACTCAAAGTGACGCAGGGATGAGGTTATTTTATAATGAACTTGTATCTCATACCTTATAAACTTTGGTCTTTGCTGGTTGCTTGGTAACAAGGTGAAGTGTATTTCAGAATGATTACTTAGTAAATGAGTGAAGTGTTTACTTCAAACATTATCTATGTTATCTTTTAAGTAAACTATTTTCCAAACTAAACTTTCCAACTTCACACGAATAACGAGATTGGACATTATGTAAGGACAAGCTTATTTATTTTGTTTGAGAATTAATAAAGTTACTGATAACTTTATGCACCCAGAACTGTTTTAACTATGACCTTCATATTACATATAACTATTATAACCCACTTTTGTCAAGAGCTGTGGATAGTGGGTAGATAGGTGGCGTGGCGTGTTGCTAGGCTAAGAAGAATTAATTCAAACTATACCTGTGAATTGTTCTCATATCTCATTAAAACAGTGTCAATCAAAATAAATTTCTATGTGAGTTATGTAGAGCACAGCCTATGTATTTGTGATAAAATGTAGACCGAAGTGGTAAAGAACAAAACACAGTCAAAGTTTTAACAAGCTCTTTTTTTACACTGGTAACATTCCACGCATCTTCACTAGATGTGAAGTTTCTCAGTACGATTGCACCGAGGCTGAGGTTTCAGGTGACACGTTTAAAAAAAAAGTCTTGAATAAATTATGGTGATTTGGCCCGATGATTACTACTATATTTCGTTCAAATCTGAAAACTAGTCACCATTTGATTGCATTTTAGACATCACCGGAGCTAGAAAGCTCGCCCCGGGGATTATTATAGATGTAATAAATAAATACTATCCCCATGGAGGCAGATTTGTAGTTGGGGGATGGACTATAAAGGTGTGGTTTGCTACAACCCGTCAGACGCGAATTAGAGCCGCGCACGTCATACGTGATGTACTCCTTGTGTTTTTAAATTATGTCGTTTCGGTAGCCCGCGCATCACACTACAACCGATAGTGTCAGATGCGAGAACTCCTCTGGAAGCAGTATAGACGCGATTGCCCACGCGGCTATAAATTCGTGTGACAAATTGCATTATCTTTTACTCGTTACAATAAAATTAAATATTCTTTAATATGAATAAACTAATCCTAAATATTTAATTTCTACAAGTATGTCCTTAACTTGTCTTACAAACATATTTCTGTCATTCTACAAACTAATAAAATAGTAAACTTATAAACAGGTTTTCATTGCTCTTTTCAACAATTATTTCTGCGAACAACACAAGGCTAAGCTAAAACTGTCAGTTCAATTTCATTAATACTAATATCTAATGATTAATATTAATAACCATCCATTTAATGACAAACAAAAACTGTCTCATCTGCTATTTGTTATGGTATTTCAAACGCGTCAGTCGCTCTGTAGGAAAACATCTATATTCCCGTGAGCCGCATGCGTCTGACGTGCGCGGCTCTAATTCACATCTAATGCGATGTAGCAAATCACACCTTAAAGGGACTAAGGGGATGCTATTCCCTTGATATTTTTCCCTGTCGACAACTAAATGGAGACCCTCCTTATCAGTAGCATAGCAAATCCCCCCTATCCCTAATTATGTTAATGAATTAAAACCACATCACTTCACTTGGGACAATTTGTGTACAGACTTTTACGAAATTCCCTCCATCGGGTTCAAAATCTAACAAACACAAACACCCAGATAAACTTATATACTAATAAATACTATGATACTTGACATTTATTAGTAGGTACTGGAGTTTTCCTTGTAACAATACTGATTTGGACCCCTCTCATATATTAAAAAAGTCATGGATAACGTGCATTTTTCTTTAAAGTATTTTATGTAAAATACCCTTTCAATACTTCATCCATGGAGAATCAATCACGCGCTTTTTAGAAATAATGTCAAAGGATTGCACAATTAAAACGGATTTTTTTCTTTCGAAAGTTAACTCCGTAGTAGTATTTACCAAAAAATCAAGTGACGCTAGCTCCCTATACCCAATAGGAAGCTAGCCTTCATAACACCTGTCGCCAGGACTCTTTCGATTTGTTGGTTCTGACACTGGTCACGAGCGGTCCAAGGGGGAAGGGGTTGGTCATATATAAGCTGCTTGTGCGTATGAATACACACAGTGTCGGTGACATAAATCTACAGAACGTTGCAATAAGAGAGTGCCAATACAAATTATACACAATGCCGGTCGCATAAATCTAACAAATTATATCTTAAGTGCCGGTAGCATAAATATAGCAGTAGCAGTAATTCACAGTGCCACTAACTGAAATCTTTAGTTGAACTAAACTGTATCATATAAACTTATATCTTCAGTGCCGAAGATAAAAATAACTTTAATAAATCGTGTGCAACATTAAAGGTCTTATTTATTCAGTTAAAATATCACACATAATTCCGTATCAATATAATTGGCGCTTGATCACGGGGCTATAAACACCAATTATATCATCAAAATACCGTACCGCTTTAGTTAGTGCTCGATAACGGGGCAGTTATCAGCTGATTAAACGGTATCATTTCAATTGGCGCCCATCGCCGACCAGTAACGTGACATCCTATTTGCCTTTTTTCTTAATCGTAAGACCGAGATAGTTGCGATACATAAACATTTCATGTTATAACGAGTACAATATAATAATTTATATTTCACATTATTGCCTATTCTGTTTGTTTTTACCTATTTTATGAATAAGTTCCTTAACTCATATATTTTACCGTTGGTATATATATTTTTCATAAGGTATGAATTTCCTGCGGAAATTTCGTAGAAATTGTAAGATGCGGCATAATTAAATGAAGTAGGTTTGAAAATCGACACTTGTTAAATAGAAACATCTTGGGAGGAAACATCATGCCGTTGTAAGGGTAAAGTTCAACTTCTTTAGGAGTGGAAAATTTGCAATTGTGTCCCTTAATACCGTGAAGTAGAACTCAGTTTTTAAAATTATATAAAAAAAAAGTATCTGAAAATATAGCCCATTTCACTACTGCAAGTCTAGCCAAGTATCTAGTGTTTAAAAGCATGTAACCCACCGATGTGGTCGAGTAGGCAAAGGCGTCACTCTGGATGTAGACTGGACTGCCGATGAGAAGGAGATAGAGATTCGAATCTCAGTCAGGTGGTGTGTAATAATATTAATATTTAGCACCACGTCTTACTACCCGTTCGGGTTATACGCTTTAAGTTACGCTAATGGATTAGGAATTGGGAAGGTTTAATTATAGGAAGTGAACCCGTATTTGCGTGGAGGGAGAGTGGAAAACCATTTAGGAAAAAACCACCCCCAGTTCACCCGACCGAGATTCGAACCTCGATCTCCCTGTCCTCAGCAGTCGAGCTTAACACGACAAGCGCGTTAGCCATCTACGCCACCGAGGCGGGTAGGTCAGGTGTGCTTAAGGTGTTTTTTAATTGAATTGTTTTTGACTCTCCCTCAACTCAAATGGAGATACACTTCCTCTAAACTCCACCTTCGTGTCCCCTAACATTTTATCACAATTAGTGCAACATATGTGTACGAGTGGTGAGACGTGATGCTAAAGAAAATAGCAATGTGAATTAGCTGTAAGTAATAAATACAAAAGTAGGTAATTAAATAAATATTACATTGCCTGTTGTGTGCTTTTTTTTTGCCTTGTGGTGCCTAAATCCCATATTTTAATGCCTATTTTCCCGCCTATTTAAAACATTTTAGGTGTCGAAGAATCCTCTCCCTAGTTATTAGTAGCTTAAAATTACGTCTTCTTGCTCAATCTCTTTCTGAATCCCATTTGAATTTCTCAGCCAGAACTGGAGCCAACGATAATTGAACTGAATAAATTAGCTTTAAATCCTTGGAAATTAAGAAGTTATTTTAATTAGCTATATCTTTGAATTATTTAAAAGCACCTGATTAATTTACGCTCTGGAGCGTGTAGTCTTTGGCAAGTTGAATCTAAAGGCTACTACGATGTTTCAGAGCTATAGCCTTCCTTACTCTTTGATGAACCTAGTTGCAAATAATGAATTTCAAGGTCGCCAGGATGCTAAGGAGATAATATAGTTACTCTTTTTGATCAGCGTAGGTAGAAATAACGAGCCTCAAGTTTACCGAAATGTTGAAAGATAGAGATGGGGCTCTGATTGTAGACACTCCTCCAATACGTCACCATTGTAGAGTTGACATTTATAAATATATTGTTTTAGCTATCTTATATTTGTTAGTATATTGACTTTATCTACTCAAGCGCTGTAATATTGATATGAAGGTCAAAGAAATTGGATGTATGGGAATCCCACCCCATTCTACAAAAACAATGATTTAAACTTGAGTTGTTTTTGAATGCCACACCCTAAATCAAATTAAGTACTGATATGTGATTTAAATAATAGTTTTCAATCTGGTCTAAAAATAGAGATATATATAATTTTACTCATAAAATTTAAAAAAAAGGTTAATATGATTATTTAATAGACTCAATATAAATGGTTTCGAAGTTGCTATATATTTGATTGAGTAATACATTATTTAAAAATTAATGTAATATTTCATACCTATTTGGTGTGATTATGATTTTTAATGAAAACAAAAATTTGTTTACATTACATTAAGAAATCGTACTATGTATTTCTACATCAGATCACATTGCATTGGGAAGTTAGTAGCTGTATGCTACTTGATTAGGGCAGGCCAATTTATTATTATGGATGTCAATGAGGCAGGTATAAACTTTAATAAATGATTTCATACTCTTCAAACGAGACCGCTTCCTATTTTATTTTACTGTCAATGCGAACAACTTCAGCTCACAATTAGCTTTTGTTTGGCGTTGACTTTCATTTTATTTAACAGTTTTTATTTTTCACTACTAACAGCACCAGCACACAATACACTTTTATTTGGAATTTACTTTCTTTTCATATCCTCTCTTATTTTCAATGCCATTAATTTCAGCATACAGTTTGTCATCAATTAGGCCTTTCCTACAATCCGAAACTTCATATTCAAACATATTCAGTGCAAATTCCATGTTGGATTCATCAAATCATCTTGGACTGTTGCATTATATTTATATACATGTATATAAAGGATGTGATATCTTTGTATGCTAGGAACTTCTAACTGATCGCTTACATCGTGTTTACGATCGTGAACTCCACCACATTCGACACCACGTTACTCACCCCCTCCACGTTCATCACCGTTACCACATTGGTGTGTGGGGACTTCAAAGAATACTTCAAAGAACTTAATTAAAATTAACTGAGATTTTTAATACATGTAAGAGCAATAGTGTGGGACTTATAAGAAATAAGGATATTTTTTCAAGCGAAACAATTCACTGAAAACACAAGCTTATACTTAGAGGAAGGAAAAAAATTACAGAATTCTAGAAATATTTACAACTTTTTTTATTGAAGTGTTTAGAAACCACTAGCTGTAACAAGAGTCTAATCAGATATAGGATGAGAAAAGTGAATCTCTCTGTTAAGATGAGTAACCCAGCTCGACAAACATTGCAAGGATGCCCTGAAATGCGGCGTTGTAGTCGCAGGCTACCTCGTTGTGCTGGTAGTCTGACCGAACGTCCTCGTAGTCATCGTTAGCTCCGGGACCTCCCACTAGAGCTCCGAACAACACGTGTGGATTGGGATCCGTGGTGCTATACTGGGTCCAATCACATGTGGCAGGGGCGTCCGGGCAAGAACTGTAAAGTGGTTCATATGAGGGTTAAAAAATGAAGCTTGACCTTGAGTGTGTGTATAGTTAGTGGAATGGGGGAGGAGGTATCAGGCCAAGCACTGGAATGTTGTTCACACGAGTGTTATAAGTTGAAGTTTGACCTTGATAATGTATATAGTTAGGGGACTAGGGGTGCGGTCTAAGGGTTGCGGTACCAGGGCAAGAACTATAATGGGATTCACTCAAGTGATAGTGAGTTTAGAACTTTATTGTTTGAACAGTAGGGGAGTCGAGAAATAGTGGAGTCTAAGTTGTCCATACAGAATAGTTTTGTAGGTAAAGTACATACCTGGATCTGTGATGAGGGTGAGTTGGGGGATTGGTACCGTACCCTACGATGTAGCTTCGACCAGAATCTCCCAGCATGTAGTCGATCTGTGTCTTGGCTTCAGTGCGGTAGCTGTCAGTGCTGATCCCGAGCTCAGCCGCCTGGAAACAAACCTCACATCTCTTAGCTTTCTTGAAAAACTCATGGACTTTGCGATGAGCACAGGCATCACACAGAGTACAAAGAACAATCTTCAGGTTTACAGATGGTGTGTTGTGTGGCTATTATCTGACAACGTTTAAAGGGAAGGCAGGTTTTTGAAAAAAAAATAAAAAATTCTATGTAATTGTAGAGCTAACAATTTATGACATGCCCGGTACCATTTAATCGACGTCCTAAAGAATGATTTATTGTGTTCATGACTCGATTCACTCAGACAGAAACCTCTCACCATACTAAAGCCTGTGACTATTGGTAATGAAAGCAGTTCTTTAGATGAATCAATTCTATTCCTATATGGGGGACATTCTGTGACGCAAATATATTACTTTTAATAACTCAATGATAGTACTTTTTTTTAGCTAAGTGGGGAGGGAAGCGCCAAACAAATGCCAATAATAGTTTATTGATCAATAATTACATACTTCTAGGTTTCCCACAAAGAAGCTGACTTCTTGGATCCCTTCTGAGACCTAAAGAGGTCCTCACCCCTATGGGCAAGGTACCATTTGGTTTTGATTCTAGCACAAGCAGGTGTGTGTCAATTAGTTGTACAACAAACTGGACCTAGTAAATGTATCTGGTGGATTTCCTAAAAAGAATGAATAAGGTCATATATTTCCATGATTAGTGTACACCAGGTCTTTAGTCTGTACAATATATCCACTTGCCCTAAATAAGGTTGGAATGAATAATCATACAAGTAAGAAGAAGTTGGCCCACATTAACGTGTGAGGGGAGAGAGGGGGTGTATGAAATCGTTTAGGAAAAAAAACCTTACTACACTCAGCCGAGTTAAGACCTTAAGTCAACGGCAAATCATACTAGATGAAACTGGAGCCTTTATCACCATCCCACTGATGCTGATTTAAATAATGCCATGAAAACCTGTCTCTAACCCATAACACAGATGTTACATAGCACGAATCAACTATAAGATGAGATTAATACCCCTTTGATGGTGTGGTGTATGTCACTCTAATAGTAATGTGAGTGTATGTTACTCCACTTGTGATCTACGTATTACTCTACCTTCAGACAGATGAACATGGCATTAGCACTCTCTCTAAGGGACCCCCACTCGCTGATGAATATGAGGCCCTTGGGTGTCCTCTGTTGGTTGTTGATAATGTTGTCACAGTAGTTCTTGGTCTTGGTGGAATAGGAAGAATCCCCGGTCAGTTGGGCCAACAGCACCTGGGAACAGTCTTACATACGTAAGGTGAGATGATCTTTCGTGTGACTAGAGGGTGAGTTGTGTATTGGACGGAAACCATTCTATACTCATGATATTCAAAGTGATTGTTGCTACCACAAATGGTGACATTAATCATTCTCTATTTTTAGATGGCACAATTTCTTAAGTAACTTAAATTATATGAATAAATTTACACTATTATTATCATCATAATCGCCAATGTATTTTGATAATACCAGGAGAGTATGGATGTTTTCAATTTTGTGTGCTAACATTAAATCGAGCTTCTCTCTGAAATCAAGTTGGCCCTTTATAAATTAGAGTATGCTTTCAAAAATGGTGCCTCTAACACATGTGCAAGGCAAATTGATCGGAAACTACTTTTGTATCACTAATAAATCAGTACACTTCCCCTTACCATTAGTACCAATCTAAATTTTTAAGAAGAACTGGATGCCCCAAATCTTACTTCCCCCAACAATTTCTATGCCAGTAGATACTACCATTCATCTATACATTTACCTACCACTATCATTATTATTAGCACCGCGTCTTACTACCCGTTCGGGTTATACGCACTTACGCTAATGTGTAATGGTAGGGTGATTGTGAGATGAAATGAAGGACCTACAGTTTAACGTGGAATCCGAACCACGGTGGAGGCCTGGCATTCCCCACATTCACAAGATATCTTGTCAGAGGTGAAGGAAGGGTTTGGAAATCAGATAAATCTGTGCCGCGACCGAGGATTGAACCCCGGCCGCTAGCATAGAAGTCCGAAACCTTACCCTTAGACCACAAAGGGCACCGCTACCACTATCAATATTTGATGTTTTCAAACTGTAAAGTGGACGATACAATTCTAATCCTAACAAGTATTTCTCACACGCTCTCTCTACTAGATGTCTTAATAAATTAATACTCATGATAGTTGCAAGGATGGGGCTTGTATACGGAGATACTTCAATACGGCAGTAGACAGATAACCTCTCAAGATTGTACCCATTCAAATCACTCACGTCAGCACCGGAAGTCTTCTGGTCCCAGTCGAAGCCAATCCAGTATTGGACGGTGGGGTACTCTTGCTCGATAACGTTGAGGTATTGATTGTCTTCGGTGGCTCTGTAGAGCCAGGCGGCCCCCCAAACTAGCTCGTCATTGTAGTTGGAGGAACTATACAAAGAATAAATAGTTACTCCCACACTCCAGCCTAGTATATACACTGTATTCAGATCCTGTGAAGGTAAGTAAGACACTGCAAGGAGCGCAATAGCTGACGTGATAATACTCCATTAAAGGCAGACTTAGGGCCTTAAACACCCTTTTCCTTGCATCGTTGTTCACAGGGCTAGACCTATTTAACAATATCATTGTTAAAAAGCAAAACATTTTTAGAAGGTAGAGCCCTTTCAATGCCATAATCTGTAGAAAAATGGGTGCCCACATGGGGGAAACAGGTTATTTAGTCCACTTAAGACGTATTATTGAGATAGATGGGACATCGGTCTATTAACGGTCATCCGACAAGTCCACCGTAGCTGATATTTCAAAGAATTATTTGATCTTCTTTCATAAGGAGGATTTATATTCTGCAGATGTCTCTTTTGAAAAATGTGTACATTTCTGTAGTCATAAAATTGCATTGCTACATAAACCAATTACATCTTACATCCCTGATATCCTCATCATGGAAACAACGACGATTATTAGGCACCACTGCTATACCCCCCGTAGAATTGATCTCTATTGCCATAAATAGCTGTGGGGTCAGCTGACATAATCAAATTCCTCGTCACGGCCTAATGATTCTACTCACTTGTAGCAACACCTGACGTTAACAATCGAATCGGAGAATTTTCCACGGTAGGTGTTGGCGAAGTTGAACAGCTGGATGGCATGTTGGAGAAGCGTGGCCGAGTAGGAGGAGTCGACGGTCTTGAAGACCAGGGAGGCTGCAGCCAGAGCCGCGGCTGTCTCAGCGGCCAAGTCAGACCCTGAGGATCAAAATATGTTTGATGCTTTTCACAGAATATTCAATAATGTTATATAATTAATTTAACGGGAATGGATGCAATTATATTTTATGTAGGCCTACATATTTAGTTTTTGGTATTATTAATAATTTTTAATAAGGGGTGATGTAATATTAAAGTCTTAGGACATTGATGATTGAACCATAAGTTCGCATTGTTTTTTCTCAGTTTGACTTCAGTATTAAGGTACTTAAAATAATTTTTTGCTTTGTAAGTGTTAGTAATTTTTGTAGTATTTATAATTTTATTTTTACTTAAAATTAAATCTTGCTTAGCATCAATAGGCCCAAATCAGTTTACCTGGTGCTGATTCAGTGATCTTGAAGGCGGGTCTGTCCATGGTCATGTCCTCAGGTCGGCCCCAGTAGTTGTGATCAGCGATACCATCCCCCACTTGACCATAGAACTCAAATTCGCTTGTATGAGCTTTAATGAAGTAGTCGGTGGCCCATTTGAGCGCTTTGCGACCGTCCTCTAGTGCACCTGTATCAAATACAATATTATAATATCATTCAAGATACGTTGAATCAGTTTTGTAAAACAAGTCCTACTATTAATCTGGGCTATCAGAAAATGTATACTAATGGTGTAAGGAAGGGGTAAGTAGAAATTTGAACTTTAAGGGGAGATGGAAACACATAAAGGAAAAATGCTTATAATATATGGCTAAGATTTGAATCTCAACCTTCTCGTGACCAGAAATCCAGATGAGACTGTAATAATAAAGAGTCTAAACAACTATGGCAAGGTTAATTTATTTTGAAAATATTTCCTTAAAATAATATTACACTGATACATTACTCACTGTCATATAATCTACTGTGATACTCACCAGCATTGCTGTATCCAGCTTCATGGTCCAGGAGACCCCAAGAAAGGACAGTAGCTGTAAAAGCCATTTGGAATCCGAATTTCACAAAGTCTCCAGCTTAAGCGGGAACGAACAAAAATAGTAGACATTAGCTTTAATCCTAATAAATGTCAATATGTTTTATTTAATTTTAAATTAAAATAAGATAGGCTTAAGTTGTATTTTGAGTTGTCCTTACCATCGTAGTACCCTCCTGTGAGGTCCTCTCCATTGTCCCCCTTATCATTGAGGGCGGAGTCCTTGCGCCAGGTCACCTTCTGGTCAGAGGGCAGTTTACCCGACCTCTGGGCCTCGTAGAACAGTAGAGAATTCTGAAGGACCGTGGCGTAGTCGTAGCAAACTATTTTGTAAACAGGATATATAATAATGATTGACAATCTATAACCAACTTTGAACAAATGTAATCAAAACAAATATGGCAAAGGCCCCTGAAAAGTCATTCGATGAAACCTGAACAAGCTTCGCCGAGTAAGAATTATTAGGTGAAACTGGTGCAAGTACATTTAACAAGAAGTATTGGATGAAACTTGTACTAGTCTATTGAACAAGAAACATTGGATGAAACTTGTACTAGTCCATTGAACAAGAAACATTGGATGGAACTTGTACTAGTCCATTGTCAAGAAACATTGGATGAAACTTGTACTAGTCTATTGAACAAGAAACATTGGATGAAACTTGTACTAGACCATTGAACAAGAAACATTGGATGAAACTTGTACTAGACCATTGAACAAGAAACATTGGATAAAACTTGTACATCGTACAAGCTTTGTTGAGTTATTATTATTAACACCACGTCTTACTACCCGTTCGGGTTATACGCAAGCTTTGTTAAACATGAGGTATTTTATGAAAGAGTGTGTTAACATGTATTAGCTTTACAATATAATTTTTTAGTATCTACTAACAAATAGGGAGGAGGGGGGGGGGGAGCCCAGAGAGTATCCAAAACCTATTTACTTATTCAAAATTATCTTCCGAGGCAACGTGATATATTTGCATATTTGTAGGACCATATTATGCTTTTTAGGAACGCTTCCACAAATCTTGTACAATGTATTTAATACTACTACTATATTATATTTATTCGTGGAAAGATATTTCTTAAAAGACGGGATTTGTTTGAATTTATTTACAATCACATAACAAACAAATATTTTAGCGCAACTATCATTCACGTTGCTTTATTTTATAATAATAACAATAATAATAATAATAATAAAAAATTGACTCATTCTAGGGGATTTGCATTGCATTTCTTTAAATCTTGTTTTACGAAATTTTCCGTCCAATATTATTCATTGGTTATCAAATATTCAGTATTTATGCCATCTGGAGATATCTGGAAATTGTTATTGAAGATTGAGTTTGTGAACGAGTTTTAGGTTCTTATAGATTTAAAACTAAATGTATCTACCTGCAAAAGATGCTAAGCCCAACAGCAAAACTGTCGCAAGTTCTATTCGTTGCATTTTAAGCTTTACTACTACATATATTTTAAAGTCAATTAACCCGACAAAGCATTCATAACTGTGATCAACAAGGAGGATTCTTCTTTTATAGACAAATCAGTGCATCTTAAAAGTAATTTTTTTTCATTGTGATAAAGAGATTTGAAGCGTGTGTCAAAACACGTGTTCAAGTGGCCTATTAAAGCTATTTATAATAATCGAGTTGACATGTTTGTCACAAGTGTCACATTCTGTTGTTCAGTTGAAGAATTAAAAATGAAAACCAGGTAAAACCCAATAACTAAATTTACAAAATCCCGAAATACACTTTATTGGTACTGTACCATGACATTAAAAACTTTTATGGGTTATTGAAATACATATGAAAATAAGCCCAGACCTTAAATACATTATAGAAAAAAATCGTTTTAAAAAAAAAATCTATTTTGGGTTCACATCTCTTCTAATTTCAATATTTTGAGCTTTACCTGGTTTTTATCCTCAGGCCTTCATTTGTTTTCTAAATATAGAGGGTTGTCAAGCAAACTAGCCCCCCAAGTGAATATTGAACATCGATTCTCTGGTTGGCAAACTGATTATATGGGGGACATAAGACAGCTTTTCTCTGGGGGGTCGGAGGGGAAGGGGGATACAAAATGATTATCTTGTGGGCAGTGGGAAAAGAGTTCCCTTGTGATGACAAATATATTATGAACGTAGTTAGGTGGGGATTTAGAGAACGTGAGAAAAGACCAGTGTTTTTGCAGTTATTATAACAAAACTTTTTTTTGCCAAAATAAATTATTGCCTCAGTACAAACATATAGTTTAATTTCCTTTATATGGTGATATAATTTTTTTTTAAAATATCTGTCATGAGCATGGTGGCATTAGATGACAAACTTTTTAAGTGAAGAGAACAAACTATAATTAAATTCCAGGACACACTTAACACATATCAAGAAATGTTAATAATCCCATGTGAAGAAAACTAAATATCCACAAAAATACTGGTCTTTTCTCGCGTCCCCTACGTCTCCACCTTAAACTGGATCACTGAGGGACATAGGCACACGTATGCTTTGGTTGGTATAAGTTAGGTGATTATTCGGTGTGCATATATAAACCGATTCTTTAATGGATACGGGTAAACTAATTCTTTGGCCAATGAAGGAAAACTGATTCGTTGGTGGGCCTAGATAAACTGATTCCTAAAGGGAAATAAGGAAGCTGATTCTCAGGTGGCATAGTCCAACTTTTTATCTAATTGATATATTATTATGTAAACTGACTCTCCGATGGGCATATATAAATTTATTATATTGTGTTCATAGATAAACTGACTACATCATTGGCGTATTCAAACTTATTCTTAAAGATTTTTGATCCTGAAAAGCTTCTTGTACTCTATCAACAAGGTTGAATTGTTTTGGTCTTATTATCTTTTACACAAAGATCGGAGTTAAGGACCTAACATATTTAAAATTTACTGGCGGCTGGGAACAAGAACTATATAGGGTACTGCTTTTAATAAACCGAACTGGTTGAATAGATATATTATTTGTGTATTAGTACTTTTGAGGCTGGGGTAGGAATGAGGAAGGTAATTTAGGCATAGTGAGCCAACATGAATAAAAGATGAAACACCCACTAGAAAACCTTACACTTATGAATCTAACCAGTGGTGTAGCAAAGGGAGGAAGGGGGAAGTGGTCTGCACCGGGTACCATCGGTCAAGGGGTGTCATAGAAAGTCAGTTTATATATAAAAAAGTTAAAAATAATTATAATAGTTACAAAAATTATGTAATAATTGATATCATTATTACTATTAGGAGTAATATTAAGGGTTAACTACTTTAATTGCCTTTTACTAGGCATTAAAGAAGAAAGGTCTCTGTGTTTTCATTGATATGAAGAAAAGCGTACTATTGGATGAGAAGGAGTATGCTATGGAATGTTGTGAGAGAGAGAATGGTATGGTTGCATGGTTAGTAAATAGGATTATAACGTTGTATTATGAAAACAAGTGTGCGTTAGGGTGGATGGAGATTCGAGCAAATGTTTTGACATTGAACATGGTGTTAGACAAGGTTGTGTTTTGTCCTCATTTTAGAAAAAAAAAGTATTCATTGATAAATGTATGTGGGATGTTCGTGAGGACGCGGTTGTTGTACAAATGGACAATGTAAATGTGAGAGTGCTGCTATATCCTGATGATGACGTATTAATGACTGAGAATAAAAGTGACTTGCAGAATTCATTAGGTCATTTGAATGTGTTGACAGGAAGATGGATCTTCGTATAAATGTCTCCAAAACTAAGGTGATAATTTTTGTAAAGGACGGATCCGGAAATGATTCTCAGCTCAGTATAAATGGAAAAATGTTAGAACAAGTGAATGATTTTGTGTCTCTGGGTAGAATGTTATATAAAAATGTAAGGATAAATGGTTAAATTTACAGACGGGTGAATTCATCTCATAGAGTAGTTGGATGTATGTGAACTATTGCACTATTGAACTATTATTATTGGCACCGCGTCTTACTACCCATTCGGGTTATACGCAATATTGAACTATTTAACTATTGTATCTATGTAAATAGGAAAATACGGGAGAGGAATAGAGAAGGATGGACAATACACAAAGCACAAAGAGTGTGATCTTGTGGCCATATGACAACGGACTGACCGGGCGTAAGAGTACAGTCAGCTTCACCATGAAGCCCCTAGCTCTCCCAGCCACTGAGCGCAGGTGCAGGTTCCAACTGCATCTCGCGTCCAAGGTCACCCCAACAACCGGTATGTTTGTGACTACTGGACTGCGGTACCCTCCACTAGAAGTGGCTGCAGGAGGCCCATTCCCCGACGCGTGAACAGAATAACCTGCGTCTTTCGGGCTGGATAGTTAGAGACCATGATTGAGGGGAGGCCAAAAGCCCGCGCAACGCAAAAGTAAGTTGGGCCCAGACCACCATGGCTTCCGGGAACTGCGCCAGTATTACAACATTTTTTTTGTTCGAAATTGGTGTGTACAGTCTCATTACAATCTTTACAAGCTAATTTGTAGTAAATTAATGTGTCACATACAAACATTTCTTTAGTTCACAGTAAATAATTAATAAACCAATTAGACTTGTTACACGTAGCCCCAAGTGCAATCTAGTGACCTATCTCAGACCACAGAAAACGGTGTCGTCAAGTGAACCACTGAGGCTAAGTGCAAAGCTCAAAGCAAGTGTACCACAAAACTACTAGTACGATCTGGTGACCATCACTCTAATTATAAAAAATAAATAATTACTGATTGATCCACCGGCCTCAGGTGAAATAGGGCAAGACTATTACCTACAGGTGTTTCAAAAATCGCGCATCAATGTGAAATTACATTATGTGCTCAATATTAGCCCCATTAACGTTAACACACAGTTGGAGGCGACTTTCCATGTTCCGGAGAATGTTGGACACGATGCCCTGAGAACGTGGCACACTGTGGTAATTCCCTCAACCAAATGGTCCCTGTCCCTGATCTGTGCACACACTTGCGACTTCAAGTAGACCCATAGAGAAAAATCGAAATGAATCAAGTACGGGGATCGAGAAGCCCAGTCCACGGTTCCCATGCG
Source organism: Timema cristinae (assembly GCA_039000515.1). Taxonomy (NCBI): domain Eukaryota; kingdom Metazoa; phylum Arthropoda; class Insecta; order Phasmatodea; family Timematidae; genus Timema; species Timema cristinae. The sequence continues at coordinate 83,570,265 of JBCFYV010000012.1, forward strand.
AACAATATAACATGGGAAGTGTTCATCCAGCCAATACGCACCTGAGTAGCATAATGCGGGGGTACCCATTCCTGCACCAACCAACCAATGATGTCCAAGTACGACACTAACGAATACTCCAACATTGTCAGGTAGGATTCACATTCCCGTCAAAAACGTACGGGCCAACAATCCGGTCGTTCCACAGTCCACACAAAACCATGGTCCACTGTGCTTCCTGCTGTTTTCTGTCGTTAAACGAGTGTGGGTTCTCTGGGGACCAGTAGCGCACGTTTTTCTGTTTGACCTCGCCATTGACGTAAGAATTCGCTTCGTCTGAGAACATGACTTTTGACAGGAATTCCTCATTTCCTCCAGTGGCCTCAGAAACCATTCGCACATTTAAACTCGACGGTCCGGATCGTTCTTAATCAGGTGATACAGAACCTGCAACCCGTACGGGAGAATTAGTGCTTCTTTGGTATGCAATGAACGGACGTCTGAGACATATTCAGTTCTAAGCTGGGCGTATAGATTTCTTCGGACTCGCAAACGTCATATTACACATCCTGTGGAGTTGAATTTCTGAAGCAATCTACTCACTGTGCTCTGCCCAATTGGGTCTTGCTCCGGGTACCACCGATTAAATTCCTCCACGACGTCTCTGTGGGCTTACCCTTCACACCCATAGATGAGAATGACTTCCACCTGTTCATCAATGACCAAAATAGTCCACCTGTGGACCAAAAAACTAAATAAAAATAAATTGTTTCAAGAAAATTACCCATTGATGCGTGACTTTTAGGACACCCGGTAGGTGGCAGCATTTACCAAAAACCATACAGTATTTAAATAAAAATTATATTGAATATTTCTGTTCCTATGGAATAAAATATATATGTGAAGTAATGTGTTTAGGATATAGGAGGGTATTTAATTGTATGTACACTTTAAGAAAAATAGTAATAAGAACAGCCAGTGAGGAAGTTGGAAGTCGTCCCCCACTGGTGGCCTTCTAGTCGTGTGAGACTGAGGTGAGAGGCCAGATAGCGGGTGATCCCGGCCCTAAGGCCGTGATAGCTGATAGTGGGCGGGTTGCCTGGCCGTTCGTAGTGGGGTAAGGGTACCCGTAGAGTGATTACCAACCGACCAGGTTTTTATGTGTTGTGTGGAGGGAGCTAGCACCCCCCGCATTATAAAGTGAATATTATGCCCTAATTTGGGATGGACAGAAGAGAAAAACTTTTTATTTATTATTTGATACATAAGTTGCTTTCGATAACCCCAAGGGTTTGGTGTAAGTTATTTTCTTTAGGTTTACAATCTTTCCAATCAAATGTATTGTGTTGTCATTAATAAAATTACTGTTTAAAGAAAGTTCGAATGTTAACAACTGTCCTATAACTTTTCAAATTTCAGCCTCATTGCACTTACATACTTCCTCCTTCTGAACGTATACCGCATAGGAAATGCAAGTGCTGTTTTCTCCTCATCCCTACTACCTCCCTCAGCACGTAAGAATCATTCTGGCTGCTCACTTCTCCTCCCTCTTAATTATTTCTCTCTTACTCCTCAGTCCACCCCTAGTCATTTACTGCCTATATTTTCACCGCATCTTCTGTATGAAAAATTCCTCCGGAAAGGCCCCGGAAAAAAGAGACAGTGAGTCACGCAATATTCGTTCTTCAAGAATTCATGGATCCACGCAATATTCACTCTTCAAAAATTCACGGACTACTTTCTTTCAAACATATTCTACCAGCAACCTTCAACCCTCCGAAGAGGGAACCGCCATCACCAAACCCAGTAGCCCATCCAAGTACCAACTCCTACCAATACCCCCCCCCCCCCCCCCCGCAGCACCCGCTTACAGCAATTCCTCTTACTCCTCCCTACACTCATACGACTATTGGAAACAACATATGCGCTTCCTTCATGATCCCCGTCTACAAAAAAACACCTCTCATCTCTGGGTTTTGATACCACTCGTCTCGACCCTCCTATGTCCACGTTCAAACAGCACGCTCTATTCCGAAGATACGAACCAAGCCCCCACTCTGGACGCACGTATTGCACATTCTTCTGCCACCACTGCAAGGAAGACATACTCATTACTCATAGATAGATGGATGGACAAACGCGTCCCCAAAAGACCCACACTTAAGCTGGCTTACGAAGGTTAGACTGATATAACGAGAAGAAAAGCGTCAGATCGCCAATCTCCAAAGAACCTCAAGCATCCAAGAACGTCATGTCAATAACACCCACCACCTCTTCCTCCACTCACCCTCCCCTAAAGAACCACTAAACACGTTAATATTGATTTCATTTTTCGAATTTAAAACTGTCAGAAACTAATATTCTGTGCAATAAATTGGTTTTCTATTAATTCATTTAATTAATCATTCAAAGCTCACTTCTGCAAATATAAGATCAAAATTAAATTTTATGTTGGATCAATCGTTAGCCTACATAAAGATTAATTGAAATAGGATTGCTTATTTAGGTTAAAAAACTATATACGGTACACCCGTGTTAGATTAGCAAACATTGATGGTCTAGGCAAGTAGTGTTTTATGTGACCAAAATAGTATTACGGTGCAGACGTAGTATTTAGTAACCAAAGATAAATGAATGGTCAACCCTTTCATTGTTGGGGCAGGTTGGCCTATTTTTTAATTAAATAATGTGTTGTCTTGATTAGGTTCACGGCACTCATAAATTTCACAACCGACTTATATTTTATAATATTGCCCACCACAATGCATATTAATTTTTGAATAATTTATTTTTATTAATGACATATTTTATATTTATGATATTCATAAAAAACGAACCTTTGTAGCTATAAAAAAGTAAATGTAATTCTTGATTTCTTTATTATTAATTTAGTTATATAAATACAATTGTTGTGGATAAATATTTAATATTGATTGCACGTTTTGTATGAGTGTTTTTTTTGCCTGAATATCTTTTAGTAAGGAAAATTTCCTCCTTTTTTCTACACCGCCATGTCCTTAAATTTGGGGGGCTACTTTGGGGATCTGTGTCAAAAAGTGATTTTTCGGTATAAGCGAAAATACCAGTTTATTAGCATGTCTTCAACGACTCTTGTACTGTAAAATGAGTGTGGCAATATTTATTATTAGTATTTTGGTTTACATGCGCTCGACACAATTGATATTAGCTTCTGGGACTACAATCATCATTAACTCAGAATAATTAATTGTGCTTACTACCATGGGCACTCGCAGTAACAATCAAGGGTGGCTTGATCCCCCTGGAATTTCCAATTTTATTTAACACATAAAATGTTTTCCTTTATAAGAGAAAACATTGCTAACAATTTTCAATCTTCTAGCTTGCCTTACAATTATCAATCAAGACAGTAATCTATAATTTTTGGATTTGCTTCCAAAACATATTTCTTCCCATCAAAGCGCCAGGTGATTATCATCTTATTACCATTGCCAAGGATGACATGTAGTGTAGAAAGATCGTTTGGATTTAGTACATTGCACAAAGTCAAAACTTGGTTGAGATCAATTATTATGACGGATGATAGCTTATCCGGGCTATGTACAGTATGTTGAGTGTGCACCGGGAAAAAATCAACTCAAACTAAGTTGCTTTTGTAGAAAGAGTTATAAATCAATTTGGTAACCATCCTGGATGCCTTCATTATCTATTTAAGTAACTAGGGTTTTTATGTAATGTTGTGAAAGGAGCACAAATTATAAGTTTGTAATAAATTAAATTCTATGAAAATATTGATTTGAGCTCACTAAAATAATAAAAAAAATATATTTTAAAAATGTATTAAATTTTATTTTTCTTGGTTTACAAGCTGCGTTTAGGTTGAAGAGCCAACCTACTATTTGTAATGTATGCTTTTTTTTAGTATCTTTACAGTACCAGTATAATGCAAGTGCGTGAAAATATTTTCCAGGCGCGCGCATGTATGGATGGGTGGGTGGGGAAATATATTTGGCCCACCACCCTCCCTCCACCAGTTAAAATTCTGCGGGTGCCTATTCTTACTACCCAGGTCTTAAAACGAATATACTATAGAACTTAGACCCTACCATAATAATTCTAATCGTAGTATCTAAAAAATGTTTGTTAACGACTAACGAAAATTGTTTAAGCAAACTAGCTTTTACCCGCTGCTTCGCCCTTGTTAAACTGGATTCACGCTTGAAGATATGCTACGCTACGTTAAGTAAAACTATGTTTTAAAATCGCTATCCAAGTATTTAAATTAACCATTTCACACATAACGCCATGCTATGCTATGCTTTGCCGCGTTAAGATGGCGACACAAAGGTTCTGTCAGATTTCGCTCAAGGGCGGTCAAGGTATATAGAGCTAAGCCTGCAAAGTGTGTCAAATGAGTTAATGTGTCAAAGTTGTGGACAGAATGAGATTTAAAAGTAGGCATTAAATAAATCTACCGCGTAGAAGAAAAAAAAAAAAAAAACCTAACGGTTCTGAACTGATTAATCGTATGATTTATACATTAAATCTTCAAACAGTAAGATCAAAAGAAAATAAATAATTACAAACGGCTATATAAAAATGTAATGGTAAATATTTTATAAAGTATTAAGGCGATCATAATGTAATCTTTAAAAGATCATCTATATCAAGTAATTATGCCAAATACAATAGTTTTTGAGATACCTCCTAATCGAAACGCCAATTTAATCAAATTAAAAGATATTAAAAATTAAATATATTTATTTTTGAAATTATAACACAGCCAGAATCTGTTATTTGGAGCCAACAGTTCAATTTTTGTACAAGTTCCGAGACTTCAACATTCCCCAAAGTTTTTAATTTTTAAACTGTTCTTCTTATGAAAATTAGATTTAAGGAGAGTGTAGTGTAGGAATAGTAAATGAATGCTAGCAAGTACATAGTAATCGAGAGCTAGTAAACAGAGGTTGATAAGGTTATTGTAGTGGAGCGATGGTATACAGGATTAACAAGGAGTTTGTAGGGTGAGGATAGTAAATAAAGGCCAATAATAAATAAAACGGAATAAACAAGTTTTAAATAAGCTAAATATGAGTAGAAATATTTATTGAATTAAAACACGAGTACATAGAGAGAGTATTGTTTTGCGGATGGTCTAATCGGAGTAACCTAACTCGATTAGGGTGGCGAGGACGCCCTGGAAGGCCGCGTTGTAGACACACCCCACCTCATTGTGCTGGTAGTCTGACCGAACGTCCTCGTAGTCGTCGTTAGCTCCGGGACCTCCCACCAGAGCTCCGGTCAGGACGTGTGGGTTGGAATCAGGGGTGCTATACTGGGTCCAGTCACATGTGGCAGGGGCGTCAGGGCAAGAACTGTAAAATGGTTCACATGAGGGTTAAAAGTTGAAGCTTTACCTTGATTGGGTGAGGATAAGGGGGGACGTAGGGATAGAGCAGTAACTTGGCATAGTTACCATTCTTCCTGATTGATATCCTAGTTTTCATTCCCTTCGTATTCAAAGATTACGGTTTGAACTTTACTAAGCTAGTGTGTAACAATATGAGTGTAAAACAAAGTTAAATAATTCTATATTATTAATCTTCACTCACACTTAATATTTAATGCAAATAAAAGTACTAGAGTTTAATGAATATAATTCCAAGAAAACTCCTAATCGTATAAACTGTATTTGGGGTGAACGAGCTAGTTGACTACCAGCCCTAAGAACGCACTATAGCAGGCTACATATTTTAAAAAGAAAATTAACCACTTTTTACTTTAATAAATGTAATAGTAGGTAAACAAAAATTTAAAAAGGATTTAACAATAACTTATTTTTAAAATATGTATAATTCAATAAAACTTAAATCAAACTAAGTTTTAAACATTGAGGATAGTAAAATAAACTTGCAAGGACATGCGATATCCCAAAGAGACTGATAAAAAAAAAATTATTGCTCTGAAAGTTAATTAAATTTTAGTTCTCCACAACATCATATAATTTTTTTATTCTTTTGTATGTATTAGGCCAATATTATGTCATGGTGTGGGTTAGTAGTTTTTCCCGCTCATACTCGAATAGCCTTCGTTTACATTTAATTATTCCTGTTGCTGCTACTGGCTCTTGAGAGCCCCTCTGGTGTGAACTTTTTATATTGTGAGTGTCTATGTTTATCGTTTTAATAAACCTGTAAACAAACAAACAAATATTTTAAACTCCTACTACCATTCTATTAGATTCTGCGCCCTGTGTGCAGTAAGCATAGAGGAGGGAAGAAGGGGGTATTTGTGATTCTAACATACATTCGACAGTATTAGCCCTGATCAAGTTGTTAAAAGAAATATAAACATTTCCCCTTGCCTTGATCTGTGGTGGGCGTGGGTGGGGTAGTTATCACCGAAACCCACGACGTAGCTTCGTCCACCGTCTCCTAGCATGTAGTCTATCTGTGTCTTGGCGGCGGCCTGGTATGTCTCGGTGTTGATCCCCAGGGCCGCGGCCTGAATCAAGGAAGTCACGTAATTCTATGCAACAGTTCTATGAACTAATTTATTTAATTAAATGTGTAAATGAACCATAACTCTCCTGGAGGTACAATGAGAAACCATTCTCGTGGAGAAACTATTTCTAATACATCCTACACAAGTCGTGAAACATGTAGGAGTTCACATGGTTTAACATGATGGTTATTCTATAGTATCTCCTTGTTTATGTGTGAGAGAGGTCTTGTCGTAATGGTTGCAAATTTCTGTCGATGAAATAAGTTGACTCATTCTCTGTTTGATAACAACTCCGTGTAAACTTTGATGTTAGAGGGGCGTGTGTATATATAAAACTTAATAAATGCAAGCCCTTTTTAAATCTAACAAAAGATTAATTTACATAAATCACAAAGAATTTCTAAAATATATTTAATACATTTAAACTCTCATCCAGCTAATTCAGGATCCCGCTCACCTCTAAACAGATCTGCAATAAGTAGGTCGTGGTACTGAGGGATCCCCACTCACTGATGAAGATTAACCCCTTGGGAGTCTTTTGCTGACTGTTGAACATATTGTCGCAGTAGTTCTCCATCTTGGTGGAGTAAAGGAGTCCCCTGTCAACTTGGCCAGGAGCACCTGAAACGAGAGGACAAACATTTAGAAACCTGGTACACAATGCTTTTATTTAACATTAGTTAAAATATTAAAAACATGGTCTATTCAACCATGCGTTTGAAGTAAACAAGGTAATATAAATGGGAAATGATTATGACGCCCCTTTTATCAACTATAAAAAAGTGTTACCTTATTGCAAGATAGGAATATACAATGAATACAATAAACACTGATTTTGTGGAACTTCTTTACACAATTTCAATAATTTCCCATGCAACACCTTAATGCCACGAGAAAAAAGGTCTGAGATGGTAGCATGTAACTCGCGAAGCAAAATCAATCTAAACATCCCCAGCAGAGAAGATACGGAATAAGGCAACAGCTGAGAGGCATAAGACGAAAATATATAACAGTCTCAGGTACCAAGTGGGTACCTTCAATGCACTGAAGAAACTTACGTCAGCCCCACCAGCCTTCTGGTCCCAGTTAAAGCCTATGTAGTACTGTATGGTGGGGTACACCTCCTCTATGACCTGTAGGTAGCTGTTGTCGTTAGTGGCTCTGTAGAGCCAGGCTGCACCCCACACTAGCTCGTCCTCATAACCTGAAGAACTGATGTAACAGACAAATATGTCAGGTTTTAGTAATGCTTTCTGAGGCTATGGCAGTGACTTAAACTATCTTTCCTGAGATAAGAGGATAATGAGAGTGAATATTGAAATCACAGATTCGTAATGACTTTAACTTTCCCACGAAAGCAAGATGAGGAAGGGAAATAGTTATTATATTGCTATTAATGACAGATGACCAAACTTATGGGATCTTGATAAAAAGGATAATATTTTAAAGAACCGTGTTCACTTTATATTAATTAAGAAGGGAAAGCAAGTTTGTGGGAAAACTTACTCAGTGTGGCCGGTTAGAATCGAAACCCTACCGGGAGGTAGTTGGACATCCCAGGTTATTTTCAGCCTTAAGACCACAAATAACGATTCAAAAAGAATATATAATTGAACACTTACTTATAACAACATCTTACATCTGCAAAGGCATCTGTGTACTTCCCGCGGTAGGTGTTGGCAAAGTTAAACAACTGTACGGCATGTTGAAGAAGCGTGGTCGAGTAGGAGGAGTCGACAGCTGGAAGACCAGGGAGGCTGCAGCCAGAGCCGCGGCTGTCTCAGCGGCCAGGTCAGACCCTGAGGATCAAAACAACCGTGTCATAGCAAAAACAAACTAATAAGATGGAAAATATTTTACATAAAAAAAAAAGCAGCGATACCCCAAAAACATCAAATATAAGCAGAAATTTCGCATTCATTTAATAATAGGTTATAGAAATTATATCAAAAGAACAAAAGCAGGTATGTATATATTAATATATAGAACCTGGAGTTTAGTTATTGCCCCTGCAACGGACGTGACAAACGTTTTTTCTGGCAGTGACGTTAGTTAGTTCAACTAGCAATGAGTTATTTCTATATACTTGGCAAAAAACAGATTGCTATTTTTAAACCACTTTCTATTCGACTGTATATGTTTGTAATAAGATACACACTTGTAAGCCATTGAGGGCAAAAGGATTGCTTAACATGGTGTCCTGTTATTTCTGTATATTTATCTATGAAGACAGCTAGCTGGAGAAGGATACTAACCTGGGGCTGACGTGGTAATCTTGAAGGCAGGTCTCTCCATGGTCATGTCCTCAGGGCGTCCCCAATAGTTGTGGTCCACGGTACCTGAAGCTACCTGGGCGTAGAACTCGTTCTCACTCGTGTGCGCCTTTATGAAGTAGTCGGTGCCCCATTTGATGGCCTTTAGAGCGTCATCTAAAGCGTCTGGATAGAAAAATGCCCATTAGATCAAGTGATTAGTTCAGTGATACCCCAACGAGGGAAACTTGCCCTCGTCATTAAATATACATGTACTTACTGGCCGTTTGATATCCTTCCTTGTGATCCAAGACGCCCCACGCTATCACAGTGATAGCGAATGACATCTGGAACCCAAATTTCACGAAGTCCCCAGCTGTTAACAAAAGATATGTATTACTACAAATTGTAGTTATATATCAAGTATGTGTGGGGAACCACTTTGGTATTAGATAATTAAAAAAAACCTTTACTGTGGGAAAATAATCATTTTATAAAATAAGAGAATGATATTATCCGCCGATTTTATGCAAGTGTATGATATTTAAGCCCTAAAGTGGCACAGAGATCAAGTGATGTCAACCCCTTATAATAAAAGTAGTCATGACAGTCACTGGAAAGAGGTGAGGAGGTTTATACAGGAGCATTGACTAGTTTTATACTTCTTGTTATTGAAATATATTAAGTCAATGATGACCAACATACGGTCCGCGGACTGGATATGGTCCACGAATGGATTTTCTCCAGCTTATGTACGATAAAGACAAGGTGAAATAAATTTGAGTGGTTTGTATGTTGGATTGAAAATACTACTCATGTATCACGTCTTAAGACTTTCCATAAGGATAAAACAAACTATCATGACCAATTCTCTATAACCACATGGCCTAGTCTAAAGTCCTTAATGTAAACCCTACCTAGCTTTTTTTTTTGCTGGAAATTTTATGGCTACATTTCATACACTTCTACACATATTGTTCCCATCATTGGATAAGGGTTAATCCCAATAGCATTTTCTGATAATGGAATTTAATTCTTTCCCATTCCAAAGCAGAATACAAGCCTTCCCCCTTTCCCCCATCACTACAAGTATTGAATATCAGTGTACTCACGGTTTGAACTTGTTTATTTATTTGATTTGTGATATCTATAGGCTCAAAGAAAATATCAGCGTGTTTTTTTTTTCAAATGCCTGTTTATAAACTAGCATGTCTCTTTCAAAACGTAGAAAAGTAGATAGAAAGAGTCACATTTTTAATGGAAAGTGGAGTGGAGATTAGTTTTGTATTTTTGATACAAATTAGGAAATCATGTGGATATTTTAAGTGTTATAGAGGTGAAAAACTCCTAGCTTTATTAAAATTTGCAAGGAAATATTTGAATGCATTTGGTATTACTGACATTTGCAAACAAATGTTCTCAAGAATGAAGATAATAAAATCCAAGTAGCGCTACCTCAACACGGACGAACATCTGCATGCAGTACTACGACTCTGTGTATCGTAACTTACTCCAGATATCAACAGTGTCACTTGAAATGAAAGCTCAGAAATCTCATTAAATTGGTGAGTTCCTGTACATAGTGTATATGTGATTAAATAAACGTACTTTCCTTTTTGATAAAATCTTGTCTATTAAATTATTTAAAATAGATTTGGTTTAAAAATATATTTAAGTGCTTCAGGGTAGTTTGGAATTGATTTCACAGTAATTAATAATTATTATATATGCCGTTGAATGAATAAGAAGACTAAATACAGGCACATGTATTTAATTTTGGAGAATGAACTTTATATATATATATATATATATATATATATAAATATATAAATATAATAAATAATTATAATATATTATATATATAATTATAAATATATATAATAATATAATAAGGAGAGGGTGGAGGCATCCAACCCACCAGAGGATTGTACATCTGTTTCATCTGATCCATTTATAATTTAAGTTGGGCACTTCTGGTACGGATTATAAGTCAAGATAAGACCTAGATAGATTTATCAACTGTAGCTATCTATTATAAAACCAAAGTGATAGATAAAAATTTAATCACAAATTAAGAAACAAATAATAAGTGAGAAATACTCGTCACTGGCTATGATAATGTGCATATTTAGGAGATTTATAATTGAAACTTTTTATAAACTGACTTTATTAAACATTTTAATTCAATTTAAATAGTCCTACTTTAAAATTGTGTTAATTTGTTCAACAAATTGAGTAAAAATAGGTCCAGATAATAATTATTATCCTGGATACGATCGCTCACCTGATTATAGAGCCCCTATTACCAACGACCAATCTTTGATTTGTAACAAGTCAAGTGTGATACTTGAATGTACTGTGTAGTGAGAGTTAGGATAGTGAGATTCACACAATCATGCCACCATGGAAACACTGGGTTTGAAGATTTTAACTTACACATAAGAAACGTTGATTAAATATAACGTGTTCTTACCATCGTAGTACCCCCCTGTGAGGTCCTCTCCATCATTGCCCTTGTCATTGAGGGCGGAGTCCTTGCGCCAGGTCACCTTCTGGTCAGAGGGCAGTTTACCCGATCTTTGAGCCTCGTAGAACAATAAGGACTTTTCCAGAACATCCTTGTAATCGTAGGATGCTAAGAGTAAAATTAAGATATATATATATATAATTTCATGTCAAATAGGGCTGTTACATTTACAACTCTCTTCTTCAGTGGCAGGCACCAGTGGTCGTGCAGGCTAGGAGGTAATCGTCTGTTTTTCCAATGACAGGGAGGTTGGATCTTGAGTCTTGTCTGGGTGGTTTTTCCTTTATGGTTTTCGACTCTCACATTAGTGTTATATTAATTTTAGAAGACTCTACTTTCAAAGGCAGCATATTCCATCTCTTAATTAATATAACTATATCCCATTTATTAAATTATTATTATTAGCACCGCGTCTTACTACCCATTCGGGTTATACGCACTTACGCTAATGTGTAATGGTAGGGTGATTGTGAGATGAAATGAAGGACCTACAGTTTAACGTGGAATCCGAACCACGGTGGAGGCCAGGCATTCCCCACACATTTATTAAAGTTGTTTATAATTATTGATAGGTATTTTTTATTTCAACTAGCAGAAGTATCCGGTTTGCCTGTGTTAGCCACGCAATACACTGTGTGGCTACCCTAGGAAAACTTTTTTTTTGTTTCAAACATACAAAAAAAACTTTTCATTTCTTTTAGTCCAGCACAGTTGTTAATACATTAAAAATATAGCAAAATATTTAAAATTCCAGCTTGTAGATGCACATGTTTGTGCACAGAGGTTACTAATTTTAAAATTTCAATCCTCTGCATGCGGTAGATATTACACACGCTCATGACAAACAAATTCTTCATTTTATTAATCTAAATGTATGTATAAAGTAGAAGTAAATAGTATACAGTAGGTCTATAAATGTTTCAAATATAAAATAAATTCCTTATGTTCTCTACCTACTGGCAAAGGCAACACATGCTATCAGCAAAACTGCTACAATCTGGAACTCCTTCATGATCGAGCTTGAGAGTCTAGCAGCAGTTCTGGTATAATATTCAAGATATAATTAAGATGATGATCACAACACTCGCTTTATATTTATAAATATCTTTATATATATCATAGTCAATAAACTATTTACAGTCTGACATAAGTTATGGTTTTTTTCACTCTTGTTTTATCTCGATCGGTCGATTATTCAAGTTGATTACCTGTCACACCTTCGATCTCAAATGGGTACAAATGTTCAAGTGTTGACTTTAGATTACTCTCTCACCACCAGTAATAGATAACCTTGAATCTTCTAATAGAAGTTGTCTCCATGCAATTCTTCCAGCTAAAACCAATATATAATAAAATATTGTGGGTATAGGATACAACAATCCTAGCACAATAGTGGAAAGATTAGCAAGTACTAACGTATCTTTGCCCAGGATATGCTCCTTTCCGTGGAGGCTCTTTCCATGTCCCAATGATATGAGATGGTGGTGATAGTGAAAATGGAACCAGTAGAAACCCTTAAACCCAACTTAGGTCTAACTAACCAAACTCTAGTGACGTTGGGGGAAAATCACCCCAGGTACTAGTTGTGAATAAAACCCATGAACCCTAGACTCGTATTCAGGTGCACTTATCACAATACCACGACTAAAACCAATAATAAAATTGTGACTTAATTTACTATGTCGGCCCTACCTTATAGGTTTGTCCGTGGTTTGATTCAAGTTTAGTCTGCAATCTTTTAGTACATTTTAAAAAGTATTGCGTTTAGTATCAACTTACTAAAGTGGGGTGGAAGAGAATACCAGCTATGCCATATTCTTGTAGTACTATTTTTATAGATGAAAACCATTTTGTTCAAAAATAAATAACATACTGTTCATGTAGATAAGTTTAGTTTAATTTTCTACATTGAGTAATTTAAACAGTTCCTAAATATCTATCAGGGGCATCATGGAGTTTTAATATAACTTTTTATCTTGATATAAAAAGTTTATGTTCATATAACACTATGCTTATGACAAGTATTTAAGAATTGCTTAGATTAACGCGTGTAGAGAATTAAACTAAACGTATTTAGTTAGGCAATATTTTTTTATGTTTGCCGAAAAATGGCTTTGTTGCAAAAACTGCCAAAATTCCTACCTTAAAGGCTTATCCACATCTATGAGCACATGAAATAAGGCGTTGATATCATCTGGTTTGTCAACAGCAGAAAGGTCAATTTTCGACTGGGTGTACTTATGTTGTTGTTTATTAAAATGGTTCACCCCTCTCCCTCCCCAATAATTCGGGTAAATTTCCTTTAAATGGTATCATCTCTACAAATCTGGGGTGTCTGCAGTCTAGGGGTAAGGTGTCGAACCTCTGTGCTGGCTGGGGGTCCGGGATTCAATCCTTGGTCCTCGCACAAACTCATCTGTTTGCCAAACCCTTCCTTCACCTCTGACAAGACGTGTATTAATAACAACTTGTGAATGTGTGGAATGCCAGGCCTCCACCGTGGTTCGGATCCCACGTTAAACTGTAGGTCCTCCATTTCATCTCATAATCACCCTACCATTACACATTAGCGTAAGTGTTAATAACCCGAATGGGTAGTAAGACTCGTTGCTAATAATAATAATAATCTACAAATCTGTGTAAATGTGTGTATATCATAGCGGGTATAGGTTGTGGTACCAACATAAAAACCAACCTTACCAAAAACAATAACCGAACCAAAAAATGAGATTAAAAGTTTTAAAGAAGTGTGTTAAAACAGCTTGAATAACAATTCTCGATTTGTATAGGTGAATGGTTGGAAGGAACATCAATTACTTTATCTGGATTAGAAGCAAACATTAAATAATACACTACTAAAGTGATGACGTAAATAAAGAAACTAGCTCTTATCTACGAGTGTGTGAAAGTAACAAACTATCACTAGGTATCGACAAGTAAATGTAGTGCAGGACCTCAGCTACTTTGCAACAAATTGTCTTTAGTTGTCCACAAGCAAGGCCGTAGCCAGGCCAACATTTCAATGGGGCTGGATCGGGGTATGGGGGGATACTCCCTACAAATACCGCGGGAAAAGAAAAATTTCGCAATTTAAATTCCTTTAGAAGCTATCTGAAGTTTATTTTTTTTATGGTAATTAAAGGCATGGATTTAAGTGCTAAAATGTTGTTAACATTTATAAACTTGCATAGCGTCTCTTTCCTCCAAGTCAGAAAATTTACTTTGAGCACTTCTTAAATAAAGTTATAATTTTCTGCATAACCGATGGGAGGGAATTTCCATTTCTCTTCAGCACTCCCCCTAAAAATAATTGTCCCCTTTGGAACATATTTGGCCCCCTCTAAATTTATTTCACTCCCCTCTTATATTTTCAAATATGATACAATTGAAACAAACTCCAAATATCTTCTAAAATTATCGTATAAGAATTTTAAAAATCAGGTGAGGACCGTTCTAGATATATTCTAGAATAATAAAAATTAAAAATAATCCTAGGGAAGACTGCTTCAAATAGAGTTTAGAGGAGTATAATTTCCAATTAGATTTCCAGCAGAGGACCACTTCAATATTTGTAAGGCATCCAATTATCAAATGTTTGCCGGGGGAGGGTCCGGGAAATCTTTAGGCCTTGGGGAGATAAACAAGTTCCTCCAAACCCCTCTTTTGTTAGTCAACCCGTCCCTCTTACACAAATAAGATTCCTTCGCCACTGACCCAACCCAGATAAATGTATATATGTTTTGTTTTTCTCTTTAATAAAGTTGGATTTTAATAAATTTGCGTTTGAAGAAAAGGTTTAATCACTCCCGCCTACATAGTCCAATATTATACTCAAATAAAGTGATTCACAACTCGACCAATGAAACAGAGATATTTAAAATGGTGAGCAATCACAGGGAGAAAGGTGAGAGGGAAAAAGTAGGATTGTTGATATCCTGGATTCATTCTGATTTTCATAGGAAGTACGTTATTTGAAAACTGGATAATCATGTTGCCACAATGGTAAAGCTTAGAGTAAATAAAAATATTACAATTGTCATTATATACCTACCCCATTAAGTTATTAATAAAAAGAGGCATTATACATTAATACACACGAAAGTATTATAGAAAGCTTTAGAATAGCACAAAATAAGTATTCTACGCCTCAAGTGCAGCGCTATACTAAATTATACAAGACAACACCTAACTAAACTGGAAAAGAATGTTCCAGTTTCACATATGAAATTGGACCATTCTATTCTGGCATAGCTAGGTGTCATTCTTCATTTAATATAGCACTGAAATTGAGGCATACTAAGTCTGACTCTTAAACTGGCCCCCAAACTAATTTTAGAAGTATTCTCGGAACTACCATTTTGAAAGTATTTGCTGTTTCCTTATCTCAAAGAAAACCCCCACACACGGTTCAGTCAAACTAATCAGTCCGAACTGTCGTATGTAAGAACTGTTGACTGGTCAGTCAGAACTGATAGACTGATGACTCAGAACTGACGGACTGATGAATTGATGTGTGGATAGCGGAGAGTGGGTAGAAGGTCAGTCCAAACAATTAGTCCATCACTTTGCCCCCGAGTACAGTGGAGCAAACATCATTGTGTAGATCTAGTATGTTTATTTTGTTACAAATTTTTAGTGAGAAATACTATATTTAATTGTTTCGATACACTTCTATTTGTGTATTCGTGCTTTTGAATGTTCAATGGCTTCCTGGCTTGCAGGATATTAATATAAGTAAACTGTCCTCACTTTGTTAGCCAATCCTTCACCCAACATTTTCTTTTCAATGGCCCCTTTTATCTCCGCTTTCTAACAATAATTACAAATATAGTAAACAAAGTTTCTTCCATATTAAAACCATACACAAATGACACTAAATCTCTTCCCACATAACCACTCTCTATTTTAGACTAACCTGTGTTTGCGAAGCCCCAGCTCAGTTCGGTTTGATCACTTTGAACTGAGATTTGAACTTATAGTGTGTGGGAAAAGTCTCAGTTCAATACAAACCGATCAGTTCGGATTGATCCTTCAGAACTGATAGCTGGACTGATCGTGTGTGGTGCCCTTTATACTCTTCTACAGTTCTCCTCACACTTATCAATACTTCCTATTTTCTTTGTCAATACTTTGGCACAATCTACACAGCTTTGTTGCAAATAATGTACGCAATCACAACATATTTAAGATATACACCTACATTTTAAAATGGTCACAACAAGCTATCTCGTATTTTCTTGTTTTGCTTAAACCATGAATAAGGAATTATTCTGGTCAACTTTCGTGAAAAGGGGGGGGGGGGGGGGGGGCTTTGAATCCCCAAAGTCCCCCTTGGCTGGAGCTTTGACCACAAGTAAGTTTCGTGCAGGCCTTCAGCAACAAGCTACTGTTTGGTGTCTCACAATTAAGTGTCAGGGAGGCTCAATCAATTTTGTTTGATCCTCTGAACTATTGGTTTTTAAGAACACTTTTTGTTTGTTTGAATGTGGGCTTTCTGTCACTATCGACTATTGTGGGTCAAGTTTGATTTCCCTCAACTATTTAATCAACTGCGATGTTTTTAAAGGACAAATCAAAAGGCTGAAATAGGTGTGTGTTTTTTTGGTCACAATAGTAAGGTTTTAAGGGGGTCCATTTCAAAGTATATATCCAAATTTGAATACTGTTTGAAATAATTTATCATTTAAAAGAAAATAAGGAAGGTCGATAAGCATGAAGTTTTTGGTTACTTGTCATTTAAACTAAATGGAACAATCGTTCATACATTTTCAGATAATCTATTATAATTTTGAATCAATAATTTTCCAAGATCAGACATCAGTAAATTATCTTTAAATTAATTTTACTCTAAAGAAAATGTGTACACTATTAATAATAATGTAAACCACTCCATAGATAGCCTTTTTGAACATAGTCTATAGAGGTATTTTGAAAACATTCTAAATTTTCAAATATTTAATTAACTATCCTTAATTCTAGAGCTAGAGATAAGATCACGATCTTTCCTTAAAGTTTGAACGCAACCCATTAAATCATTTTGGTTGTGGCTCCAGGTCCAGTACATACAGAAATAATTTGTAAAACCCATTTTTTAGAGTTCAGACGTACATAAAACATCAAGATCAATCGTAATATAGAAGTTTAAAATGATCTTATTACATCAGCAAAATATTTCTACACGAGATAGTAAAGATATAGAAAAATTCAAGTTTGTTTATTTTAAAGAAAATACGGCGAAAAGGTCAACTTTCTCGCATGTCTTTAGTCACATGATTTGTAGTAAAGCTCGACGACAGTTCAAATTTTTTTTTTTCAAATCCACTGCTTAGCAGTCTTCTTCTTAGAGACTTCAACATATTTTTATACCTCCAGAATCTTGTTTTAATAAACCATACATACACTGATCAAATCAAATTACATATAGATTGTAGTTTCCTTATTTAAAATAGGTAAACTTTGATCTTGTATCCTCAAAGTAGATACTTTTATTTAAAGGTAAATAAAAATAGAATCGATTAGCTAGATTTCCAGGAATCATTGTCGAAAGGAAATCCCTTCACGTTTTAAATGTTTACGGCAGGGGCCGGCAACAGGTCGATCGCGATTGGCCGATCGATCTCGCAGAAATTTCCAGTCGATTGTCTAAAGTTTATAAGATAGGGTCATAATGTAATATGTCAAGGAAAAACTGCTAGCTTTTTGTGTATTTTCTATAAAGGCAGGGACATAATTATTGGGGAAATATTAAATTTAAGAAATACATACAAGACGTATAGAGAAAAAAATAAATAAAAGTTCAGTGAGGAAAGAAAAGGTGATCACGGGACCTTTGATAAATGTAAAAGTCAATTAGGGCATGTAAAGGTTGCCAACCCCTGATGTACGGTAAATGAAAAATTGAGCTATTTTTAGGAATGATTATATCTCTGTATTGTCTTGTTGAATTTAAGACTTGTTTGATTTATTGGAACATCATTCAATAGACAGTGTGATATTAGACGTTATCAGTTTAGTAAAAAAAACTCTCTCAAGCTAATTTTAGATGTAAAAATTAGGTTTAGCACGCCCTGTTCACGACTTGATCACGATCCAACAACAAATGGTTCCTTCGTCCATTCAGTCCCCACGTTATTCATCCTCTTATCTCAACAAGACAGGCAAGATGTGGTATGTGAACAATAAGTGCTAGCAGGATATACCTCTCGATACAAAATTATTATTAATAATAATAATAGTAATAAAATTATCTATGTTCTCCAATTACAGTATGTTGAGCTACTGGTATCTCCTGAGAAAAGTCTAATTCAAACAACTCGTACTCAAATTTGCTCTTTATACCAGAATTACAACGAGGCCTCCTTGGAAACCCTCAGATCTTATCATTACTATTATTATCATGGTTGATTTGGTCATAAGCTCCAGTGACAGTGAACTAAACCGGCTAAATTGATAGAACAGCATGAATAAGGTGAATTTTGATGAACCATCCCGATCCTTGAAGTGAATATGTGAGAAAAGCCCTGGTGAAGCCAGTTAGTTACAAAACCCAATCCAGTCATTTGCAAGATTAAAGGAAGATTTTCTTAAGACATTCTCTTGCTAGTGACTTTCATATTGACTGATCTTTCAATATAATCTTGGAGCATAACATATATTTCATGTTGACGTTAGCAAGATTTATGAGTTTTAGTGAAGGATGTACTGGAGCGTCACTTGTTCTCACTTTCTATAATAAGGGCATATTACGTATTGTGTTTTTATTATTTAGGATCCTTAAACCTAGCAGTGAAGAATAGGAAAAATTGTAAAATATCCCCCATCCTCCCCGATCTGAGTTCCAGTTTGTTAAGTGACAGTGAAAGCGGCCTTGGCCGATTTCTTTCTAAGAAGGGAAATAGTCCAAGCGTACAAGGTGAGGACTCATTAATGCATACGTTTAGTATCATCCGGCTGTTGACGATAATTTAGATCCCGTTCTTTAATACAATGAACACAATGAGTCTATTAATGCAATATCGTCCGATAATGCTGTCATTGCGGTCTGAAGAACGACCATCATAACCTAAAGAGTTCGACGATAGTTTATCATTGGATGATTCTTAGGGTGATTACGGTATATGGACACTTATGCAACCGGACGATGGTGGCAAAGATTGCCAACCTGTTCTCTCCCTGTTGCATCCTGTCCTCTTTCTGTGGCATCCTATCCTCTCCCTGGCATCCAGTCGTCTCCCTGTTGCATCCTGTCTTCTTCCGGTGACACCCTGTCCTCTCCTTGTGGCAACCTGTCCTCTCCTGGCAACCTGTCCTCTCCCTGGTATCCTATCCTTTCCTTGCAACCTGTCCTTTCCCTGGCAACCTGTCACTCTCCTGGCAACCTGTCCACTCCCTGGCAACCTGTCCTATCCCTGGCAACCTGTCCTCTCCCTGGTAACCTGTCCTCTCCCTGGTAACCTGTCCTCTCCCTGGCAACCTGTCCTCTCACTGGTATCCTATCCTTTCCCTGGCAACCTGTCCTCTCCCTGGTATCCTATCCTTTCCCTGGCAACCTGTCCTCTCCCTGGCAACCTGTCCTTTCCCTGGCAACCTGTCCTCTCCCTGGTATCCTATCCTTTCCCTGGAAACCTGTCCTCTCCCTGGAAACCTATCCTTTCCCTGGCAACCTGTCCTCTCCCTGGTAACCTGTCCTCTCCCTGGCAACCTGTCCTTTCCCTGGCAACCTGTCCTCTCCCTGGCAACCTGTCCTCTCCCTGGCAACCTGTCCTCTCCCTGGTAACCTGTCCTCTCCCTGGTAACCTGTCTTCTCCTTGTGGCAACCTGTCCTCTCCCTGATGCATCCAGTCCTTTTTCGCCGCCACCACCACAGACTGTTTATTCACTTTGTTGTCACCATGTGTTTTGTGTTTAGGTTTGCTTATTGGGTGAAAGTTTCATATTTCCCCCATTATTTATAGTAATTCTTTTATATCCATAACCAAAGTGTGGAATAAATTGATCCAAAACATTATTTTGTGACCTTTAATTTATGTTATCTTCCATTTAAATCAAGCCCAGTATAATCGTACGTAAGAAACGTGAAACCATCTGGTACCCAAACACAAGATATTTAAATATTTAAATCTGATGCTGAGATATATCTGACGATCGTGAATCAAGGATGATCAGGCTGTACACTTATTCGGTCAGGATCCGTAACAAGGACGCTGGGATGGATACGACCGTGTGCTGTTACAATCTTTCCTTGTATTTACAGTGAATATCATGGCTGCTGATTTAAATTAATCTCAGAAGAAGCATTTTATGAAATAGCTTCTCTTTTTAGTAAAATTATATCACGAACTTACATTTTAAAATGAAAACCCTTATTATTAGCAACTAAGTTAATAAATAAGTTATTCAAACACTATTTGAAATGGAAAATAACCGTAATCATTGGATCTAGATAACGGTACTATCTCACAAGTCAGTTTTTAAAACTTGATTACATATTATGTAAACACTTCACATTAATGGGTTGTTATTATGATTAAATATCAGCGCACAAGCACCTTTTTATCGAACAATCTAGTAAACAATTATGAGTACCCTCTTATAGGTACAACACTCAACTTTAGATTATTTTTTTTATTTTGAAGTAATCTGTAAAGTTCGAGAAGTTGTCGTGTATATATAAACCTGCGGCCCCACTTGTGTTTGTACTGTCTATCTTTCTAGGAATCCATAAAGAGGTATCACCATGAGGGTGCTACAAAGTTCGGCAGTTCTGCTGCTTTCCTGCATCGCCTTCTCGGGTAAGCACTTGCCACCAATTCAGGGGGATGTTGCGAGACTTTGTTTCTTTCATCTGTTTTGCTGCAGGAGGGTACTTATTTTATATCAAGGTTTATAGCAAGGATATGTTCGTGACCCATTTCCCCTAGGGCAATTATAGTTCTCAACTTTCCTGAGGGATAGTCATAGTTTATTTCCATGGGTAATAATTATATTTCTCAATTTCTTCGGGGTGATACAAGGTCCTCTGTTTCTCTGAGTGATTATATTTATCAATTTACAATACAATATTTATGTTTTAATATAGCTCTACCGTTAATGAACAGATTCATTAAGAAGTACGATCGTTACTCAAATAAAATGTAATTTGATATTCTCTGTGTGCAAACATTTTTACTTTTAAATACGTCATAATAGTTTTTAAAATCCAACTAAATACATTATTTAAAATCATCGGATAATTTCAAAATTAACAGTATTGTATTGCTATATAATGTATATTGTATATGTATAGACATAACCTCAACCAGTCCTTGTTCAGAGGATTTCCCTTTTAAGTAATGGAGTTTACACAAGGTCATGCATGCGGAAATACAACTTTTAAATGCTTTTAGTAGCCCCTTCATCGAAGTTGCGTTTCACATTCCCGCTTGTATAGTTCCTATAAAACGAAACTTTGGCTACAGTGACATATCTCTTCTGGTGACAGTCATACACTACCTATATATCAAGTGGAAGCAGTGTAAAGTGTGAACAGTGTTCTTCTTTCGATTATAAACCATGCTGTGTTTGTCCCCTTTATTGGTTACTCGCATCGGTGAGCAAGCGGACCAAACGTCAAGCTCGTCTAGTCTGGTTTGACGTTGACAATAATGTTGGAATTCGAATATATCAAGGATGGTTTTTCCTAAATAATTTTCCAATCTCACACCAACGAAATGTTTGGCTCATTTACTCTAAAAAAACTCAACTTTTCTCAATTATAAATAATCATTTTGACTAAATGTGAATAGTCTCAGATGGGTAGTAAAACTTAGTTTCCTACCCCTCTTACTTTCTTACATGTATTCTTATTTACCTTGAGAGCCAGCAAGTTTATCCTGCAATGTTTCCCAATGGTGTAGCTTATAGTATGGGGCCATAGTGTAATCTGCCAAGGTGAGGCTGTAACCTTTCAGAGTAAATGAAGTGCACAGTATTATTAATATCTTTATTTTCAGCCTGCTATGATTACAAGCTAGCCCTTCAAGACTCTCTTCTGTTCTACGAGGCTCAGAGGTCAGGTAAACTGCCCTCTGACCAGAAGGTGACCTGGCGCAAGGACTCCGCCCTCAATGACAAGGGGAATAATGGAGAGGACCTCACAGGGGGGTACTACGATGGTACGCTAATTCACATTTTGAAATTTATAGGATTCTATCTCCCCAATACATTCTACTATTATTTGAAAAACTATCATGTACTTTTAAAATAATACCACTTGAATTATAACATAGTTTTTTAAATACTTTTTTTTTGAATGAGTTGCTAAAATAACGTTCAATGAAAAGTAGGGTGTCAAGAGTACTTCTGAACAACTTTTGTTCTGGCACTACTACAGTCGGATTTTCATGGAAAGCCCGTTTTTTTAAAACTGAAAACTCATGTTGCCACAGTGACGGAAATAAAAGTTTAAAATTGTTTTTATATTTTTAGTCTGTTTAATTAATAATGTAAAGAAATTATACATTAGTTCATAAGGAAGCATTATTGGGAAGCGTTTGACAACTATTTGGATGAACTTTATCTGTATTTAAAAGAATTAAGGATTTTTTTGTCCGCCTGTCCGTCATGAGCTTGATCATGGAAGAATATTTACATTTAGTAGCCTCTGTGCACAAACATGTGCCCCTTGAAGATAGAATTTTAAATTTTTTGCTTGATTTTTTAAAATTCCATACAAAATTGGGTCGTAAGAAATCAAATGAAGAGTTTTTTTAACAGTTTGAAGCAATAAAAAAATATTGTTCTGGCTAGACACGCAATTCATTGCGTTTCCCAGTGTAGCCACGCAGTTCATTGCGTTGCCCGGAGTAGCCAGATAATTCTGCTAGTAATTAATAAATAAAAATGACAAGTTTTTAGAATGCAAAACTTTAATGACTTTCAAAAATGTTAGTAGTCTTAAATGGGCTTTCTATAATCATTAAATCTTAGATGGTGTTGGGGTGTCAGACGAACCAAGTTTGAATATTAATATTCTCCATCACTTCTGTTCTTAAAATCGATGTACAGTACGTGTGGAAATGGCAAATCACACACAAGTAGACACGGAGGCCTAAGAAGAAAAGAGTATCTTGGATATCTGTCACCCCCATCCAAAATTTAATCGGACTCTAAATTAAGTAAAATTTTAAACTCACCCTTTAAATACATCACATTAAATATTTTACCATGGTATATAAGAATTATTTTACACTATTCTAGATGCAATGAGAGCAGTGGTCTTACTCAAACAGTCGAGCTAGGTCTGCATGATAGGCTTATGATGTCCCGAGTAATATTTCATGTATTTTTTCGTTTACTACAGCTTGAGGCGTTTTTAAACCTCATTGTTGAAAGTATAACCTTCCCTTCAAAATTAAATTATAGTTAAGTACCTTAACACACGTAATGTTGTTTAGTGTTTTTAACTTGTTTCTTCTTCTGTAGCTGGTGACTTCGTCAAGTTTGGCTTCCCCATGGCTTTCACTGCTACATCTCTTGCCTGGAGCGTGCTGGATCACGCAAGTGGATACACCTCTGCAAGTAAGTGGAGACAATGGCTTTAATATCTTCTTTAAACCCATATATAATTATTTTGGTTATTAAGTATCCTTGTTCTACTAGTTCTTCCGTTTGAAAAGGGAAGAAGTTTGAACTCTTAGAAAGTTGATTCTTACGTTCTTAATATAACAAGTGACCTTAAAAATATTATATTAATAAATACATACACACAACTAAATAACTATATTTACATAAATTTAGCCTATCATTTTCAATTTACAAGTGGCGTGACGTGGAGTGTTGTCAGGGTAAGCCGAGTTTGTTCAAACTGTACCAATGATAATATGTTCTTCCACACTATGTCTCTATTTGACCAACCATACAAGACACATGGGCTTTGATCTACATACTTCACATTTGAATGCATTTTCGTTAGTACTTGGTCAATGAGTGTTCCACTGAGGGGTGAGAACAGCTTACAGATACTGTAAATTTTAAACAAATTCTGCCCATTCTAACAACACAATTTTTTTTTTTACGCCTTTCACGTCTACTATCCCACCGGGGGACGAGTTTTTTAACCACTCATAGCACAGAGGGACGAAAAAAAAAATTGAGATCAAATTACTTTCATAGATTGGTTTGTGTAATGAAGCTAGATTTGGAACAAAGAACTGAAATAATAGACTTGAAACAATAACATTTTGTTGATGACCCATTAAAAAAAATTATATACAATTTTGTGTTAATAACTATTTATTTTTCTCTCAATAGTTGTAGTTTTATCATTTTGACCAAATATGGTACATTTTGAAAGAAAAATTAATAATCATTGTAACCCCATAGTCTAAAATTAAGAAACCCAACGAGATATGTATCCTCCACATTAGCTGATCTTCAATGCCTAAATTAAAGAGAGAAAAAAGTAACTTTAATAAAATATTCCAAATATCATATTAAAAATCATCAGGGCTGGTTTGTTCTGAAAAATAGAACAATTTACTTTGAATAACTCAGCTGATAGGACAAAGACTTATTAAGAGGTACTGGACTGTGTTTTAAAATTGTAGGACTGTATTGGTTTTCTTACTGTTCCAGATGCTCTGGACGACGCCCACAAGGCGATAAAATGGGCTACTGACTACTTCATTAAAGCCCACGTGAGCGAGTTTGAGTTTTACGGTCAGGTGGGTCAAGGTCAAGTGGATCATGACTACTGGGGACGTCCTGAGGACATGACCATGGCCAGACCCGCATACATGATCACAACCAGTGCTCCAGGTGAGCTACCTCCACATTCGTTGGAAACTGTTTAGTTAAGGCCTTCCTTTTGGTTCAATACCAAGTGTTATTAACGACATTTGTACGTTAAAAGTAGTACGTGACTACTTATACAAGGATTGACTTCTGAGTGTTAGTGAGGCTTTAGTGGCGAGTTGTGGCTAGACTGTAAGACCAGCTAGCACTCAAATTCAGCCTTGTTTTTACATTAGAGAAATTCATCATTAGCATATGGGGAGGTTGTAAAAATCACAGTGAAACACATTTTGAAAACCACCCCCAGTTCATTGGTCTGAGAGCTAATATAGACTCGGCGTCAACGACGACCGAGTACAACGTGGGAATGATGCCTCATACCACTCTGCTACCAGTGTGGGTCCATTTGTTGATGCAAAAATATAACTACAATGCATGGTTTTTTATATCAATAATATGTGTTATCCATAGAGATAAGGTACTAGTTTTAACGATTATTATCACCCCTTGCATTTTTCAATTGATCCGTGTTTGAAACCCGGACCGCAACATTCGATCAAAGTTTTCATCAGCCAGGACCAAAATGTTTTGGAATAAAAACTTTAACCAGTAAAAACAACAAAAACTTGTCTTAATAAATTTATAGACCAATTCAGCCAGTGACTGTCCTGATTACTAGTTTTCCTATACAAACATATTTTCTTTTTGCCAGTGACTGTCATGGTGGCTGGATTTCCTATTTAACCATCCTTTGCCCTCGCCAGTGAATTTCATGGTGAATGGTTTTCCCATATAATCATATTATCCTCTTGCCAGTGACTGTTATGGGGGTTGGTTTTCCTACATAACCCTATTCTTCTCATACAAGTGAATCATCGTGGTAGCTGGTTTTTCCATACAGATCATTCTTTACTCTTGCCAGTGGCTGTCATGGTGGCTGGTTTTTCCATACATATCATTCTTTACTCTTGCCAGTGACTGTCATGGTGGCTGGTTTTTTCCAAAAATAATCTTATTTTCCTCTTTCCAGTTACTGTCATGGTGACTAGTTTTCTCACATACGCCTACTCCTATCTTGCTAGTAATTTTCATGGTGGATGGTTTTTCCAATCTCAAATCTCGATAGTTTCTTGCAAACCTTATTTAATGTTATCATGTGGTTACTAAGCTTCTCCTTTTATATTTCTCTTCCCTACTAAACAATAGGTAAACTTGAATCAAATTACACATCACATTATATAACCACTTCTTTCTAGCGGTGAGCTATGGAACTAATGTTTATATCTAAACAGCAGTACATATAAACTTTTCTCAATTTTTTGGTGTATTCTTTGGGTGTACACATTTTACGGATATTCTTCCTCAGGGTCTGACCTGGCCGCTGAGACAGCCGCGGCTCTGGCTGCAGCCTCCCTGGTCTTCAAGACCGTCGACTCCTCCTACTCGGCCACGCTTCTCCAACATGCCATTCAGCTGTTCAACTTCGCCAACACCTACCGCGGGATATACTCCAACTCCATCACCGACGCCAATTCATTCTACAAGTAAATATGCCAATGTATAGTTCAAAAGGGGGTGCCAGAATTACAGTCAGCAGGACTGGGTGATGATTCAAATTTTAGTTAAAATATTTCTTAAGAAATATTAATTGAATTTTTAATTTGGTTCCATGTATTATTTTAACCATGTTTGGAAATCAGGAGCTACATTATTTCTTGTGAATCATATATATATATTCTATATATAACTTCTTGCGAAGCATATATATATATAATATACACACACACACCACACACACACACACACACTCACACACACACACACACACACTTGCTCTATGGCAGTTGAACTTGAAAGTCGTTATTTCACTTACAAAAGTACGCCATCTATTCCTATCTTGAACTAGTTATATCCAGTCCACCTCATTACACCCTATCTCTTTCAGGTCCATTCTAATGCTATCCTCACATCTGCGTCTGGATATTCGCGATGGTATCTTTCCATTGTATTTGTCAGTCAATACTCTGAACATATCTGAACATACACTAAATATTCACTAATAAATTTGGCTCTTCACAGTGTAATCATTTCAATTCGTGAATAAGGACAACTTTTATACAGAACTGAATGATGACTAGGTATAGCTACGAATTTATATAATTCCTAAAAGGCATATTTACAAATCTGGACTAGACGCCAGATATTATACACGTCATGATGGCATATATGACTATTGTGGGTATATCCACTTAGCTGTTGAACTAAGTGACAAATAATCCCTTATTATAAACAGGTAGAGGGAGCGCTTCCTCCATGGTAAATATTCCCATTTAGGACCAAGTGAGTGATAATCCCATATTTGAACAGGTCATCCAGCTACGAGGATGAGCTTGTGTGGGGGGCCGCCTGGCTGTACAGGGCAACTAATGACAACCAATACCTGAGTGTCGTCAATGAGCTATACAGCGGGATCCAGTACAATGATGGTTTCGGCTGGGACAGCAAGAAGTCCGGGGCTGATGTGAGTGTCATTTTCGAAGCTTCTTGTGACACCCCTTTGTTACGAAACACTTTGGTTAATCAGTGGCATCGCTAAACCTTTTTTTGAGGTTACTGAAACTTCTTTATTTCACTTTAATCTTTCACTCTCCCCCCCCCCCCCCTCCAAATAAGACTTAGGTTAGACGTAAGCTAAGTTGTTTAAAATATATTGACGTTTGTAGCTTTAAGAACTTTACAATCCTTAGTTTTATCTATGCAAATAAAAACACTAAGGTCTTAAAGTATTTATATCTTTCTCTCTATCAGCAACCGAACAACCTTGAACAAAACAAATTAACTTTTATTTTTTATGGTAAAATATCTGTATGAAGAACAGAGGTAGTTGAATAATTACAAATTTTTTTTAAATGTTTGACTATACATGATCCGAAGAACATTTACTCACTCGGGGACTGTGTGTTTTACACTTTTATTTTGTACAGGCTTATTTTTAGTTATCTTGTATTATGAGTTATGGTTATTTTGCATTATTAATTGCCTAATGACTATGGTAATGTTATGAAGTGAAAAATTATTAAGTATAAAGGATTCTTAAAAATAGATAAGTTGATGAATGGCAAAATAATAGTGAATCAATGTACTAATTGATTATTAATTACAATATAAATGAATTAAATTCAGAAAATGAAAGAATTTATAGACTGTCCAACTTCGATATTATAATATGAGTTTTCCGAAAATGCGATATGTCTATGATAAGCGAAACCTCATTTTAAGGTAATAATCTATATTAAAATACTCTTACTTAACTGTCATTAAGACGACACCACTATTTTGTTAGGTAAAACATAATGTATTTAAAATTTAAATATTTTAGCTTTTAAGCTAATCATAAAAGCAACTATTTTTAGTTAATTTATTCAAACAAATACAATTTAATTATCTTGTCTGGTTGAATAAGTATTAATCCTTAAAGAAAACAGTGCACCACTGAACGGGGTTATTGTATCTTTCAGGTGGTAAATGTTTCAACTCGTCTTTACATACATATCCTGATATTTTTAACTTCAGATTTATTTATCGCACACACATCTGAGTAACGCTCTAGAGAAATAAGCTTGATTGAAACATAATGTTTTAAATAAAGGGTGGAGCAAAACAATTAGATGATTAGTAACTTGAAATTTAATACTTTAATTGAAATGTAAATACTTACTAGCTAAATAAAATCAAACTACACACTACACTTTTTCACTTTTTAAAGATAATGTAAATCAGGTGAGCTACAATGGGCGTCAGGCAAGCCTCAGCATGGTGTCCATCACTTTCCTCGGCATAGATCAACTAATTGTTTCTACCCCATCCTGTATATTGTTAATCTATGTATGTGTCTGCTGTGAACTTGACGGGTGATGTCGGGGAATGTTGTAGGCTGTGCTCTACAGGCTCACCAAAGATTCCACGTACAGTGGACGATTGACAGCCTACTGCGACTATACCTTCAACAGCGCACCCAAGACTCCCAAGGGATTGATCTTCCTGGGCGATTGGGGCTCACTGCGCAACATTGCCAACGCTGTGTTCATCTGTCTTGAGGTGCGTGCCTATTATAAATAATACTGAGGGGAGGGGGGGCTCGTTAAAGAGCTAAGGAGGGCCTTTACGTATAACTAGTGGTAAGGGTACCTAAAAAAAAAATAAGGAAATACGGAATTTAAACGTCTTCAATCTTAGGTCCGTGTTTCCCAAACTGGAGTACTTAATGAAAAAGTGTGTTTTAATAGTGACTAAAAGCATATTTTTTGGTAAAATTGAATCTGATCAACAAATTAACGTAGTTTTTGACGTGATGTCATGCAATTCTTAAGGTTTTTACTTTTACTTTGTTGTGGTTTTATTTATCTTACCACTGGAGCTTTATTGGAGTTTAGAGTGACCGTTTATACTTTCCAGGATAGCAAGTGCTTGTTTCCAGTTTTTTTACGAAGATCAAATAGATACATCGGTTATGCCATTGCCTTGGAAGGGTCACGCGACTGGAGATATTATGTTAAACACCAATCCAAAGAAAGTTTATGACGCGATTGAATGTTTAGGGACCCACTCAAGATGGTTAGGCTTAGTCAAAGTCAAAATCCAAGCAGCCAAACCGCCTGTTATGATTAGAAAATTATTCTGATCATTATAAATAGCATGAAGCACAATGGTGGTGGTGAGGGCAATGGTGTCAGTTTTGTCTTGTTTGGTTCGCAAAAGACGGGGAGGTTGGGATTTTGATCCAAGTTGGGTCACCTGAGGATTATTATTTTCCTAAATTGTTTATCACTCTCCCTCCGAGCAGATGCTGGTGCATTTACTCTAAAACTCTACTTTCCTCATCCTTAACCCATTAATGTAAATATATTGTACTGATATATTGTATGGGTAATAGAAAGCAACGCATGGCTTTAAAAAAACTCATTGAAACATTCTTTTTGAATCTCAATTTTTCGTTTATTAAACTTTAAGTTTTGTTTTTTTGCTGAGATTAGGTTTTAAAAACTTTGATGATGAACCACCGTCTTCACAAAATGTCAAATTACAGATTCCAAAAATGTCTACAGTTGTTATAAATACCAGGCTAGAGCTACTATAAATGATGTCACATGTGTTTTAGGCCGCCAGTCTGGGCATTAATGCCGACACTTACCGCTCCGGGGCCAAGACCCAGATTGACTATATGCTGGGGGATGGTGGTCACAGCTACGTTGTAGGGTATGGGGACAACTACCCAACTCATGCTCATCACAGATCCAGGTAAGTGAAATCTTCAAAAAACCTCCTTTGGGTGGAAAATAACTACAGAGACAACGTCATGACATACTATAGTCATCGCCTCACACTGAAACAGTCCTAACCACGGCTGTCATTATCAAAAAGGGTCAGTGTGGTAGGTTCCTCCCCAGTAACCTGCTCGAATAGTTTACGTTAAAATAAACTTTAAACCTTATTTGGGATATTTGTCTTGCACTTCCAATGCCAAATTGCTATAATCAGCTCACGGCTTGTATACTAACGTAATTCTTGAAGACACTGGACGTTAGTCCATCATTGTGAAATATAAAATCTCTATTTTACAAATTATAAATTTTTAGAATATGCCCGGAATCAAACCCGAGCTTAACTCAATGGATAGACGTACTACTGAATGAGATAAGGTGTCAAGACTCAAAATAAACAATGAAGGGTTTTATTCAGAAAAATCAAAATATACCGTTTAGATCAATGCATAAATGATTCAGGTAACTTATTTAAAGACTTATGGAATACTACCGATATCATATAATTGGCGTTATTCAGTGGGCACAATATTATTCTTATTTTCTAATTTAACGACGATAAAATGGGTTTTTAATGATTCCCTGGCTACCCCACCAACTCACACTGCCCACTAATTAAACATTTAGATACGCCTATGGTCCTAATTAATATCGTTAAACCTAATTGTGGTTAATGACTGCTTTAAGGAACATAGATTGGTCATGATTACTGAAATAAAGCTATTCTATAAATATTTTGTTGGGAAAATATCAACTTTTTCGTAACTTGACAACTTACAACACCTGAGTTAGGGTGAAACTACGGTGACTAAAAAATAGTCAAGTGGGACCCAGCTGGAAGGACTAATATTGGCTGAATCCAAAACGCCCATGACGTCCTAATATAGGCCCAAAATTTTATAACTGTGCAATTTTAACTAGGGTTTGCCTAGAGTTTGTTGTGTTTGTTTATAAATAATTTACTAAGCCACAGGAGTTTCCGACTAGTGGCCCAAGGACACCACGCGGCCCATGATGCCTTTTTTTTTTTGTGGGAAAAATACATAAAAGGTTCAACTGATGTTCATGTTTAACTTCTTCCTTACATCTGCTATATTATATTGGAATATCAAAGATAGTACATTCTAGTCAGAAAATTAGTTTAATGCGTAGTTAAACATGTTTAAATTACCATTCCCTATTTCGTTCACAAAAATACTAGTTCTCATTTTTGCCTAACTTTAAAAAAAAAAACTAGCCGATTATGATGCAGCACACCACTAGACTCTTGGATTCAATTGTGATCCTCGGGCTCTTTTCGGTTGAGAATTCCTAAACATGGGTATAGTCTCTTTAAGCACTCCAGTATCTCGACTAACTTTGTGTACCATTGTTCCTCAGTTCTTGCCCAGACGCCCCTGCCGTCTGCGACTGGAACTTATTCAACAGTGACACGCCCAACTACCACGTACTGTATGGTGCCCTCGTGGGCGGTCCGGGCTCCAATGACGACTACACTGACACACGCCAGGATGCCCAACACAACGAGGTTGCCTGTGACTACAACTCCGCGTACCAAGGTGCCCTCTCCATCCTCGTCGAGTTGGGGTACTAGGAACCACCCCTGCCTTCCTCTCCAGCTCATTATACTCACTGATTTTATAAATAAGTACCAATAAAATATTCATTTTCAAACCAATTTGATGTAATTTTGTCTACTTTACCCCTCTATCCAAACCTTCTCTAATATTGTTTAGTATCTAACACAAGTTTTCTTAAGTTTATGCACCAGTGGTACGTTGTGGAATATTGAAAGGATACATAGAGCTTGTTAGAACCATACCTATGATTTATTCTCCCTCCCTAGCTCCCAATTTGACCAACCATACATAGATTCTGCCCTACATACCTACAGGGGTATATATTATTTACGTTGATCCCTGGCCAATGAGGGTGCTACTAAGTGATAATAACAAGTCACAGGTACTTAAACTAGCTTTGCTTACCTAGCAACATTCCATGCCACGCCCCTGGAGTGCACAGCCTCTTACTATATGTAAAGGCTATCCGCTGACTCACACAAATGGTGTATGGCTAAGAACGGTAGAGCATGTATTGATACTGTTTTGGATCGTTCTCATATATTAAAAAAGTCATGGATGAAGTGAATTTTTCTTTAGAGTATTATAAGTAATACATCCTTTTAATACTTCATCCATGGAGAGTCACGCGCTTTTCAGAATGAATGTCAATAGTTTACACCATAAAAAAAATTTTTCTTTCAAAAATCTACTCCGTAGTGTTTAACAGAAAAGCAAATGACGCTAGCTCCCTCTACTCAATAGGAAGCTAGCCTTCACAACACCTGTCACCAGGACTCTTTCTATTAGTTGGTTTTGACACTGGGGACAAGGGGTTCAATAGGCATGGGGTAGGTAATATATAAGCCGCTTGTGCTTATGAATATATAGAGAAAAGTAGTAAAATAAATCAACATTAAACACGGTACTCGGAACACGGAAAGTGTATTATCATACAAAAGCAATCCGTAATTTTACAAAAAACTGTATAATTTAACATCAAACCTTCAGCATTGATCATAATAAATCGTGTGCAAATTTAATGGTCTTACTTATTTCATAAGTGTAAGAAGTACAATTAATCTGATAGCAGAACCATATACAAGTGCGCAGTAGGACATGCTCGCGTCATCATCATCGTAAAGAACTGATATCAATATAATTAGTGCCCGATCACGGGACAAACATCACAATATAAAACCGCATCACTTTGATGGACGCTCGATCATGGGGCTATAAATACCAATATATTTCCGTTTCTCTATAATTGTCTCCCAATCGCGGGGCAATTATATAACAATAAATACCTACCACTTTAATTAGTGCTTGATCACGGGGTAATTATCAGCTAATTAAACAAAAACATCATAATTAGTGCCCATCGCGGACGAGTAACACTTTAATTGGTGCCCATCGCGCGACATCATAATACAGTAAAAACCATATCTTCATAATTGGTGCCCAACGCGCAACCATATCGTAATAAGTATAAAGGATTTACATAGAGGGAAAATTATAAACTATTAAGGAAACACACGTCAGTACACTTGGCCAGGATTTGAATCCTGAGCTATCCATCATCTGCAAACTTGATTAAAAATTAATTATACCTCTCTCTACATGCCCACCCATGCCGTTCACAAGGGCTATTAACGACTTAATTTAAGGGGTGTGTGTGAGGGGGGGGGGGGGTGTATCCCTCAGTTTATCCAACCTAAGATTCGAACCTCCATCTCTCAATCACCAGAGTTCTAGTCTATTGCAAGCCTGACACCTTAAACCACGTGAATACTAGTGTGTAAAAAGCCTTTTTAGGACACAATTAAGTAGCTAATTTAACTAATGCTCATGGATTATTACTGTTGTAGTCAACCATTCAAGGCTGCTACACTGTGATTTTCATATAAAGGGCCTTATCTTTCAGCCAGAAAAGTTACTATATAAACTTTCACGTATTCATATACATCGAGTTATGTGATATAAAATTGTCACTTTTCATAGATAAAATCAATATCTATTAAGTAATATGGCAAGCAGAACTCAAAAGTTCACTGGCACACCTACAAAATACGCCACCTATCCCTATCTTTAGCTATTTCTATCCAGTCCACCTAATTCCACCCTATCTTTCTCAGGTCAGTTCTAATGTTATCCTCCCATCTGCACCTATGTCTTCCTAATGGTCTCATCCCATTGGTTTTGCCAGTCTGTAACCTTAAAACGGTTATAGATTCCTCCATTCGCACTGCATGTCCTGCTCACCGTTATCTGCGTGTTTTGAGTTTCATACCAGTTTTATGAAGAGTACAGGATATATAACTCATCATTACCTTCACCCACCAGGATCTTAATATCTTATTTGACCAAATATTTTCCTAAGCACCTTGTTTTTGAACATCCTAAATTTATTTTCGTCATATAAGGGGATTCAAAAACAACACACTCAGATGGAGTGTAATATTAATTTGTAGATAAACATGACTATAGCATAGGATAGTAAAAAAGGCTGGGAAAATACAATTACGTTTTTGCTTTAAATCTCTTGAGAGATCAATTAAAATAAAATATTTTTTTATGAATATTATAATTCAAATAACGTAAGCTTGGTTAAAAACTAAACCAAATAGGGCAGAATAAAGTTAATTAATTTATCCGAACAAACTGACCTCTTTATTGTAGATTATATTGCACTATTACGGTTACAATGGTATTTTTTATTATTTTTTTCCACTTCCCTGATTCTCACGATGACATAAAGTCAAGAGGAGCACGTGGCCTGTAATATAGTAAAATGTTATTAATGTTGACTCCCAAAATGATATATTTGTATTATCTGCAAGAGCTTTCCTTCCAGAGTCCTACTAAACATAGTTAAAATCATTAACAAGTATATTCTGGTAGACATCTCAAAGTGCGCCTTGTTTGTTTTTTAGTGTGAAAACGGAGTCCCTCAAGACCATTTGTTTCTGACCCAAGTGATTTTCTAGGGACTCCGTATTTTATTGTAGCAAAGTATGGACTCGGTTGTTTACAACTGGCGATAGTTTAGCACGCCTAGAAAATAGCTTGGGTTACGCCTGACCTTTTCCGTAATATATTAGCCCGCCCAACAGCATTGTCAAGCGAGTAGTATAATAACTCTATACGCCTGACTCGCGCGCTACCTGCTGACAAAACAAAAACATGAATTGGAACAAAAATTAATGATAGTAAAGTTTTTCACAGGTGGCAGCACTTACATTCTAGCAAAGAACTAAAATAGACGCTGTACTATTCATAAAGATATATAAGGTGGGGGTGCAGGGGACGTGAAAAAAGGGAAGTGTTTTTGCAGTTTGTATCTCAAAACTTATTTTTTTGTCCAAATAAATCAAATAATTCTCCAATAAAAACATAATAAGAGTTAAGTTTTCTTCACATGGTGACCTCAACAGTTCTTGAATATCTGTCAAGGTCGAACTGGAATTTAATGAACACCAACATCATCATTAAATAAGTATCTCATCTAATGCCGGCGCTATGTTCATGACAAATGTTAAACAACTGTTGATCACCATCTGAAGAAAATCAAACTCTTATGTTTATACTGGAGTAATATTTGATTATTTTGGACAAAAAAAAGTTTTGATATAAAAACAGCAAAAACTATTTATTACCTTTTCTTGCCTTACCTACATTCCCACATTTAAAACTTAAAGTACCGGTACCGACACATAATCGAAAAACTTCAAACTAACTACAATTTAAAAGTTGGTACCTACTTGAGATTATTATTATTATTATTATTATTATTATTATTATTATTATTATTATTAGCACCGCGTCTTACTACCCGTTCGGGTTATACGCACTTACGCTAATGTGTAATGGTAGGGTGATTGTGAGATGAAATGAAGGACCTACAGTTTAACGTGGAATCCGAACCACGGAGGAGGCCTGGCATTCCCCACATTTGAGATTATTACTTTGTTGATTAAATGTACTGCTAGTAAAGTGTTGTACTTGGGTTAAAGTATTTATTTGCAGCGTGATTCAAGATTCTTGATATTTGACATCTTGAATTAAAAATTTTAATATATAAAGTTAATGAGACAATCAATGAAAGAATTGATTCATATAAATATTATTTAATTTTAAACGTTAAGCAATCATAGTATATACAATAGATAAACAACCCGATGGGTGAAGTAATGTTATTTAGAGATGGGTGGAATCGTTGGTGAATAGCTCATAGAAAATCGGTTCACTAAAATGAGCAGTTTTTTCATATAATTCAATCGTCCGGGAACTACAACATGTATCATACATATCACAGCATATTCAATACCCATCCATGTATTATGGAGGGTACAGGGAACCGGTAGGGATTAGCACCTCAGGAGGTGTTCCATCGTCTGGGATTGTCCACATAAGCAGGCCCCATCATACAAGTCACCCTACTTATGAGGTTATCCTTCAATCTTACCATCATTCCAGTTCTGATCCTGCAGGAAGTTTTTCTTTTGAGTTTTGATTTAGATTGGCGTTTTCTGCTAGCCACTGTTCCCGCTTTGCTTCTTTGGTAGCAGTTAAGGAGACTGCCAGTGGGTGTGTAGATTTTATAAAGTTTCGCTTTGACTTAAGTCTAGCCAATGGGGGTTTGTGTCGGTGCAAGAGGTGTCTAGTGTTGAGGGATTGCTTACTTTGTTCATGGATGATGCTTCCCACCTTATTTGTGATGGGGCAGTTATTCCAGCAAACAAAAATAGTTGTTCGAGATCGGTGGGTCTCAAGCAGCCGGTTATTAATTTATGCTTATCGTTTAAAATTGTACTAGTAATATAATAAAAATGCTATAATTGTTGATAGCAAAATTTAGTTTATATTTTTTCCCCTACCAAAATCCTACTTTACTTATCACCTCTCCATCACCCTACAGCTTTAAGCATAACTGCCACTGTCCCAATATCTATTATTATAGTACTATAGTGTACTAATATATCTGACACCCTAGCTCAGTCGGTAACGTGTATGTCTACTGAGCTAAGGGTCCCGGGTTCGATTCATGGCATGGCCTAAAAATTTGTAATCGGTTAAATGTGGGTTTACCTTTTCACAGTGATGAATTAATGGATGGGGACTGAATGTTGTGTCTGTGTATATATATGTATATATAGATATATGTATAAATAGTTATTATAAACACCTTATTTACGCTTAAACTAATTTTAATGTTACATACATATATAACTTACATATAAGTTGTATTATTTGTTATCTACTTATATGTATAGTCCAGACACTATTAAATTAATAAATATGTATTGATAATATATATCACAAATTACAACTGCAGATTACATTACTTGACAAATGAATACGACCCATTCCAGTTGCCGCATGTCCTAGCACGCTACTAGATTAGACTGCCATCGATGATGGGGAGATCGAGGTTCGTATCTTGGTTGGGTGTACTAAAAGTGTTTTTTTAATGGTTTCTCACTCTCCCTCTACGCAAATTTGGATACACTTCTTATAAATATAACTTTTATAATCCATAAAAGATCTAGCGTAATAACCCTAACAGGTGATAAGACGCGATGCTAGAAAAAAGAGTCAGTAGCTCTAGTAAATACTGATAACTACTGTTGTGAACACTTTTTTTTCCATACGAGTATGCTACCGGTACTTTCCTTTCAATATTTAAAATGAGTAATTTATCAATACTTTTCTTTCGATAACAAATCCCAATTTGTCACTTAGTTTCTGCGACCGATTCCAGCCGACGAATCCTGTTTGTTTACGGTTTTGTTAGTTCGTTTAAAAAAGGTAAACTAGTAAGAATAGTTCATTTGGAAAAATCGTTCACTCATAACTATTCTTTCATGAACTACAAATTTCTAGTTTTATTATAATACTGTTTCAGTTCTGTTAACATTAAATAATGTTAACAAATGTTTTATCGTCGTTTAAATGTAAGAACTAACACTCAAAAGGTTGACACGGGTAAGGGTGTTAATTTAAATCACCGTTGAACTGTAATAATCTAAAATTCCAAACATTTTATGATTATTGAAAGTTGTCATTTACCCTCCTCTCTGCTGGGAGTAATATTATCTTTGAGCTAGGTATGCATACTCCAGACTAGGTTGCAAATCAATTGTAGTTACGACACTGTCCGTATGGACTCACTGACGCAGCCTTAAACTACGAGTGAAAAATGACTCTTAACACTGAGTAGCTCAGTTGGAGAGCATTGACACGCTAATATAAAGGTCCCGGGTTCGATTCCCGTGTCAAATAGTTTTTAAACTAAATTAAATTAATTTTGATGGTTGTAAGATCAAGTTTGTAAGGTATTGTTAATTCCGATATTGTTTATTCTAAATATTTGTCTCTCTAAGCCGGATAGTATAGAGTTACTGGTTAAACAACATGCATTTGTATAACAATGTGCTATATCTGTAATTCTTGCATTCTCAACTGGCATGCTCAGCTCTGACCAGAAGATCGGGACAAGGTTCGAATTTTAGTCGGGTTAGACTGGAATTGTTTTTTTTCCACCTTATGATCTTCAATGTGCTATGTTTGATCCTCTATTCCAGCAAATGCTGGTGAATTTATTTAAAAATCACCTTCTTCGCTCTGTACGGTTAAATTAGTAGGTTTCTAACGAACCAAAAGGAAAGCTGAGTAAAACAACCCAGATTAATATATTTATTAAAATTATCTCGTGCATAAAAGGTTTAATATATGTGGGTACATTTCAATCCAGGATTTCTGCCCTGTGTGCTATTGTTTAGGGATGAAGACATGCAAGGATCAGTTCAAACCGAATGCAATTTTTGAACAAATAGTCCCTGAAACTAATAACCCCTATAATCCAAAACAGATCTATTACTACAAAACACTCGACTCTGGTGTACAACGGTAAGTTCAGATTAAAGAGAGACTTTGGCTTACAACGGCTGCTTCAGATTGAAGACTAAGAAACGTTTATACAATTGATTGCTACTTATCTTTTAATGAAAGGGAAATCCCTCATAGCGTGTAATATAGAAACTGGAAATAAATCAAGAAAATAACTTATATAATAAGTATCACTTGATTGTTTTATTGGTTTAACTGTCAACCACTAACCGCCTCTGATGTTCGAGTTAAACTTCACAGTGTCACGTCTGTGTGCAGCGGGAAAAACATGCGCACAATCTGTCTTTTAAAAGTTTGATCAAATACATTTCAGAAAAGTGTTCATAGAAATAACCTTATTTATATCTAAAAAAGTTTATAAATATACTTTAATGTATTAATATCTCAAAACATATGATCCGCCACTGTCACTTATGCTAAATATCATCAACACCTTAAAAAAAATCGCTGATATTAAAATACTATCAATGTTGACCCCAAAACTATATATTTGTGTTTTCTAAAAGGTCAAACCAAAATCCTAATTGGAGTAAATTAGTAATGTATTATTTTAATAATTTGTTTTATCTCAAATAATGCGAATCAAGAAAGTGTAGCTGTCACAGAGGTATTTGTTGATAGCTTATTCAGTAATTTAAATAAGGCCGAAGTAAACCGTCAGTTTTCAGCAACAACAACATTTACTTCCAAACAATAACAGCAATATTCTAAACAACATGCACAATGTGTTTAATTAGCTCAATGCAGAATAAGCTTGTTACAGAACACAATAAAACAATAATTATTGTGACCCAAAAGGACCCGATTGCTGTAGATCGGTCGGGGACTAGACCGTCGAGAGTTAATAGACCCCTTTCTGGTGTTTAAGGCGACTCGTCCTTTTCATATGGCGTGGAAATACAGTCATGGGAACAGGCGGTTATCTTCAAGAATTTTTGTCTTGCAACTTTCTTTTCGGAAACGATTTGTTCAAGAATATAAGCGTGTTGATTAAGTTATACTTTCTATATACACACCTCCTCTATTATTTTAACAGTGATTAGGTATAGATAATTTTGACCATTTTACAGTGGCGGCTCGTGTATAGGCACTGTTGAACTGCAGCACCCCCTATTCCTACTCGATATTATCGATAACATTTAATATAATGAGTCCCTTTTTTAATTCTTTATTTATTTTTGTAGTACAATATATATTCCTTAAGCTTAATGTAAGTACTTCAGTAGCCATCCCCCAGTTTATGAAAAAAAAAATATATATATATATATTATATATATATATCTTTGTATGAAACTGTGCGCTTCACAGTGCCAGTGACGTGGTGTTTGACTGTTGTACGCATAAGCACATAGGAGGGAAGTGGAGAGGAAGGCGGGACTGCCAGGTAGAGAGAGAGCACTGTTGCTCTCGCAGTGTCAGCTCTGGCGTGATGGTGGAAGGAAGTTTTTTTACTCAGCATGTGCTGAGCTTAAAAACCATGTACCATATTCTTGAATGTGATAAAGTGTAGAAGAGTATAGAGTTAGATTATTATTCTGCTTCCAGCTATTCTATTTGATTCATTTTTTTTTCCGGTTCTTTTATTTAACAGAAAGACTAAATGCGCTTGCAGTACTTTCAATGGAGAGAAATTTCCTCAATTGTCATCCAAAGATAAAGGAGAAAATTATTGAACTTTTTGTGCAAATTAAAACAAGAAGAATGGATTTCATTTTTAAATGAATAGATCAAGCTTGAACTTTAACAATTTAAGTTAAAGTAGGTAAAAAGGCTTTTTTTTTTGTTAAGATTTTATCGCGTTCCTGATTCAATTTTCTTTTTATACATTTTTACCCCCTTTTACACACTTTTAAAAGAAAGGCTAAACATTTTCTGGGGCAGCAGCCCCACTAATTTTAGCTACGAGACATCACTGCCATTTTCAATAGAAAACTGCGAGCTGCATAACAAAGAATAAGAAAATATAACACCTAAAAAACATTGATACATTATCTTAGAAAAAGTGTTGAAAATATTACTATAAAAATTTCACTTGTTCTCGAGAAAACTGATACTTCCAAATGTATTATTTTTCCGCAAAACCTGTCCGGTAGCTAGCGCCATCTACGTTGTCCGTGGCCCATCCGTTCTTGTTGGCGTGGATTGATACTTTGGTCAGTTGAGAAGCAACGCCACGCCTTTCACCCTCCCACCCACCATCTCACAAAATATGTTTTAAGCTTACACTCGACAGGGTCAAAGGCCATAAATACTTCAGTATTTTGTCCAACTAGACGCTTAGAAGTATGACGCTAGGAATCTCGGAAGCCCGGATGTCATTACGCTTGCGGCATGTCTTAATGTCGGAGGCCAGATTTCATGTTACTTACTTACAGAATAGATATGACCCAATTGCAAATTACATACACACACATATATATATATATATATATTACAACAAATGCCCGCACCAATAGCACATGAACAAATGCACCCGTCTCGCCTTGTATACATAGTTTTCTGGTGACATAAAGGCCTGGAGTAATATTACCATCGGGCATATAAAGGTGATTTTTCTACTTTCCCTCCAAGAAAATGGGGGTGAATTTAATCAAAATGGTACCTTTCATTTCCGAATACAAGCTATAAAATGTTCCTCTTGGTCTCTGGGTACCAAACTATACAATGGTCCTCCTAATATCTGTGTACTAAATTATAAAAGGATTATCCTAGCATCTGGATTCCAAGCTCCACATGAATCCTCATGATATTTGGGTACTAATTTCAATAAGGATCCTCCTACTGGGTATTAAACTCACCAAGCATTCTCCTGATATTTGGGTATTAAACTCATCAAGCATCCTCCTAGTATCTGGGTACTAAACTTATCACGCATCCTCCTGATATCTAGGTCCTAAAATCATCAATCATTCTCCTGACATCTGGGTACTAAGCTCATCAAGCATCTTCTTAATATCTGGGTGCTAAACTCATTAAGCATACTCCTGATATCTGGGCAATAAACTCATCAAGCATTCTCCTGATATCTGGGTATTAAACTCATCAAGCATCCTCCTAGTATCTGGGTACTAAACTTATCACGCATCCTCCTGATATCTGGGTACTAAAATCATCAATCATTCTCCTGACATCTGGGTACTAAGCTCATCAAGCATCTTCTTAGTATCTGGGTGCTAAACTCATTAAGCATACTCCTGATATCTGGGCATTAAACTCATCAATCATCTTCCTAATATCTGGGTACTAAATTTATCAATCATCCTCCTGATATCTGTGTACTAAACTCACCAAGCATCCTCCTGATATCTGGGTACTAAACTCATCAAGCATTCTCCTAGTATCTGGGTACTAAACTTATCACGCATCCTCCTGATATCTGGGTACTAAACTCACCAAGCATTCTCCTGATATCTGTGTACTAAACTCACCAAGCATTCTCCTGATATCTGTGTACTAAACTCACCAAGCATCCTCCTGATATCTGTGTACTAAACTCACCAAGCATTCTCCTGATATCTGTGTACTAAACTCACCAAGCATCCTCCTGATATCTGTGTACTAAACTCACCAAGCATTCTCCTGATAACTGGGTATTAAACTCATCAAGCATCCTCCTAGTATCTGGG
The DNA here is from genome assembly GCA_039000515.1 of Timema cristinae. Classification (NCBI taxonomy): domain Eukaryota; kingdom Metazoa; phylum Arthropoda; class Insecta; order Phasmatodea; family Timematidae; genus Timema; species Timema cristinae. The sequence continues at coordinate 83,612,694 of JBCFYV010000012.1, forward strand.
TACTAAACTTATCACGCATCCTCCTGATATCTGGGTACTAAAATCATCAATCATTCTCCTGACATCTGGGTACTAAGCTCATCAAGCATCTTCTTAGTATCTGGGTGCTAAACTCATTAAGCATACTCCTGATATCTGGGCATTAAACTCATCAATCATCTTCCTAATATCTGGGTACTAAATTTATCAATCATCCTCCTGATATCTGTGTACTAAACTCACCAAGCATCCTCCTGATATCTGGGTACTAAACTCATCAATCATCCTCCTAATATCTGGATACTAAACTCACCAAGCATCCTCCTGATATCTGGGTACTAAACTCATCAATCATCCTCCTGATATCTGTGTACTATGTTCTAAAAGGATTCTCCTATTATTTTGGTACTAATATCCACAGTGAACCTATCGGGAACAAAGCCGGAATCCTAAATTATATTTCAGTATATTTTAAACATATATACACACTTTTTGTGCAGGGAATGAAAGAATTCGAGCGTTTTTACCATCCTCCGGACGACCAGGAATAAAAAACTTAGTTTATGGTAATTTAACCGTGACGATGGAATTGTACCTTGCGTGACCGATTGTCCATCAAGAACATTGGCCCGGACGGTCGACGACGAAGAACGGTCAACCAGTCACAAAAACTGCAACAGACACAGATATTGTGGAGGAGATTAGTTGTTGACGGAACTGTTGTCTCAATCACGAGATTTGTATCGAAACTAGTATTCCAATTTAGGTATCAAAAGGTTTATAAGAACTATCATATCACTCTATTCAACAATTTTTAGTGGAGAAATTGTTTGAATTCATATTAAGTGAAAAGCGGCCGCCAAACTTTGTATAAACTTGGACCCATTATATCTGTGGTATTCAAAGTCGAGTCCACAGATCCCTGTGGGTTCGCAAAAAGCTATAAGGGGTTCCGTGGCCTATCGGCTAGTGGAATAAAATAGGTATGGAATGTGATTTCAAAGAAATGATATGCGCATTTGTACATTTGTCACTGTACATCTTGGCAACATGCTGCGTTATCTGATTAGCTCATGATCTTAATTGATCGCTCATATGTAGATGACAATATCAGCACGTTCATCACAGACTCTGCCTTAAATTATGAGTGAAGAATGAACCTGGGCAAGGGATGACTCCTGGATAGCTCAGTGGTAAGAAATACATTGCCATAGTAAACCCAAGGTCCAGGGTTTGATTCCCAAGTTCAGGTGTAGTTTTTTTAATTTAAAGAATTTAAAGACAGTGTAATTACCTGTATTATCACTTAATTAATATATCGTTTCCAAAACTGCGTTACACGTACTCCAAGTGTACGCAATGGATCTCAAAGGCTGCGCGACGCATAAATGGATGTTATTTATTGCAAAATAAGTTTTGGTAATATTAAATCTGGAAGAAGGTATACAAGAAAGTATATATGATAGGTGAAACTTGGTGGATTAATGATTATGATTACGGTCATGAGCCATATCTCGATTATATTCGAAATAGATTGAAAAATGACACCTGGACCTGGGAATCAAGACCAGGACCTTTGTATGAGAGCACCAATGCCTTGCCATTTAGCTATTCAGGCATCATCCTGGGGTCAGGTTAATTCTTCACTCATATTTCAAGTTATAGTCTGTAACGGACGTGTGCATATCATCGGTTACTAAAAACTATTATTGATATCACAATCACCGACGACTCGGTAGTGGTTTTATTCTCCCAATAGTGTCCCGTGCCCAGGTGTAATCATTTTTCAATTCAGTCGATTATTGATAAGTCAGGTCACCTGGTGGTCTAGGGGTAAGGTGTCGGACCTCTGTACTGGGGTCCGGGGTTCAATCCTCGGTCCCAGAACGGATTTATCTGATTACCAAACCCTTCCTTCACCTCTGACAAGACGTGTATTAATCATAACTTGTGAATATCTGGAATGCCAGGCCTCCACCGTGGTTCGGATTCCACATTAAACTGTAGGTCCTCCATTTCATCTCCCAATCACCCTACCATTACACATTAGCGTAAGTGCGTATAACCCGAACGGGTAGTAAGACGTGGTGCTAATAATAATAATAATAATAATAATAAAATAATAATAATAATAATAATAATAATAATAATAATAATATTAATATTAATAAATCTGATAAACTAATTAACGCATATTATAACGTGGTGCTATGGACTTTTTTTAAGCCCTTCTTTTCCTCTGTCGAGGCTTTGTTTAGCTCACTATTGAAACTTTATTAGGTTGGGGTGAAAGGAAACGCGAGAAAAGGTCAGTGTTTCTGCAGTTCTTACAGTAAAACTTTTCTTCTTTTTTTGACAAAATAAAGCAAATAATTCTTCAATAGAAACACGAAGTTTAATTCTCTTCATGGTGTGACCTCAACAGTTCTTGAATAAGTGTCAAGGGTTTCCTGTAATTTAATGACCACTTTTTCTTTTCATTTAAAAGTTTGTAATCTAATGTCGCTATGCTCATGACAAAATATTCAATAACTTTTGATATCAATATGTGAAGAAAATTAAATATTTATATTTCTACTGGAGCATTATTTTATTTATTTTGGCAAAACAAAAATTGATTTAAAAAAAATACTGTAAAAATAATGTTGCATTTACTTCCACCCCACCTTATCTTTGAGAACGATCGTTTATATTTTACAAGATAGCAGATAATCGTTTCATTTTTATTGTGAAGAGCTGGAATGGGTACGTTTGTTAAAACATTGGTCCCGAAAGGAGTACGTGACTGCCGTAAGTTTGTAAAAACACTTTACTACTACAACTAATTGAACCTTACTGACACTTAATGTAATGAGTTTTAAGTTTGTTCATATAGTTTTCAGTGGTTAATTAGTTTAAATGTTTAAGAACAGTTTTAACTAGCAGCACCACTATTAGATTGGAAACTAATAAAATAATACAGGCGGGAAATGCATGGTTATTACTCGGTCAGTAAGTTATCGCCCCTGCTTTCCATAAAATTTGTAAAACTCAAAATATACAAGAAAATAGTTTTACCGGTTGTTCTCTATGGGTGTGAAACGTGTCTTACATGACGAAAACAAACTTTAGGGTATTTGAAAACAAGGTCTTAGGAAGATGGAATATATTTGATCCCAAAAGGGATGAGGATACTGGGGAGTGGTAGAGGTTAAACAATGATGAGCTACATACCCTGTACTCATCACAATATATTATTAGGATAATCGCATCTCGTAGATTATGGTGGGCAGGACATTCAGCAATAATGGGAGGATCTAGAACTGTGTTCAGGGTATTGACTGTCAAACCCAATGGGAATAGACCATTGGGAAGACCTAGACCCAGATGGGAGAGCAATATTGGACTGGATTTGAAAAAGATAGGGTGTAATGAGGTGGACTGGATACAACTAGATCAATATACCTACTGTTATAATTGCGGCAATGAACTTTTGATGCCAAAGAGTGAGTATAAATATATATTTATATTATATATTTATTATTTACATTCATGATAGCAAATTAACTCTAATTATTGCTTTAATTTACAATGTTTTGTTTAGCTCTTAACTTAAAAATAATCACATTTTAAATTAAAATTTTACCCGCCTCGGTGGCGTAGTTGGCTAACGCGCTTGTCGTGTTGAGCTCGACTGCTGGGGACGGGGAGATCTAGGTTCGAATTTCGGGTGAACTGGGGTGGTTTTTCCTAAATGGTTTTCCACTCTCCCTCCACGCAAATGCGGGTTCACTTCCTCTAATTCAACCTTCCCAATTCCTAATCCATTAGCGTAATTAGTACTTAAAGCGTATAACCCGAACGGGTAGTAAGACGCGGTGGTAAATATATTAAATTAAAATTTGACTCTCCTTAGATGCATATATATATTTGTTTGTTTGTTTGATAGGATATTTTATTTTTCGTAACACACAATACTGACATTTAACATGTAAAAAACATTGAAAAGATACAGATAGGACAAACACCAGCCCCGAGGGGCTCTCGAAAATCAATCTCTGTTGGAAAAATAATAAAAAACATTAAACGAAAGTCTTTTGTCGCCCTTGCGGGCTGATTAAATGTGTTCCATTGTTTGATGGGCGGGAAAAATTAAATAAAAACCCGCCCTGTCGCCGGTGTTTGGTCGACAGGGACTTAAAAAATATATAAATACACATATAGACGGAAGACAGGGCAGAAAACATAGAATGAAAGATGACCGGACGTGGACAGGACATGCAAAAAGTGAAACGGGAGATGATTGTGTTAGGCTGAAGGTGAAGATGAAATGGGATACCGGGCGGAATACTGAGACACAGACACACGCACTCACGGGAAGGGCGGAGCGCCAACCGGGATAGGTCTTGGAGCAACGGAGCCATCGTGCTGACGAAGTCGGCCTTAGGTCTTAAACAGGAGCAATCGCTCCTCGACGCCACAGACTACCTCCCGGGTCATCCGTGTCCGGCGGGGGGGCCCACCACACCGTCTCTGATGCGTCTGTGGACGAGAGCAGGGGGGTCGTAATCGCCGATGCCCCTGACGATCGCGTTAGGACTGATATATATATTTATCATCCTTATTGTTGACGATCTTTTTTCATCCTCAAATGCTCAGAGTTTATGCCTAGTCTATAGGGAAGAGAGTCTGCGGCTATTAAAGTTTGGTGATCACTGATTTATAACACCTCGATTGGAATAAATTACAAAGCATGACCTGCCCGAAACTTGTTTATTTTTCTACGTTTTTAGTGTTTAATATAAGGGGTTGGAATGTGGAAGGTGACCCACATTAGCGAGAAAGATTGCCTATATGGAAATAGACAGTAGCAAACCTCGTGTGGAGAAACATCCCCAATGAGCAAAGCCGAGATTCAAACCTCGACCTCACTATCACAGGAAATCCCATGTATTGTGAGAGAAGACCAATTAGGGTATCGATCTATCAATTAACAAGAAAGCTCTAAACACCGGTGGGCATGCAGACAAAGACGTCACTATCGCCTGTTCTAGCTTATAGGTGTGATGATGGCTTGGTGTATGAGTTGATTTCTCCTAAATGGTTTTCCACCCTTCTTCTACTATAATGTGGGTATATTTCCTCTAGATTTTACATTACTAGTCGCTACCCCGCATAGAGAGGTGACGTGATAGGTGAGAGTAAACATACTTTCCCGTGTTTATATGTCAAATCATGTGATTTGTTGCGATCCCTTTTGACAGATGTCAAGTTTGCTTAGCACCGCGTCTTATTGCCTGTTGGGGTTATACACTTATCTACTAATTACGCTAATGTATTTAAGGTATTACTAAAGTTATATTAAATTAAGTGTATCCACATTTGCGTGGAAGGAGAGTGGAAAGCCATTTTGGAAAAAATAGCTCCCTCACCTACACCCGACCGAGATTCGAACCTTGATTTCCCCGTCAACGGCTGTCTAGTCTACTGCGAGAGTAGCGTGTTAGATCATAAGGCCACCGAAGTGTGTGTCAATTTTGTTGTTTGAAAGACAACTATTATAGTGACAGTTCATCACTGTTTGTGGGTCTATATTTATTGGTCATTATATAGACAGTTGCGTGTGGACAAAGGTGTCAGTATCGTCTGGTTTGAGGGAGACTGGGGTCAGTATTTGAACCCAGGCAGGGTGTTTTGCGGGTCGCTTCCCACTTTCCCTCCACTTAACTGTGAGTACATTTGTTCTAAAACTCAGCCTTTAGAATCCCTATATCATTAGTGCAATTAAATACGGACAGCCTGGACCAGTAGTAAGACGCGGTGCTATTATTTTGTATTTAAATGAAACGTTAATTCTATGTCAATCTGACTATTCTATAGGAGATCAAATAAGGGTTTCCTTTTAGTTATCCTTCAGGACTGGCCTCTCCGACCTTCCTGCCCTTAAGGTGCGGCAGAAGGAAGCGCAAGTATTTTTACAGTTTTTATAGGATTACATTTCTTTGCCCAAAATAAATCAAATATTTCTCCAGCAGCAACATAGAGATTAGTTTTCTGCACATGTTAATATCAACAAATCTTGAATATCTTTCAAGGGTGTCCTGGAATGTTGTCAAAACTTTTTAAATAAAGATAATTTATTTTGACCATATTCCAGGCCACCCTTGAAAGATATTCAATATTTGTTAGTATTAACATGTCCAGAAAACTAATCTCTTTGTTGCTGCTGGAGAAATATTTGATTTATTTTGGGCAAAGAAATGTAATCCTATAAAAACAGTACAAAATACTTGCGCTCCTTTCTGCCGCACCTTAAGTAGGAAGCGATCTGGTGGACTATTGTATTGATTACGTTAGAGGTCGACCAACTAGACAAAAATTGAGTTAGGGTAGTGTTCGCAACCCAAAAAAACATGGGACACAATATGGCAGGCACTCATAAACCAAATTAACAAGAGAAAAAAAACCCCACCTTTTCAATTTTTTGTTGTTATTTTGTTTCGTCTGCTCTCAAGTTGTAGTCAAAAGTTGTTCGAGATATTTCCACCTTCAACCCCACGCCAGCTGTTTATTCGTTTACAAAACATACCTTTATATTAAGCACACTAAAAGGAATTTGTCACTATTTTAAAATAAAATTCTTCTAAGCTACGAACGCATTTTTATAAAGTGGAAATTTTCTTAAAAGATTATTAAATTTAATATCAAGGATATCAAAAGCTTAATCTAAGAGATAGGGATGGGAAAGTTATTTTGTATGAGAAGTGCACCCACATTAGCGTGTAGCGTGAATGGGGAAACCGGAAGGATAAGTTGCGTGTATAAAATCCCACTTCGCCCAGATTTTATTAACGGGGCGAGTGTGAGACTTAAGCTTTTTCTGTACGACTGGTGGTGAAAAACTACAAGCAGATTGTGAATGAATATAAAAGCAGTATTTAAACACGTATGTCATATATCACAAAGGGTGAGGTTTTACAATATCAGCACACAAGCATTTTTAAGAAAGAGAGAGCGAAAAGGCTTACCCATCTTTCCGGGTGAGGTATTTTCACATACCTTCCAGAGTTCTATTACATGCCACAATCGACATTAAACTGATGACTTTACTTCCCCTCCGAAGAAAGTTGTGCTACAAATTTGTATCACTCAAGGAAAAAGCCTCAACCCCAGCTGGGTTTGACCCCATGAACACATTAATAGATATATTTCTTATAATTGTGAAGTTTTTTTTAACTAATCATTCCTACCCACGTGGCCGAGTGAGTAGGATGGTCGACAGCTCAAAGAAAGCCTTAATTCCAACAAGGGACGGGTAAAAAACACAACTCTGTGTGACGGGTGTCAATCCAATAAGTACCAGGGGAAAGTACCAGCCATCTTATCTAGAGACGAGTGTGCCTGGTCAGATCTAGGAATGCAAATCTAACAACGATCTATATTGAAGAGTTGATGCTCAATGTGTGTTGCTAATTTATTTTCAGCAATCAATGTCTGTAACTATTTATATGTGTGTGTGTATGTGTGTGTGTGTGTACATCAGCTAGGCCATTCTTCCCCTTCAATTATACAGTTGTGGGGAATGCCAGGCCTCCACCGTGGTTCAGATCCCACGTTAAACTGTAGGTCCTTCATTTCATCTCACAATCACCCTACCATTACACATTAGCGTAAGTGCGTATAACCCGAACGGATAGTAAGACGCGGTGCTAATAATAATAATAATAATAATAATAATAATAATAATAATAATAATAATAATAATAATAATAATAATAATAATAATAATACAGTGTATGTATATATTACTGCGTCATACTACCAGTTAGAGTTATATGCCCATGTACTAATTACATAAATATTTTAGGGATTAGGCAAGTTTAATTGAGAGAAAGTGCCTCCCTTATTTGCGTGGAAGGAGGGTAGAAAACCATTTAGGAAAACCACCCTTAGTGCACCCGACCGGGATTAAACCCTGATCTCCCCGTCTTCAGCAATCTAGTTCAATACCAGAGTAGCGCGTTAGACCACGCGGACACCGAAGTGGGTTACATTTATAGTTATTTACCCACTTTGGTGGCTGCATGGTCTAAGGAGTTACTCTCTCAGTAGACTAGACTACCGATAACAGGGAGATCGAGGTTTTAATCTCGGTCTAGTCTAGTGAGGTTGGTTTTTCCAAAATAGTTTTCCACCCTCCATCCACGCAAATTCAAGTATACATCCTCTAAATATAGACTTCCTAATTCCTAAAACTATTAATGTAATTAGTACATAAACATATAAATGAACGAATAGTAAGACGTGGTTCTAATATATGAATATATAAAATCATAAATTTAATATATATTATTTTTTATAAAAAATCATCAATTTTTCTAACAGAAAATATTTAAAAAAATTCTATTGATTATATATTTTGCAGTTGAAATTTTTTGCTTGTCGATGTTACAGCATAAAAAGGGGCACCGATGTTTATTTTTTATTTTGTGTCCATCCCTAGCCAGATTCATCTCTGCTAGCCATGTGCGCGCAATATGGCCAACCAGCGGTGATTGCAAACGACAGCTTGTGCGCCTGTTAAAGAGATCATTGTACAACAAGGGAGGATTCGGGATATCCAACCCAAGGAGGATATAGACTGGATGGGATTGGAAAATATGTTTTTGGCACCACGTTCAGGTTATTATAGGCCTATAAACTAATGACGCTTATGAATTAGGGATGAGGGAGATTGAATTTAGAATAGCTATACCCACATTTGCGGGAATGAATAGTGGAAAACCATTTAAAAAAAACTACCCTCATTACACACACACAACCGGGATCTGAACCCCGATCTCCTTGTAATCGACAGTATACTCAATTGCGAGAATGATGCCTCAGATAATGCAACAACTGAAGCAGGTTGATAGAAATATTAAACACTTAAACTCACATTCCATCGCAGTATTTGGAGTGTGTTTGTCAGTGATTTTCACTTGTCAACTTTCCCATCAAATTGATCGTTCGATGGTAAACATTCAACGCAAACACATTTGATTTATTCATCTTTCATTGAACTCCGTTCTCCATTAACTGGTCCCTGCTGTGACGCGGGAGTGTTTTCAGTGGCGGCTTGGGAGTTGTTACTAAGATTAACTAGGCTTTACGGGACTGTGATTGTAAACTGACCCTCAATAGTATTTGTCATCTTATAACTCTTTGGAGATGTATACATATTTAAAATTATTCTATGTGGGGTGTTTAACGTTCATTCTACGAACCGTCTAACACCTTAGTTCAGTCTGAAGCGTGCCTCTCTTCTGAGCTAAGGGTCCCGGGTTCAATTACTGGGATGTCCTTAAAATTATCATTGGTGAAATGGGGGTTTCCCCTTTCACAGTGATGAATTAATGGCCGGGGGCTGGGTGTTGTGTCTGTTCTAGATTTAAGATAGTTTATAAGTTGTGAGCTGATGTAAACAGTCGGTTCAGAAAGGGCACGTTAAATACCTTAAATAATAATAATAATAATAAATTATGAACTAACTAATAGAATCATCAGATGACTCACAAATTAGTTTAATTCAAAAACAGACACTACAACCCGTCTCTGGCTGTTAATTCTTTGTGTAAGGGGAATTCCCAATTTCACTAATGATACTTTTGTTGTCCATGTCGGAAATCAAACCTGGGAGCTGTTAAATAAATAGGCAGACACGCTTTCGAATGTGCTGAGGTACTGGGGCTATATTTATTTTACAATAGTAGGTTGGGATATAATTTATTTTTAAAATGCACCTGAAAGTGTGCAGAAAGTGGTGGACCTTTAAGAAAAATATAGCCCTCAACACATACATCCAATCTAGATACAAATCCAGACCTCCTTACTCCTAGCAAACTAGACTGTCATTTTGTTCACATTGCCGCCAATTTGTGTCATTTTAATGTGGGGGCGAATGCATGGATTGTATCTCTAAAGGAAAAGTTTGATATTAGGAAGGAACAGATTACTGGTACAGTCAGGTGAAGGGCCTTGACAACATTTCCATAGCCACCACTGAATTCTTCCTGTCCAATATCTACCCTCCAATATTAGGAGAGAATATAGCCACCAACCACCTTAATTTCGCTATGGTCATTTGGGTTGTTCTTGCAAGGAAGAAGGGGGGGTGGGGAGTTTGGTAGACATGTGTCTGTAGTTCCTCTCACTCTGATTCAAATCTGCCCACCCCCTTTTCAGTCAACAGGTGACTTCCCTGGGTCCATCTAATTGTTCTTTATTGGGCATAAGGTCCTTGGCCTTCAGCTCGAGGATTTCAGGGGCACTCGAGCAAGAAAAGGATTTTCCTTTTTTTACTGTGTTTTTTTTTCTGTGCTAAGGACGAGACAACCCTATAATTTATCCAAGTCAACCTGCGAAGAACAGCCCTTATTGTTGGCCAAGAGCCGTGGGGCGCTTGTTTGAAATATTTCTAGTCTAATTCTGTTGTCTATGCAGCTTTGTGAGTTATTTAAAATAAATATATAGAATAAAAATAAAATAAATTATGTTTATATTTGATACTTAAAACGTGAAGCGAATCCTTTCAACAATAGTTTTCATAGTTCCACCCACACAATTTTTAATTATTTATATTTAATAAAAGGAGGAGCCGCACTTTCGGGAAAATACCATTTCTTAAGTTAGAGATTTATATACCTACCCACTTCAGTGGTCACATGGTCCAAGCCTCTAAGGTGTCACTCTCGCAATAGGTTAGACTGTCAATGACTTGGAGATCGGGGTTCGATCCCGGTCGAATGTACTAGGGGTGTTTTTTCCTAAATAGTTTCCCACTCTCCCACCACACAAATATGTGTACCCTTCTTCTAAATTCAACCCTCCTCACCCCTAACACATTAGAGTAAATAGTATACACACACACACACAACATTTTATATATATATATATATATATATATATAGCGCTACTTCTTACTACCTGTTCAGGTTATACGCTTATGTACTAACTAAGTTAATGAGTTATTCACATAGTGTTATCAACAGTAATTGTTGAAAACCTGTCAAAAGAATAGTGACATAAATTTGTTTGTCTGTCCTTCATGAGCATCGCGCGATATCTACCACACGCATAGGGATGACATTTTAAAATTAATACCCCCTGTACACAAAAATAAGCACCTCACAGCTGTAATTTTGAATTTTTTATTAGTTTTTTAATTTATTAAAAATTACGTTGGAAGAAATAAAACTAAGATAATTTTTTTTCTGGCTGTTTGAATCAAAGAAAAGCGCCCGGGGCACTTCTGCTAGTGTAGTATCACTATTATAATGATACACTTTAGATCAATTATTTCTAACAATAATTAAAGGTAGATCACCAAACTGTCCCAGTGCTTACACGAACAAATATTCCTCGTTGATTTTTATATAACCGTCAATGTATTCCGTCAGGAGGAACTATATGACTGCAATTACTCTTACTTAGATTTATATTTTAATTTTAATTGGGTTAAAAAAAAGACTCTTCAGAGCTAATAGCCATATTTCTATCCACTAATAATAATACTTCAAAGTAATATTCAATAAAGGAATGAGTTTAACCCACCAATCCCTTGCTTTCACCGGAGACGTATAGGGAGATTTGGTGACCTTTTATCATCAAATTGAACCTAGAGGGAGGATTAATCAACTGGTATCATCAAGATAAAGTGTCATAGATGATTGCTTTCTAGGAATCAGGGTCAGAATACTCCAAAGGTTGCATTGTTTCCAACACCCTGGTTCCGTCTTACCCTCCCCCGTGGCTAAGTAGTCAGGGAGGTTGACTACAGCTCTAGTACACCCTGGTTCCGTCTTACCTATCCCCGTGGCTAAGTAGTCTGGGAGGTTGACTAGTGAATACAGCTCTAGTACACCCTGGTTCCGTCTTACCCCCCCCCCCCCCCCATGGCTAAGTAGTCTGGGAGGTTGACTAGTGAATACAGCTCTAGTACACCCTGGTTCCGTCTTACCCTCCCCCGTGGCTAAGTAGTCAGGGAGGTTGACTAGTGAATACAGCTTTAGTACACCCTGGTTCCGTCTTACCTCCCCCGTGGCTAAGTAGTCTGGGAGGTTGACTAGTGAATACAGCTCTAGTACACCCTGGTTCCGTCTTACCCTCCCCCGTGGCTAAGTAGTCTGGGAGGTTGACTAGTGAATACAGCTCTAGTACACCCTGGTTCCGTCTTACCCTCCCCGTGGCTAAGTAGTCTGGGAGGTTGACTAGTGAATACAGCTCTAGTACACCCTGGTTCCGTCTTACCCTCCCCCGTGGCTAAGTAGTCTGGGAGGTTGACTAGTGAATACAGCTCTAGTACACCCTGGTTCCGTCTTACCCTCCCCCGTGGCTAAGTAGTCAGGGAGGTTGACTACAGCTCTAGTACACCCTGGTTCCGTCTTACCTATCCCCGTGGCTAAGTAGTCTGGGAGGTTGACTAGTGAATACAGCTCTAGTACACCCTGGTTCCGTCTTACCCTCCCCCGTGGCTAAGTAGTCAGGGAGGTTGACTACAGCTCTAGTACACCCTGGTTCCGTCTTACCTATCCCCGTGGCTAAGTAGTCTGGGAGGTTGACTAGTGAATACAGCTCTAGTACACCCTGGTTCCGTCTTACCTATCCCCGTGGCTAAGTAGTCTGGGAGGTTGACTAGTGAATACAGCTCTAGTACACCCTGGTTCCGTCTTACCTATCCCCGTGGCTAAGTAGTCTAGGAGGTTGACTAGTGAATACAGCTCTAGTACACCCTGGTTCCGTCTTACCTATCCCCGTGGTCGAGTTGCCAGATAATGACGAAGGTCTAGCTCTAGACCTAGAGAGTCCGGGGTCCATTCTTAATGTTCCTGTGGCTGAGTGGTCATAGTGACTGGTTACAAGTTTAATGCACATTGGTTCCATCCTGTCTGTCTATTTAACTGAGCGGTTACAAATAATAGTTATGTTTTAAATACACAATAAATGGAAGCTATGTTTGGTAAGTATATAACCATGAATGCACTCGGGTGTATCTTTAATTAAATTAAATAGGATATGTATGAAAGTTGACACCTGAACGCGTTGAACCTTGACTATGTCAACTGTCCTAGGTTGTATACCTGTGTTCAGGTATTGTTTTATAATATCTATAATTATTTTAAAGATACTTAAATCTATTTTTGGTTAAAGTAAATCTGTGGCTTCAACTGAAAATATGGCTGGGTTTTTGAATAAGTATGTTGTCCAAGTAATTGGTCTTGTGCTGAATTGATTAACTGCATATTTATAAACTCTTAAATAAACCCATAATTAATAACAGACTAGGCCGCATAAAGCTAGGTGCACGTTAGATGATTTGGCTTTTATTTTTGAGTCGGAGCTCACTTTACACTTTAGGCCAATTATATTTCCAATAATTTCCTATCGCCTTTCTAAACTAACCTTATTTATCCTGTTATGTACTCCAAAACCATAATACCATGCCCACTGTCCCTAATTATAAAACATAGTTTAACCACATGTTTCTGGTACAAGTATTGCAGTTTATTGCAATATATCTCTGGATTTCATTCCGCTGACGTTATCTTGCGGGGATTTAGACGACTGAATACATTCATACATAATTAAATAGACTAATATTACATTAACATAACGAATGCTATTTTGTTGAAAAATATAATTTTTTCAGCAAAGAAAGTGATTTTTTTTATATAGAAAGACTTTCCTTCCTCAACAGGTAGAAAAATCTCTGAAGGAAAAAAAAGGTATTTTGAATAGGATGGTGAAGGGGAAAGTAAGGGGGAAGTAGAGGAAAAAATAAAAAAATGGTGTAATAAAATGTTTTGTCTACACTCCTCTAAAAAAAACCGGCCCTCGCTTTTTGAAGTTCATCCCTCTCCTCTAAAGCGAGACGGATTTCAAGGACAAATGGTCGAGTGATATTGTGTGTGTAAAGGGGAAGGGGGAAACGGGGGAGGGGGATATTTTGGGGTTTTATACTCCAAACCTTCTTTCCATTCAACTATTCTTTTAGCACCAGGTTCAAGACTCACTGCGATCATTTCACAGCTTTCAAGATAAACTTTTAATTTTATGGTAACATAAATGGAAATACTTTTTTTTTAATAGATTTTTAAAGCCAGTTTGAGAAGTTATGCTGCCCTCATTGTCATAAGTATCTCTGAGGGCCAGGGTGAATCTCCAATCAGTGTATCAACCTACCTGGCGTAAGTAAATATCATTATATCTGTAGGAGCTAGGATAAAATGACAGAAGACCCACCAAACTGAAAGAATATCCCTAAGGGTCAGGTTAGAATTTCAGTCCTGGTGCAAAGCTTCAACATCAAGGACGTATGTATCCCTGGCATCTGGGAAAGGGTGTGTTAGTCAATCAGTCTAGGAAGAAAGTGTCTAATAGGAACTATATCACTAGTTTTCACCAATGACAAGCAACGTGTGATAAAGAAAACATCTTGTGTATTGTGAGAGACACTATGAGCATCCCTACAAGATCGAGAAAGAGAGAGACAGTTGGAGTCCCGTTATTTCCCAGCCTGGGGCCCGTGCAAGACTTGACTTGAGGTCATCCACCTCTTAGCGGTCGCCACCAGATCTCGCCCGCAACCAGCCTTGGTCCAATGTGACAACCTGGGGATGCTACGTGAAAATGGAGCATTATCAACTTAATTTCACATCACGTTCAAATTTAGGTAAATTGTGACAACCTGGGGACTTCACGTGACAAGGGAGCAAAATCACCTTGTTCTGACATCAGGTATAGGCCTAGGTATAGTAAATTGATAGGCTTGACCTATGTATGAGATCTGTCATCTGTGATAATAAGAGTCATCGCTAGGGAACGGAACTAACTCGTGTTCATGGATAATGTCTCTAAGGGGTGGGTGTTGCTATAAGCTTTGATGGGGGGTGTTGTTTGTAAACTTTCAAGATAAACTTGAGTCTAGCAGGTGTGATTGAATACATCTTACGTGTTGCTATAATTGATGGCGAAAGAGCGTTCGGAGTCAACTACATTTGTTTTTTTACATACAGCTGATAGCCTATAGTGCCCATACATAAACGACCAACAAAACTCAATTATTTCCCAAATTTTGTCTTTAATCAACATTTATGTTTTAAGGATAGTCAATAAAATATAATTCAGTTATAAATTGAATATAATAAATATGATATAATTGAAAATAAATATATAGTAGGTACAATGCATACGACATTTATAAAATTTAGGGAGTAACGTATTATAATTCAATTAATAATATAAGAAAATGATTGGGAAGTCAAAGTAAACTAGACCTAAAAATTGTTAAATTTACATTATGATTTAATACAGTTAAGAAGAACATTTAAGACACGTTAAAAATACAAATATCTAAGATAATACATCATTTTACACATTTACAACATTAGAGGCTAAAATCAAATCAAATATCAAAACTACAATATACATTTTTGTTTGTTTGTTTGTTTGTTTGTTTTATATAGTCAATGTTGGATGATGCTAGGTCTTAATTTATGGCTGCTTTCACTGCACAATTTATTTCCTACTAGTTTCGATGCTCGCTGACATATTCAGGTCTAGTGAAATGATATATAATGATAAGTTCTTTACTAATAAAGTAAATTTTTTTTTTCCAAAAAAAGTTTTTTCCTTTGCTAGCTCTGTAACCCCACCCCCAACCCCCACCCCCACCTATGGTACTCCTTCAGGTATGTTACCCTAGCTCTCCCTTCCCTCAGGAGTAGTCCTTGTGAAACCAAGAGCGATCAATCTATTCATGCTCTTGTTACAACGGATTTCCGATCATTCAAATATTTCCTAACAAATAAATGTTGGTGTCTTTTTTTTTCCTTTTTTTTTTGTAGTAAAAAGGGTTTATACAATTTCCAAAAACCTGAAAGGAAAACAACTTCCCACCGAAATACAAAATTTTACGAAAGGTTAGCTCTTTTTAACCCTTCAACTCTTCTTATACCCTTTTAACTCTTTCATTTCACTTCCTGTTTTGTCCTTCAGGTGAGCCCTCCAGGGCTACAGGAAACCACCTTAAGTCTCAACGTCGCTTCAGACACTAGCAAACCCAACGAGGTTATTCGTACTTGGCACCCCATATATGCATGGTCCTCTCCGAATCTCTGGTGCATCACCTCGCATGTGACACCGTGACTCAGCTAAAGGAGCGTCTGTCTTCTGATCTAACACTCCTTAGTTCAATTCTCTGCTAGGGCAGAGCTATGAGATTCTATCGATTCCCTTTAGCTTGAATCTTAAAAAAACAGTAGAAAATATTGTTAGTTTGTATGACCTATAACTAAGAGATCTAGTTTGTTAGTTGCCTAGACAAACAATAAATATGTAATTTAATTATTAGAAATAGGAAATTATATTTGTCACACTTGGAATTCGAACCAGGGTCTCAGTACTCTTGACCTGAAAAAAGTTATAGGTCTATTTAGCTAGTATTGCTATAATAAACTTAAATTTAGGATAAAGGATGAAGAAGATGATAAATACATCAATACTATTTTGGATGTAAGGAAATTAAATATAATTAGTCTAAAAAAGCATTACCAATGACGAGTGTTAGAGCCACTGGTTTAGGAGGGTTAAACGCTAGCCTACCCAGTTCAATCGACTCATGTTCAGTCTAGTCAAATCACACAAGTCAGGGGTTTCACATCAAATCAGTCGTTTACTTGACTAGACTAGGACAAATTAATACACTTATTTTATTCAGTGATTAGCTTTTTACGAGATGGATGTGGATGTAGTTACGTTTGTTATTCTTCGTAGGACTAACTGCACTTACTTATTTTATGGCATTAAAAACTCTAAAGTTCATTGCTGCACTTACAGAAGTATACCACCTATTCCTATCTTGAGCTAGCTCTATCCAGAAAAATGAACAAACAGAAAATAAAATTATGGGTACGTCCTATTTATTTAAGGAGACATACATTCGGTTCTTTCAACCATTTCCTGATTATAATTATTTACTACCAAAAATTTATTAATTTTGATGCTTTGATTATAATACATTGTTTATTTCACTAGGCTCTAAAACAAAAATAATAAGCGTTTCAACATTCATTATTACTTTGACCATAACTAAACACAAAATGTAGGGAAATAAACAAATTACGCATAAAGACTGACTGAAATTAAACAGGATGATTTGACTGGTTTGAATTATATTGGACGTGACATATTCAACAAGAAAGCATCCAACGATTCTTCCTTTAAAACCATGTTGAGCCAGTCAGCTGACTATAGAAGCATCTGACGCGACTGGGCTTGACTGGACTTTATTGTCTTGGTGTAAAATTAGCCTAACACTGCCAGGGATCTTGTAGCTGTTTCAACTCCGCATTATGATGGGAATAGAGGGTACGCAAGAAAAGCCAAGTGTTTTTTGTAATTTTTATAGCAAAAAAAAATTTTTTTTGATCAGAATAAATAAAATATTGCTTCAGTACAAACATAGAGTTTAATTTTCTTTACATGGTGATATCAACAGTGTTCTTGAATATCTGTCATTTCATGAGCATAGAAATATTTGATGATAAACTTTTTAAATGAAGGAAAAAAGGTGTCATTAGATTCCAGAACACCTTTGACATATATTCAAGAAATGTTGGGGTCACCATGTGAAGAAAATTAATCTCTATGTTTATACTGAAGCAATATTTTATTTCTTTTGACAGAAAAAATGTTTTGCTACTAAAACTGCAAAAACACCTTTTTATGCCTCCCATACTTTCCCACCTTAAGGGAGCCACCTATGGGAGCGTTGCACTTAGAGGCTTTGAAGATTTGCACGTCCCACGATATTAAATGAGTGATTTATTATTTCAAAATATGGTTCACGCCAAAGTGTAGGTAGGTACCCACATCAAGATTAAAAAACTTGTATTTTAAGTTTTGAATTAAAAAAAAAAGTGTGACAATTTGACATGTATTTTTAAAGAAAGTTTCAAGTGAAATATTTCAATTCTAAGAACAAAGGAGAAACATAGATATAGCCTTACACAAACTAACAAAGTCATATTTTAACAAGGTCACAACAGAGCATTATGAGATAATTTAGGATTGTTTTAGTGGTTTTGATGCTTCAGAACTATCATTGTCACGAGAAAACACCCAGTCTGAGTTCATTTCCCGGTCGATTAACCGTGATATTAGTTACGTGACAACGCTTGAACCAGAAAACGTATTGAAGTGTGGTTTACTGTATTATTCATTTATCAGCGAAATCGGGATGAGTTTAGTAGGTTTTTTATTTTGAATTAATTATTTTCTTAGGTATAATGCAGAAAACCACACCACATTGCGACGCCTGGTTCAAAGTGTAGTACCTACCTAATATAGGAGCCATCCGGGGTGTGGTATGGGCTCTTAAGCAGATCTTCCAGATCAATTCTAGGGATACGGCCAATCAAAGTCACACCTCTAATTACAATCTGTCAGTGGAACAACCGTTAAAGAGCCATCTCTGCGGGAGATGACGCTGTCTCTCTCATTCACAAACACACGCTCCCACCCCCAAGTGTATGTGGATCATTGTCGTCCAAAAAAGAGGGGGGGGGGGGACAAGACTTCCTCCAAAGATTGATTAGTGCTCTGAAGTCCCTCTTATACGTGCAGAGCCCTCTGAAGAAAAAACACTTCTTGTCTTTGTGTGTTGGAGAGGCTGTTTTATTACGTTCACCAGGTGGTCCATGGCCTGCCATGGTAGAGAAGAAGAGGAAGGGGGCATCTTCCGCTTCTTTATTTTATTCTTTATTCATTATTAATTCGCGCAGCAACATCTTCTGCACGTGAGATTTAAAGTCCAAGGTCACGACCAAGGTTATGTTACTGAACAGCTTTGGAATTACATTTTACAAAATTTCACTAAAAGATGGATTTTATTTCAAACTCGATACGATATTTTATACATCCTTTTAGTGACAAAAAGGTCATATTACGCACTTACTTAAAATAGGACCACTCTTTATTATTATTATTATTATTATTATTATTATTATTATTATTATTATTAGCACCATGTCTTACTACCCGTTCGGGTTACATACACGCACTTACGCTAATGTGTAATAGTAGGGTGATTATGAGATGAATGGGAGGACCTACAGTTTAAAGTGGGATCCGAACCACGGTAGAGGCCTGGCATTCCACACATTCATAAGTTGTGATTAATACACGTCTTGTAAGAAGTGAAGGAATGGTTCGGCAATCAGATAAATCTGTGCTGGGGTCGATGGTTGAACCCCGGACCCCAGAACAAAAGTCCGAAACCTTACCCCTAGACCACCAGGTCAGCAGAATTACTCTTAAAGAATAATTTGGTAACTACTAGCTGGGTCTTTGACTCATCGTGCATGTATTTTGCAAGGATAGTTTTCATTATGGCCTTTATAGTTTAGAAATGTAAGCTCGAAATCTCTAAAATCCGATATTTACCCATCTCGGTGGCGTAGTTAGCTAACGCGCTAGTTTCGTCTTGAGCTAGACTGCCACCGACGGGGAGATTGAGGTTCGAATCTCACTCGGGTGAACTGGGGTGGTGTTCCTAAATGGTTTTCCACTCTCCATCCACGCAAATGCGGGTTCACTTCCTCTAAATTCAACCTTCCCAATTCCTAACCCATTAGCGTAATTCGTACATTTGCGTCCAGCCCAAATGGGTAATAAGACGCGGTACTCAGTATTTATTTATTTATATAATCCGGGTCATCATCTATTATATCAGCTTGTGGATGTATAAGCTCTCATTTAACAAATGAAATATAAATTGGTTCAGTAGAATTATGGGAGTTATTTTCTAAAATTTTTTCTTCACTAACGAAAATTAGTAAACTTTAATATTATAATCCTTGAAATAAATGTGTTGTCGCTATCTGAAATATCAGCTTTCTCTTTAAATATGGTAGAAATTTGAAATTTTTCGAAAAATCCTTGGTGTATAAGTTTTAATTTAAAATAAGTGGGGAAAATTTAGTTCTGTACAAGTCCTAAGATCATTGTCCAAAAGAATCAATTCACGTTTTGAATATGTAGTTAGTTGAATCACACCCACTTCAGTGGCCAAATTGTATAAGGCATTATTCTCGTGTTAGACTGGACTGCTGTTGACGGGGAGATTGGGGTTTGGGTCCCGGTCAGGTCTACTGAAAGGTTTTTTTTCTTTCAAAAATTGTTTCCATTACTGTGTTGACTAGTAAGACGTGGTGGTTTAAAATAAAGGGTCAGCACCATCTACATAAACCTATCTAAAACGTCTCCCTGCCCGACCAAGCTATTCGTATATTCGCACCAATAGATTATGGATGAAGAGGGTAGCGTTTAAAGAAAATGTCCCCACATTTGTGTGAAGGGAAAGTTGGAGAATTATTTTGCAGAAAATCCAACTCAGTACAACCAGCCAGGATTTAAAGCCCGACTTCCACGTCATCCGGCCAGATTAGACGAGACTGACGCCTATATCAGCGTGCCCACATATACTAGTGTGTCTATTTTACATCAATAGTAAAAAACAATGCACATGCCTTGATAGACACGTGAACTAAGCCTCAAGCTTGTATAAGTCTGGTTTGCCGGTGACAGGGACGAATCACGGCTGGGTGAATTGAGGGTGGTGTTTTGAAAAAAAAAATAGTTTCTCACGCTACCGCCTTTCAAATTTGAGAACATTTTCCATGAAATTATAGCTTCACTATCCCTGGCCAACACATGTAAACATTAGGATTACCTGCCCGGGCAACAAGACAGACACGTCGCACAAAAAAACAAAACATATGCGTATTTCAAAATTCGTCCAACTGAGCCCGAAGGAGATATCTTTGATTGAACACTTGTGGTGGGTTGATCGCTGAAAAAATAAGTAAAAGTATTTCCCCACCCCTTTGAGGAATTTGTAGTATTCCACTTTCTCCTCCCCCTCTTAGTTCCAAGACAGGACACCAAGTATTGACAGTTGACATCTGTGTCTCCTGCATGTTGAAAGTTGGGCTGCTCTAAGATCGGAATCGCAGAGTATCGCGCTCCTTGACTATGACGGGCGAAGATACTATCTAATGATACAGGATGTGTATCTTTCCTGCGTGTTAGAAATAGTACTACATGTTATATTTTCAATTTGACAAAAATAATGATAGAAATATTCCACACGACATCCATTACCGTAAACTAAGATTTGTCTAAAATATCAATTACTCTCCGAATTCTTCAAAAGAAATATAAAAAAAATATAAGGTGGTGGTCATGACACCAATTTTAGAATGGTACATAAAACACTCTAGGGCTGCTACAAGTGTTACTAAAACTACTTTCATTCATTCATACGTCCATCATCCGTGGCTGTCACCTTTAATAGCATCAATACCCGCGTCGGTGGCTGCGTGGTCTAACGCGCTACTCTCGTGCTAGACTATACTGCAGAATACAGGGAAATCGGGGTTCGATACCTGTCGGGTGCACTGAGGGTGGTTTTCCCTAAATGATTTTTCACGCAAATGTGAGATCACTTCATCTTAATTAAATCTTCCTAGTTGACAGGACATTAGTGTAATTGTTACATAGGTGTATAACCTGAATGGGCGCTAATAATAATAATAGCATCAATACCAATCAAACAATACTAATAATATAGTAAAAAGGTATTGATATTGACTGCAACATATGTGGGTTTTATTTCTCTCCACCCTTTAGGGAGAAAGTATTGTGATCGTAAAAAAAAATCGAACTCAAGATTTTGATAAATATCGACGTTTCATGACCCTCTGAAACCAGAAAAGTTGTTTTCACAATAATTTCTGTCTGTCCGTCTGTCTGTACCTTGGGCTAGATCCGAGATTATTTTACCAATTGGGCTAAAACTTGGTATCTGGGGTTTCCATAAGGTTCCCCAAATGGGTTTTTGGAATTAGATATCTGACCTTAAATCTGAGGGTAACAAGAGAAAAAAAATCGATTTTATCAAAATTAGCTCAAACAATGTTGATTAAATTTTATATCTAGACACTGTTTATTATTATAAACAGAATTGCAACTCTAATTTTCTCATGAAAATGACTTTGAGCGTACTTTACATAAGGGAAATTTTCCAATTCTCATCATTTAACCTCGAGTATTTGAGTATTTGGGATACGTAACTTATCAATTTAAAGTAATATTACTATTAAAGATAAAAATCTTTTATTTGAAAAATATTTTTATAAAACCACTAATTTCTTAGTACAAGGAAATATAAATATTTTGTAATTCAGGTATGTGAAAATTAATTTAATTCTTATGGCCTTTGGTCGATAAAGATGTTTCTCTTTTTTCAATTTTTTTGTAACGTTGTTCCTGGTTCCTAATGCCATTGAGTAAGTAACAGTGTATGTCATTTCAGTTATGATTTTAGGTGTAGTGTTTCTACAACAATGTATTGACTTATTATTTCGTTTCATAAATTCTACGAATTTTTAGTAAATGTTTATTTTAATAAAAATAAGTGGTACGGAACTCCACACGGACTTTCTCGCTCTATTGTTTGAAAATGGAGGTATTTACTCAAAACTCGTAATATATGTGAAACGAAATAATATACACTAGCAAACACAAGCATAAATTGCACTATACTTATGTAAAAAAAAAATTTGAGTCTCGGTTTTAAATTTTATACTTTTGTTTTTAAAGAATTAATGTCCTCATTTGTATGTTTGGACCGATAAAAAAAAGATCATTGTTGGGTCCACAAGAGTCAACACATCGTATTAAAATTTCAACTTCCGGTTAAAATTTTTGACATTTTATTAGGTGTTGAAAATCTTCATGCCATCACATTGGTATTAAATTCCTCATTTATAAATTTTGACCAATAAAAAATTTAAATATTGATTATTGAGTCTAAAATGGATATAGATCATTGTTGTACAAACATTTATCCTAAGAGGTTTAAGTAAAAACAATAGAGACTTTTAGAGACATACTTATATTTAAATACTCTATGGCATTGAAGGATTATTGCGTTAAAATTTAAGTAGTATCTCTTTAAAGCCAAAGCTTACAAAATTATATTAATATATTTGCCAATATCTCAGAAACTATTGACTTTATATAAATATATTTCATATAAAAGCTTTTAATTTTTATTAGTACAACAATTTTGCAATGATAAACTATTTAGTATTCAAATAGTTGCAGAGATACGGAAGTTTCATCTTCTGTAAAGTACCCTAAAATTCGTTTTCATGGTAAAATGAAAATATTCAGTTTATTCATAATCTTAATCAACACATATATACGAATTTTAATCAAAATCGTTAGAGTCAATTTTGAGAAAATCTATTTTTTCTCTTTTCTCCCTTTCTTAAAACTACTCTTAATTTTAAGTTTAAACAGAAACACAGACAGACGTCATTGCAAAGACCACTTTTTTAAGGTTAGGGGGGGTCTTGAGACGTCGACATTCATCAACATTTCAAGTTAGATTTTCTTTTGCGATCCTAATACTTTTACCTTTTGTGCTAGAAAAGTTAAAAAATATATATATTTACTTATAGCTTGAAAGTTATTGGTTTTATAAAAATATGATTCTTATACAATATTTGTATTACAAAGAGACCTACATATTTGTAACGATAAGTAATTTCATATCTCAAATATTTTAGCAGATATTATAAAAAAAAGGCAATTTACGCATCAAACCGGAAGTTGCATACCTATTTTATAAGTTTTAGTAATATTTCAACTAGCAAGGTCAGTTACCGTGAACAAACCATCGCAAAGTGTTTTTTTTTTTGTTTGTTAGTTATTGCGTGACTTCTATCTTGTGTAATCACGAGATTCACACATTTTCTTTTAGAATTTCCCCTTTAAAGGCTCCTTGTATCTGAAGGGAAATTTTTCTCCACCAGTAAAACAATCCTCAATTATGACTTTACTCATTCGAATGATGTAATATATATGTATCTAGCCATTAACTTCTATCTCAGAACTGCGATAATGCGAGTTAAAAGACTTTGATAGTGCGATAATTTCCCATTTTCAAGATTATTTTCTAAATTTATAAAACTTAAATGCAAGGATTTTAATATAATGGAGGGCTTGACTCTATTTTAGCATGGACCATATTTTGAAATAAACTATTTCTTAACGTCTAGACGTATGCAATGTATCTAAGAGTTTCAGCAGATGACCCCTTTAAAACAAAGCCGCACCAAGCAAGTCATGATAGGAGCTTCTTCCGTCATGAAAGTAATCATTACCTTGAAACCATCATATTTATAAGTCTAAGTGTGTATTTGAGGCTGACGTGAGCTCGGGCCGAGAATGGAACTGAGCTAAGGTGCCGTTAGAGTCTATTTTAACACTTCAACGGTATCGGCGTCACTACCCCATTGCGCAGGAGTCGTTTGAAACATAACATATATTTAATTTTTGAAAAACATAATGAAATGTAGTAAGGAAACAACTTATAAATGTAATAATAGAATTCAATGTAAGAAAGATTTTGAAATTTGGAGTTTAATATGAAGTCCAAAGATCAACTAGTATATAGGATATAAAAAACTCTGGATTGAGTAACAAATTAGAATGGATTGACAATTAGGGAACTTCACTATATTACCAACATAATATGAAAGAGTTAGGAACATATTAAAATAATATAATTTACACCCACACCCACACCCACACACACACACACACACACACACACACACACACACACACACACACACACACACACACAACATATATATATATATATATATATATATATAACACATTTAAATAATATAATATAAACTTATGAGTTTAAGTCAAGTGTGAAGTTAAGGCAGAAAAAGACAGTTTAGATATAGGTTAGAACAATAGAAGTTTATAAATTAGCAAATATTGAGAAGGGAAGTAAGAATTTAGGTTGAATATAAATTGAAATAAATTGAATTATATTCTTATCTATTATTTGATTCCTTTGTACCTTGTTCCTTAAATGCTGGCACATTCCAGCCAAGGTTATAGACATGTTTCGGCGCTACATTGGCGCCATCATTAGGACTAAAGAAAAAGAGGTAGATCCACAATAAGTTAAGGTGCAAATTCAGTGTGAGATAATCAAACAAACTATTAATGCATAGAAAAATATTAAATTAGGAAAAAAAAAGATAATTAAATATATTTCATGTTAACTTTAGCAGGATTTATGAGTTTTAGTGAAGAACATACTGCAGCATCACTTGGACTCAAAATAAGGGTATATTTATATTGTGTACTTTAGTATTTACGATCCTTAAAAACTAACAGTAAAGAACAGTACGAATTGTTAAAGATCTCCCCAAACCAAAGTTTCAATTTTTTAGTGACAGTGAAAGCTACCTTGAGCGATTTCTTTTTGGAAAGGGAAATCGTCCAATGGGGGCACGGTGAGGGTTTCAAGAAGCCCTCGTGGAAGCCATTGAAAAAAACACTCGTGATAACGTCAGCAAACAAATTGGACGTGTGTTCAACTATCGATCAGTCAAAGATTTGGAGATGAACTAGTCTCCCCAACTCAACTTCCATTCTTTATATTCATTCTCAGTGTTGCCAACGACCATATAAATGTTGTAGCTAAATTAGTATCAGAAAGTCGCTAGATGGTCGCTAAACGAAAAATTAAAAGTCGTCTGATTTGTCGCCAAACAAAAAATGCGTAAATTAATCTGAACTGAATATGAGATCTATCAGTGGACTGAGGGGGGCCCCGGATCCGGGATGATGACATTGGGATTTATGAATGACAGATAGATAGTTTGGAGCTCTTTTGTAGACCGAAGCAATGAATTAATCATTCTTGCATTACGGTAGTTCAAAAATCAAAGTTCTACACCATTAAAATTTAAAATAATGAAAAAGAACTCAACAGATAACTAAAGAAAGTTGCCAGTCACCAGATTAGGCGCTAGGATCTAAAAATAAAAAATAAAAGTCATTTCAGACCAGTAAAAGTCGCTAGGTCTAGCAACAAAGTCGTTAAATTAGCAACACTGTTCATTCTTTTATAACCAGAACCACAGTGTAGAATAAATTAATATTAAACATTAATGTGTGATGTAGACGTCCCTTCATTCGGATTCACCATCTGGTGATTCTAAGCTACGGTGGGATTCTAATAGTAAGGACCTT
The DNA here is from genome assembly GCA_039000515.1 of Timema cristinae. NCBI lineage: Eukaryota > Metazoa > Arthropoda > Insecta > Phasmatodea > Timematidae > Timema > Timema cristinae. The sequence continues at coordinate 83,638,824 of JBCFYV010000012.1, forward strand.
CTTGCAAACACAGTCAGTTTCCAGATATGATTCCTCTACGCCAGCGTCAAGTTACAAGATTTCAAATTTGAATTTAAATTCGATGGAATTTTAGTTAGAAATTAAAACCTTGGAAGTCAAATTTTTGTATACTCTAACTTTTAATGGAAACTAACATCAATCTGTTATTCAAATATTATAATCGACCATTTAATTTAAGATATGGGGTTGTATCTACATTTTATTTTAACGGATCAACTCCCACTATTTGACCTGTTTATAAAATAAGTTTATTATTATTACTAGTCCATTCATAGCTTCAACTCAGTTTTACTATAAGACTCGCTTTAAGAAATATCTAAATAGTTCAGCCGAATATTTTATTCTAATTCGATTTGAAAATTTGAATTACAAAATATTGATTAAATAAGCTTCAATTGGAAACATTTTCATTTAATAGTATTCTATTTGGAATTGGTTTACGTTGTCCAAGTATCTAGATACATATACATCTCAGTTTTAGTCAAAGATAATCTAGTAGGTACCCGTTTCCAACTCTCACTTAATGGTAACGTGTTATTTTACCATAAAGATACAGACATACAATGGTAGCAGAAGTCTCAACTACTTCGCTACCTCTGCGTTTGGAAAGGGCTTCAAAAGGCAAGTCCATATTTACTTACGCTTTAAAACGAGGACCAACACTGCCCTAAGTAGCTCCTGAAAGAGATAATGTGTAATGAGGTGGACTGGATAGAACTATCTCAAGATAAGGATATATATGGCCTACCTATGTATGTGCATCAGTGAACTCTTGAGTCCCTAATGCCATACAGTAAGTAAGCTCTAGTTATAAAGCACGACATGGGGTACACCAACCATAGAGCTGAGACGCACTGAAGACACGTCATTTAAGTTGTGGTTTGTTATTTTAAAACATTATTCTTCCCCAAAATAGAGGTGAAACGTATTAACATACTCCTATAGCATTAAGAAACTTATATTTTAAGGTATATAACTTTAATAAAATGTATGGAAAGGTAAAATTAGCTCAATTTCAAGGACACTTTATAAAAAGTGTCGTAGCTCTGATATTAACGCGAATAGTGAAAAGCCTAAATTAAATCGCCCTAAACAAAAACATTTCCTTTTTTTAGTTATATTACAATAAAACATTTTATATTACTATTGAGGTTTGTTTTTAGTGGTTGTGGATCTTCTGAGCTGCATTCCCATAAGAAACACAGAAGTGTGAGGAATACCTCTTCAAGTAGATGGTGCCCTCAACACATTTTCGATGATGATCTGTAACTTGATGTACTATTTATGAGTAGCTTTATTAGAAATAACGAGAGTCGTAAAACATTCCTGGGTTTACGTAAGACACCAAACAAGTACAGCGTCCTTGGTAAACGTTTAGAAAGTCAGAAAATTAAGTGATTTATTGAAAGGATTGAACGGGAAGAATTCACTGTAAAATCGGCCATCACGACTAATTTTTGAGTTATATTCGTGGCCTCATTAAATTAATGTCACTAATCAAACCACTTACCGATAATAATTATTGGCAAAATATTCTTCAGGGGAGTCATTCATTACATCATCGAATAAAAAAAATTTATGTTGTGAAATAAACAACGCAATAAAACACATCTCTCGATATATTTATGATTTTCACCTAAAATGTTGTTTTATTCTTATTTTATGGCTTAGGGTAAATTTCTCGTATAATTACGAGTATTAAAAGTAAAGTTTAATCCTTATATATTAAATTAAGCCTTACGCATTTTATAATTAGGTAAACGTAAAATAATCTGTTCAAGCACCTATACAAAAATAAATTCTTCAGCAAGGCCAAGAATAGAACCCGGAACCTTCAGTGGATTTAGTAGATAGACATGCTACCGACTTAACTATGGTGTCAGATTTTAGTTTTATCAACGTTTAAGTAAAATATACCTAGATTATTGTCGATTTCTATAATATTAGGTACGTTTTACAAATTTTGTAATTATTCAAGCTTTTCCAAATTATGGCAAAACTGTGGCCAAACAGTAGCAAGATTGAGGCCAAAAAAATATTGTTAGCAACCACCCCTCCCGCATGTATTTACTGAGCTTTGTTTAAATGGGTTTGAATACTTTTTAAAATCAAATATTTGATTTTTGTTACTATGCTACAAATTATTTTCAGCCAGTTTCAACCAATTGTTTTTATAGTTTGGTAATGCACGTAAAGGTTTGCTAAGAGTTTGTTTTGAGAAGAGAAAAATAGGTGCTCAAGGTTAAGTTTATGGTGCTGAAAGGCCCGAATTAAAACTTTTTTTTAATTTGTACATATTTGCCTCCAAAACGATTCCCGGAAAGAGGGTAAGAAAGAACAGAAACCTAAGAGATTAAGAAGGATTAAATAGCCAAATTATTATATTTGGCAAGTGCGGATATAGATACATCTAAATATAATATTTTTGAATGAAATATTACACCTTTAAAAGGGAATCAAACTCGGTACCTTTAGCTAAATACGATAATGCACTTATCACTTAGCTATCCATGGGTCATCTAGTGACCATATTTTAAGGCAGAGTCTGTGATGGACATGCGGAAGTTGTCAGCTCCATTTGAAATTGATTACGGATGAGAAAAATGTCAGATACGAATTATTGCACCAGTATTCTCTAAAAATATCACGCTACACTAAACTTTTTGTAGTCTCTTGCCAGAACAGTTTCTTTGGATCAAGCCCTGGTCCCATGGATGTGTCAGGTGTGCTAACCCCCATCCCAGTATTTGCAGGGTAACCTGACCCCACCCGATGATCAAACAGCCCATGTGTGCCCAACTTCCTGGCAAAACCTCGGGGTACGCCCTCATCCCTGGGGTCATTGACCTCTTCCACTTCTTTACACATTTTCCTTCCTCTTTCATTTTTTAATCCGAGTTTTTTTCTGAACCGTCCCTAGAAGAACATCCACCCCCCACCTTCTTGGGGTGGAATATGATATAGCAGGGCCTGATGTATTTTCCATCCTGCCCATCATTGACCACCAGCCCTAGGATCGGGTTGCATTCACAAGGGGGGAGGGAATAACCCATAGAGAATTGGGTTTTTTAAAAATGTATTTAAGAATCTTTAGAAAAAGTGAAACCGCTCCATGAAGGAGCCTGAGTTAACCAACCTTACCTCCAGCAGAGTTCTCTAGATACTAATACTAGTCCTTACTCTCGTGGTTTCTCATCCTCTCTATAGACCAATGTGTGGGATATTCACTTAAACTTCCCCTCCCCAATTTTGTTTCCTTGTTTTTTGTCAAATTATTCGCTCACTGACATTGATCCTATTATTCTTTTCATTTATACGAGTAAGTTTAACCCTCAGGGTCATTAACGACTTAATCTAAGGTTTAAGGGTGGGTAGGGCAGCTTAGAGGAACTGTACACGTATTAGCGTGGATATTAAGTTAAGAAAACCATTGAGATTAATCACATATGCAAACCTTCTCCCAGTGTATCCGGGTTTGATTCTAACCTCAACCTGCACAAAGCCTGACAATTCATTCAGTCTGTGGTGAGATTGACAGCTCAGACCATGAGACCACCGTTTCTGATAGCAAAATTAACTCTGAGACATGAGGTACCATTTCTGGTAGGAAGGATATGAATTGTTGTCAATATCTATTTTTAGCATCGCGTCTGTTCAGGTTATACGCAAGTGTACTAATTATGCTAATGAGTTAAGGATGAGGAAGGTTGAATTTAGAGGAAGTGTGCCCCCATTTGCGTGGAGGGAGAGTGGATTTATTTCTTGTAAAAACGATCCTAAGTACATCCGACCAGTATTTGAACCCCAATATCCCTGTCATGGGTAGTCTTGTTTAGCTCAAGAGTGATGCCTTAGACTATGTGGCCACCGAAGCAGGTTTGTCAACAGTTATTCAGAAGGAATGTATTCCACTAGATGTAGGAGTAGCTATGGTAGAGGAAGGAGACTAAGTGATGTTGAAAGGTATTGAGAAGGAACGTAGGTGAGTATAAACAAGAAAATGTATCTGCTGCGCAATGCGTGCAAATATTTTCTCTTCAAAAAACGGTTTTTGATCAAATATCTTTCTTTTTCTTTTTTCTTCTTTTGCAAGGTAACCTCAAACACAGTTTTTTTGGTGGCTTAAAAACTATGATTCGATTTTCTTACGAATAGGATTCTGGTACGAAGGCCTTACAGGTCACAGACGCAGCTAACACACCCAATACCACTGAAATCGAGAGAGCTCATTCTTAACTAGTACACACAGATTCCCTGAAACCAGTCTATCCCAGACACAACTAACACACCCAATTCCCTTGAAACAGGATATTCTAGACGCAACTAACACACTCAACTCCCCTGAAAAAGGATATTCTAGACGCAACTAACACACTCAACTCCCCTGAAACAGAATAGTCTAGACGTAACTAACACACTCAAGTCCCTGAAACAGGATATTCTAGACGCAACTAACACACTCAACTCCCCTGAAAAAGGATATTCTAGACGCAACTAACACACTCAACTCCCCTGAAACAGAATAGTCTAGACGTAACTAACACACTCAAGTCCCTGAAACAGGATATTCTAGACGCAACTAACACACTCAACTCCCTTGAAACAGGATATTCTAGACGCAACTAACACACTCAACTCCCTTGAAACAGGATATTCTAGACGCAACTAACACACTCAACTCCCCTGAAACAGGATATTCTAGACGCAACTAACACACTCAACTCCCCTGAAAGAGGATATTCTAGACGCAACTAACACACTCAACTCACATGAAACAAGATATTCCAGGCGCAACTAACACACTCAAGTCCCCTGAAATCAGGATATTCTAAAAGCAACTAGCACACCGAAATCTCCTGTTATCAGGAGATTACAGGCACCACATGCACACCTATTTTCGACTTCAAACAAGACCAAAATAAAAACGCAAGAGTACGGAATTAATTATGTAATAAAAATAATTGTTGTTAATGCAGGATAGTTTGCGGTGACAAAAACATGGCGATGTCCTTTTCAATCACGCTCTTTCTCCCCTCTCAACCCTTGATTTATCGGGCACGGGCACGCCACAAAGAAAATATTTCTTCCCACGGTCATCACCGGGAGAGTTTAATTACTCGTACATGAGCACGGTAAAGGTATTACTCATTAATCCCTTTCATGACAACTGTGGTCAACGCCTGTCATGCAAAGAGAGAGTCTGTCGCCCTCTCAAGGACTCACGGCAGTGCTTACACGCCCTCAGAACGTCGGCCTCCTCAGTCGAGAAGCCAGAGGTTGAGTCCCGATCAGTGGCGGCTCGTAGCTAAAATTAATGGAGGTACTGCTCCAGAAAAATTTTAGCCTTTGTTTTAAAATTCTGTAAAAGTAAAAAAATATGTATAAAAAGAAAATATATTCAGGAACTTGATAACATTTTAACAACAAAAAAAAACTTTTCTACTTAATTTTACTTAAATTGTTACAGTTCAAGCTTGATATATTCATTTAAAAATAAAATCCATTCTTCTTGTTTTAATTGGCGCAAAAAGTTCAATAATTTTCTCCTTGATCTCTGGATGACAATTGAGGAAATTTTTCTCCATTGAAAGTACTGCAAGCACATTTAGTCTTTCTGTTAAATAAAAGAACCGAAAAAAAAACGAATCAAATAGAATAGCTAGAAGCAGAATAATAATCTAATTCTACACTCTTTTACACTTTATCACATTCAAGAATATGGTACACGGTTTTTAAGCACAACACATGCTGAGTAAAAAAAACTTCTTTCCACTATCACGTCAGAGCCGGCATTGCGAGAGCAACAGTGCTCTCTCTACCTGGCAGTCCCACCTTCCTCCCACCTTCACCTATGTGCGCATGCTCACAACAGTAAAACACCACGTCGCTGGCACTGTGAAGCGCACAGTTCCATACTAAAGAGTAGAGTAAGATTTTTGTATATTTTTCATAAACGGGGGGATGTCTACTGAAGTACTGACATTAAGCTTAAGGAATATATATTGTAATACAAAAATAAAGAACGAATTAAAAAAAAGCACTCATTATATTACATTTTATCGATAATATCAAGTGGAAATAGGGGGTGCTGCAGTTCCGCAGTGCCTATACACGAGCCGCCAAGGAGGTGTAAGTCAAAGTGAAATTAACCATTTGGGCTATACAAACCCTCATTTTTACAGGAAGCTCACTTTGACCAGCAACATTAACTGAAAGTGAATAAAATTTGGCATCCTAAAATTATATTTTATTTGTTATTAATTCATATGTATCACAAACTAGTACGTGATGGCTATCCACAGGATGAGTCTTAATAGATGAATCATATTCAATTATGTGAAAAATGACAACCTGGACACGAGAATCAAAACCGGGACCTTTTACTTTGCGCGCCAATGCTCTACCACTAAAAAATAGGTATTCTTATGAAAATCAGGTTGTACATGTATTTATATTGATAAAGTCAGGATGAGGAAGATGGATCTGTGAGTTCATCTCACCACTCGCGGGTTTTACTGCCTCCATTGGACGTCAGGGCACTTGATGGGATATAGAACACACAATGTAACTTATAACTGATTTATTTTGAGTTCAATACACAACTAGAAAATTATCACAAGAGTGCTAATGCTCTGAATTTGACAAATTTCATCAGATGATCGTTATTGGCTCTGTTGCGGGGGTAGCAATATGAGTGGTAGAAATATGAGTTGGTAAAACAAAATAATTCAAATACAATTTTATGCTTTAAAAAACTTTAACTTTCGTGGGAGTGGGGAAGTTTCATCTTTCTGGTGCGTGACAGTTACCTGTGACTACGGCTGGAGTAGCGCGCCTACCGCAGCAACAGACCACCGCAACACTGGCCGCATGGGGTGTTTTCCAAGACCAAACTTCAGCCGCAGTCACCAGTAGATTTTGAGATGGATGATAGTATAGATGATCCGAGTGACATAAATTTTTTGGATATTTTGAAGGAGGAAGAATATGACGATGAAATGATTTTAATGTGATTGTAGGGGAGAAGTTAAAGACAGAAAGTGAACACATGTTTGTGTGTCCTTGTACTTAGGATGTTTTAAATACTATACGCATGGATGTTTGGGATACTAACAGATACAACACAATATCCTGTGAGTGGGTCATTAGCACCTTCCAGTTTTCATTGTCTAAACATTTTTAAAATTGTACAAGTGGCAGCAAAAATCCAACTACCGAGTCGATGGTGGCTGCGTTATATGATAGCTCGTGATTCTTAATCGATCACATATTTGTAGCAGACAATTTCCACACGTCCCCACAGACTTTGCCTTAATATATGAGTGAAGAATGGCCATTGATATGGCACGACCCCTGGATAGATCAGTGGCTAGATCATTGGCGTACTAAGTCAAAGGTTCTAGGTTCAAGTCCCGTGTCCATGTGTGATTTTCCAATTTAAATAGTATGATAGATAGATTATGCTATAACCATATTAACAAAAAATAATAGCCGTGCTGCTTAATCCATAATTTTTTTAATAGATTAACACACGCAATTCAATAACAAATACGCAGTGTCGTTACCGTTACAACACTAGCACTGTCACTGTGGCTATAGGCCGCAAGCACTGCTCCGACACACAACTTCATCGCCTCGTGTCGGGGACCAAACTCAAACTGCGCATGCGTGAAGACTGCGACTCCACTATCATCCCCAGTCGCAGATAACTGTGGCAGCTTGGACCATGCACCTTAAATGAAAAAAATTCAATCGAGACCAATCAAGTTTAATTTCTTCAGAAAAAATGTCTATGTATACGCTTAAGGACGAATTACGCTAGTGGGTAAGGAATTGGTAAGGTTGGACTTAGAGGAAGTGAACCCGCATTTGCATGGATAGAGAGAGTGGAAAACCATTTAGGAACCCCCCCACCCCAGTTCACCCGACCGAGATTAAAACCTCGATCTTCTCGTCATAAGCAGTCTAGCTCAACACGAAACTAACGTCTCGTCATTGTCAGTCTAACTCAACACGAAACTAATGCGTTAGCTAACTACGCCACCAAGGTGGGTTTTGTCAAATGAATTACAATAAAGTAATAACCGCACTCACTCTCTCGTGATGACTACAACGCTAGGTGGTAAAATGTGTCACTAACTTTAGGCCTGTTGAAACCAGGTGTGGATGCAGGGAAAGAGAGAAAAGGTAAGTGTTTGTGCATTTCTTACAGAAAAACATTTTCTGCTCAAAATAAATCAAGTATTGCTTCAATAAAAACATACAGTTTAATTTTCTTCCCATTCTAATATCATCATTTTTAGAAAATCACGCAAGGATGTCTTGAAATTTAATAACAACTTTTTCTATTCATTTAAAAAGTTTGTCATCTAATGCCACTATGCTCATGACAGATATTCAAGAACTGTTGAGGTCACCATGTAAGGAAAATTAACTTATATGTTTCTACTGAAGCAATATATGATTTCTTTTGAGCAAAAATAGTTTTGCTATAAAAACTGCAAAAACACTTATCTTTTCTGGCCACCCTCATATCCTAACCGTAACGAATATATTCTCTTCTCCTGGGATTCAATGTACGGAAAATGTTATCGAAATATCTTTATTTCGATATTGCCATTGTTTTGATTTAGTATTTGCTAACAACCTTAATCCTCATTCCCACCCCACGAACCCCACTAGTCCTCCACCCCACCCACATTTGATGATTTAATATACCTACAGATATAATGGGCTTTAGGTGGCATCTCCCCAACCCAGCCCTTTCACCTACTTAGTAGGCACAAGCCGCCACTGAGAATACTTTACCGGAAAAATTTGACCGCTAGGTGGTTATAGTCAAATTATCTGTCTTTCATCACCGTTGACGGAGATATTAGGGTTCAAATACCACTCCGGTAGGGCTGAACAAGTGATTTTCCCCTTTTTTGTTCCATCCAATCTCCAAACTAAGATATCATATTCTGAAAATTGAAAAATCACACCTGACACGGGAATCGGACCCGGGACCTTTGACTTAGTACGCCAATGCTCTCTAACCACCGAGCTATCCAGGATTCGTTCCATACCCATGGTCATTCTTCACTCATATTTTAAGGCAGAGTCTATGATGGACGTGCGGAAATCATCGGCTACAAATGTGTGATTTTTATTAAGATCACGAGCTATCAGATTTTGTAGCCGACGATTTCTGCACGTCCATCATAGACTCTGCCTTAAAATATGAGTGAAGAATGACCATGGGTATGGGATGAATCCTGGATAGCTCAGTGGTAAAATCATTGGTGTATTAAACCAAAGTTCCCGAGTTCGATCCCCTTGTCCCGGTGTCATTTTTCAATTTTCAGAATATGATATCTAGATGGAGTAATCCTCATTAAAAAGTATAAATGATAGCTTTGGCTCTTTGATTCCAATCTAAGGATTAAATAATCTCGATGGCTTAAAAAATATGATGTAATCGGCAAACAAAAGTAGGCACCACCCAGTTTCGGTAAGGACATGACATATAAATATGACGAAAGATTTATCTAGAATACTGACATGACTCACTATCCATAAACACCCGTGACAACACCAATGCTTTTTGATTGTCAAAGCAAAAAAACTTGGAATTGTCTTTATCATCACTACAGATTTTTCAAGTTAAACCAAAAACATAGCATTTTTTAGGTTAGAATCCCATTTATGTCAAAAACACAAAGTTTTCATGATTTATCTATGCTATTCTGGCGTCATGGTATCAAAATAGATTTTCTTTTTCAATCTGCTCATTATATTTTAATATAACGCTCGAGATTTAAACAGGATTAAAGTTAAGTTTCGGATCACGTCATCTTATTCTAGTTAGTGAATCCCCCGCTAGAGGCGGATGAGAAATTTCAAGGCCAAGTCAAGTTGTCCAATCACGACTTGCTGGTTTAGTCCAACAGTGGGTGATGTTTTAGCATCTTCAGTGTGGCAAGTCCAGGGGTGACCATAAATTCAGGGAGATAATCAAAGATGTGGCCACAGCCCCAGTGAGACAAGCCCAGGGGTGGCCAAAACTCAAGTCAGGCAAGTATATGGGTGTCCACAACTCCATTGAGGTAAATATATGGATGGCAACAACTACAGTGCGTCAAAGTTAGCTATTTTAAGGAAAAGGTGTCAATGGAGTTGGCTAATGCCACCGTATACTCCTAAATAAAAGGTATATATTCTATTCCTGTGACCATGCTATTTTACAGCTACACAAATACGATGTTTTGTCAGAGGCCACATCATGTATTCAATAAAGTTACCATATTTTGGGTAAGTAGCCACCATACTTATTAACCCCACCATAATCACCCCAAACTAGTAACGCCTTTGAAGTGAGTTAAGCAAGGTCGGTTCAAACTAAACCTGAACGGGAAATTAATTTTATCCTTAGGGAGTTTTAAGAATTTCAAGGCCTTTTAAATAAAGTGGCCACATCACCACACTCAATACAAACTAACTTAACTTGGGACAGTATTTATCATCCGTCACGCAGATAATATTTTCAATTTCCATAATATACAGATGTTAAGCTGTCTCTCGTGTGGTTAGTAGGCCTACGTGCATGAGAAACTATCCAAAGTAGATAGACTTTATAAATCAAAAGGGAGTTCCTCAAGTATTGTTTATACATGGTTTTCATATGGGGGTAACGCGGTAACATCCGCCAAGGATTGGACTTGCAGCTAATCTGTGCAAGACGCCGGACTTGGTCTACCCCTGGAATTAGACAGTTTATACAAGGCAGGAGGTCAAGGGCTTGACCTCAAGTGAGGAATTGGGCCCCGCAATCAAGGCCCGCCTCGCACCCGCCTAGAACATCGCAAAAAACACCTAGAGTTCTAGAAAAAAACAGCTGGTCATTACACCACACAAGTGTTCTAGTAGGATACAACCATAAGAAGTTGATGAGCTTTTGGCGTTACTCAAGGTCCTAGTCTAGCTTCCTTTATTACAGTAAACAATCAAAAGGTAGGTAGGTAAATGGGGGGTACGAGGGGAGGGGGGGAGGGGGGCAAATGTGTTCTTCTAACGCAACAACACTTAAACTGATGACGGTGCGGAACGCTATTTAACACTTGGTTAGATAAAAAATAAACAAGATGACTGGTTATAAATCTCCTCTGTCATCAACAGTGAGTACATGGGCGTGATATGTTGGTACTCTACGTTACAAATCAACATAAAAAAAAGCTCATGTAAGAGAAAAACAAAGTCAATTAGGTCATGTTGACTGGACTGTTCCAAAAGCCCTGGTTTTCCTTCGTATATTACGTTTCGTTAAATTATGTTTTATTCATCGACAAAGAAAAGGGGAGAGGAGACTGATATTTTTTGTTTCTACACGTATGGCCAACATTAAATACTTGCAGGTAGCATGTGCAATCCACTAAACTAAGGTTCGCGAGTTTAATTTACAATTACGGCTGAAAAATGTACCGAATCCCCGGTGAAATTGGGGCTTCCCCTTTCAGAGCAATGAATTAATGGTAGAGAAACTGGGTGTTATGTCTGTTATATAATAATTTAGTCTGTAAGCCTTGTGCTGATACAATCAGTTTGTTCAGAAAGGGAACGTAAAACACCCAACATTACAATGATTTTCATTTCATTTTAATAAAAATTCACTTAATTTTCATTTAAGATCTAAAAGAAAATTACATAGTTGATTTCATATTATCAAATAAATATATATACAAATAAGTAATACAATTTTAAGTGTTTAAATAGTATCTGGATAAATGGGGAGGGGAGGAGTTTTACATTGCGTGGCTACCACAGGCAACGCTGGGTATTTCTGCTAGTATTTAATATTCCTATGTGAGGGCTGTGGAAATGGGAGTTTTGAAATTTCAATTCTTAAAATAATAAACTACTTTTCAAAGTACAGTATTGAAATATGTCAGCCAAGTATAGGGTCCATCCCAAAAAGCCATAAAGCTATGACAATTTTTAAATTTCAAAATTAAACACTGAAATATGAAGAGAGGAAGGAATGCTCCCAAAATTTTCCAAAACTAATAGAAAAAACAAAAACTTTAGGTAGAGCAGAAAATTGAAATTGTTAGTAAATGTAAAGGGACAGCCACCCCCCAAAAAATAGAAGACTACACAAATTTTAAATTTTAAATAGGGACACAGGAAATGGTTTTGGCTGGAAGTTTCCAATGTATCTTACTTCGTTTCACTTATCTTATCATCGTTCCTAAGCAAAGATACTTGTCAATGTTCATTTCTGCATTAATTTTGTGGGATAGGTAATATTTTGTTTAAAAGATTTAGTATATTTTAGTTTATTAAATGCCATAATTGTTTTGAATGTTGAAACATTGACAAATAAATAATTACGATGATAATCGAAATGGTGACGTCATTATCAAGAACAATGCGATAAATCAGACACTGACCTTGGACGGTGTCTCGGCGTTGAGGTTATGTCTGGTTCTCTGATGTGCTTCTCGAATGGAGCTGAAAAAGGTCGATGGTATGCGCACGGGGGGAAGGGGATGATTTCACACTTGCCGCAACATTTCTTATAGTAGGATCGCAATGAGAACCTTTTAGAATATGGTTGTATACAAATATTTAAACAAATGCCTCTTTTCATTTAACATTGTGATGATGGAATAATTGTGAAAATAACACCCTGGTAGGGATTTGAAACCTGATCGTCCAGATTTAGGTGCTTTCCACTCTACCAACTGAGGTATTCGAGATATCCTCATTGTCCGTGTGGAGGTACATCAATTCGTTTGAAGGTTTATATAGTGGAGTGACACACTTACAAAGCGGTCCTGGGTAGCTCAGTCGTTAGAGCGATTGGCGTGTAGAGTCGGGCGACCATTTTATATCTATACACAGCTCAATTTGGAACAGCACATCGAAGAAAGCTCACTACAGTTATCTCACAACTGTTAATATTGATACCATACATAAATTAACCGCCTTAGAACTTATGGCTTGGTGTATGAATACATTAAATACAATTTAATAGATTGTTGAAATATAAGACACGGCTTACCAAAGCGATCCTTCTTTACTTCTAAGAGTAAGAGAGAGCTCATTCGTTCAATATAGCATGAGTCATACTACTTACGTTTAGAATAAAAATAGCATTTCTCCTTTTTTTTTCTAGGTTAAAATAAAAGAGAAATACTATATTCTATGAATACTTCCTGGTTAAGTTACGTCTCTGCCAGATGAATCATGAAATAGAAATACAACATATTTATTATTAGCAATTTTCCTGCTATATATTGTGGCTTGTATGGAAATAAGTACAACTGTCAACATTTAATAATACGGCACAATCGTACATACTTCTTCGTGTATTCTAATATATGTTGGAACAACATTTTCAAAAATAGGTTTTCAGTAAACCACCCTCAAATAGGGTATCCTCAAAAATAAACATATAATTTTGCTACACATAAAGAAAACCACCTTATGTGTAGATTCTAAACAAAATGCTTAAAGCAGTTTTTACTAAATTTAAAATTTTCGAAAATCAGCCAACAATTAATTAACCCTAAATTTTTTCTTATTTATAAAATAAAAAAATATATTTTTCTAATTATGTAGAACAGTTTTCAGATATCCAATTTTATTTAGATTGTAAATAAACGTTTTGAAATATTAATTTGTCTAAGATAGGTCATAAGTGAATTAATTTATTTTTGAAAAATAATCATATATTCTTATATATTATATAAAAAAAACTCCAGCTAGAAGTTTTAAACAAAATCGTTAAATATGTTTAAGAAAATCGATTTAAAAAAATTAAATCATAAGTAAACTACTTTTAAATGATTTTTTTATTTACCATGAAAAACACTACCCATATATTTATTTTAAACATAATCGTTTAAACCATTTGCAAAAAGAAAATATATAAAAGAAATGGTCAAAAATAAAACATTAGTAAAATAGTCTTAGCTTAAGGGATAGGATCAAAATTTTCGTAAAAATCTTCAAGGAACGGTTAAATATAAAGTTCGATCAAAAGCCATCAAACATTATGGCTCTAGCCCCAAAGACATCTACGGACAGACAGAATTCAAGACCCACTTTTTTATGTCTGGGAACACATACAACGTAAAGAATAATCATCAAAATACCATCAGATCCATACACATATTATTTTCGAGGGGGAGGAATATTGTGTATAGGGGCTAGGGGTTATGGGGTGGGGGTGGGGGTGGGGAGGGGGGAGGTGCCTTGTAATGAATTTCTCTAATAGAGATGCAAATAATTATGTCAACATTAATATCTTCTTGAAGAATTTTAGGGTTTTAAAAAATATAATTGAGGTTGTAGGGGCTGTGAATTTTATAATAGACCTACTCGTGTAACCTATGGCGATAATATTTAAGGTCGACACCTAATTGAAAATAGACAGTCTCACGCTGGGGTATACCTTAAGGTGCTAGAACATTCAAGAAGAAATTCACAAGTGCCAGAGACCAACTGGTTTTATAACGTTCCTGAGTGGAGCCGTCAGGCAGTAGGAGAACAAAGAGGGGACGAAGAAAATACAAATACCAATACAATTTTAACTATGAACCCCATATTAAATTACACTATTCGATATACAAAGTTTCATTCTATAGTGATATTCAAGCTAACTTTCGTTTTCTTATGTGTAAATTCTGACTTTTAAATTAAAAAGTTTGACTTCTGAACTATATTTTTAAGTCAATATAATATGTATAGAGAAATATAAAATAGTTTGGTATTGATTCCGGCGAACACCAAACTCGTGTTCTGTTGAAGGTTATGCCAATATTTAATCCAAGTGCAACATATTTTGGTCACTAGCTCAGCAACATAGGCATAGTGGCCATTCTATAGTTTTAACATCCCTAAAACATAGTTCAATTATCTTAAAAAGATGTTTTGTGTCCATTTAAAAAATACATTTATTTGTCTCTAGCCATTGATTTTGAGCTCAGATATGATAGTTATTGTTAAAGTCTCTGAAAATGAGCTTATTTAGTCTTTATATTTATTTTAAAAATATTATTAAATTTAAATTGTAAGGTTTTTATGCCTTAAAGAACATGTGATACCTTTTACCTCCATTTTGGCGTGTACTATATTTTTGTAAATAACAAACCACTTTTAAAACAACGTGATATTTCTGGACGTATGCAATATGGCTCATTTCCCTGATAGGCGCCCTCTCCACTACTCCCACCTTGTTGGTAGGTATTAAACATGTTCTGGGAATATTTTTATAGATTATTCAGGTTTTCAAACAACTTCCAGCTAACCGAGTAGTTACACTTTACAAGAGATAAACATGCACAGTACGTTCTTATTCTAAATCTTTAAAATACGCTTTTAAAACTTTGAATAGCAGTTTCAGTGACCAAATCAAATCTTAAATTTGTTTCCCTTCTCTCATTTAACTTCTGTTTTTTTTTTCATTTACTGCTGCTTGAAACAAATTTCACCTGTTTAAGGTCACACCAGTGATTAACAAGTTGATTTCAAAATTTGTAATAAGTATTCATCCATTAAATATAATCATCTATAGTCAAACATGAAAAGAGCAATTGACAAAAACAAAACAAATTGTATTCTTCCATCAGTCATTGCGTCATTGATGTCGAAGGACATGTATTGATAATAGTGATGGAGGACGATACAAAGACGATGATGAGACAAAAGATCATAATTATGTCTAAACTTTCTGTTTTAAATCGAGTGTGCCCCCTCCCCTTCCCGTCACCCCCTAAAAATGTAGTTAGCCTTGGTGAGGTCATAAATGCCCCTGTATGTGTGAGTATGTAATCAATTGCTCATAGAGCGAGAAGATGAATAAACACGTATTGGGAATTACAAGTAGACTCAAGGTAACGTGGATTTTCAATTTCACGCTCCGGGCGACCTTCGTACCGCCGGCAAAAAACATTACCATAAGAAGAAATATGATGTATTCTGTGTGGTTTGTTTGGCATAGAAAAACTCATACTTTGGACGTACAATGCCCAACAGTGCTTGAAAATGAGTTATAGTGCATAACAATGCCTGATAATGTCTGACAATTTCATTCATAAGATAGACCTAAATATTATTATAAATATAATATACTAATTAAGTAGCGGCTCATGGGTGGATGCAAAACAAGTAGTGCTTGGTAAACTCTACTCCCTCTAATTCCGTATCAAATTTGACTTTTAAATCCATTAAACATACATTTGATTATTACATTATTGTGTGTGGTTGGTCAAATTTAAACGATTAAGGAATAGTTTACTAGTTTAGTCCTGTTTGCTCTGGCAATAACTCACGAGCCGATGGTGGGAGGTCCGACATCTTAGCTCAGTCGCTAGCATGTCTGCCTCCTAAGCTAAGGCTCCCAGGTTCAATTCCTGGCATGGTTGATTAAGTTATCATTGGTGAAATGTGGGTTTCCCCCTTCACAGCGATGAATGGCTGGGGGCTGGATGTTGTGTCTGTTGTAGATTTAAATTAGTTTATAAGGTGGGTCTTTATATAATCAGTTGATTTAGAAAATAAATTTTAAATACCTCAAATAAATAATTGAAAAATGATATTGACAGGACAGTTTAATAATATAGCCCGGTAAAGCCATGCTTACCCTGGCAACAACCCACGAACCAATATTGTGAGAACAGTTTACTAGTACAGTCTCGTCAATCCTTGTTTGTCCTAGCAACAACACCATGAACTGCCACTGAGAAGACAGTTTACTAGTACAGTCTCGTCAATCCTTGTTTGTTCTAGCAACAACAGCATGAACTTCCAGTGAAAAGACAGTTTACTAGTACAGTCCTGTCAATCCTTGTTTGTCCTAGCAACAACACCATGAACTGCCAGTGAGAAGACAGTTTACTAGTACAGTCGTGTCAATCCTTGTTTGTTCTAGCAACAACAGCATGAACTTCCAGTGAAAAGACAGTTTACTAGTACAGTCCTGTCAATCCTTGTTTGTCCTAGCAACAACACCATGAACTGCCAGTGAGAAGACAGTTTACTAGTACAGTCTCGTCAATCATTGTTTGTCCTAACAACAACAGCATGAACTTCAGTGAAAAGACAGTTTACTAGTACAGTCCTGTCAATCCTTGTTTGTCCTAGCAACAACACCATGAACTGCCAGTGAACAGACAGTTTACTAGTACAGTCCTGTCAATCCTTGTTTGTCCTTGCAACAACACCATGAACTGCCAGTGAAAAGACAGTTTACTAGTACAGTCCTGTCAATCCTTGTTTGTCCTAGCAACAACACCATGAACTGCCAGTGAGAAGACAGTTTACGAGTACAGTCTCGACAATCCTTGTTTGTCCTAGCAACAACACCATGAACTGCCAGTGAAAAGACAGTTTACTAGTACAGTCCTGTCAATCCTTGTTTGTTCTAGCAACAACAGCATGAACTTCCAGTGAAAAGACAGTTTACTAGTACAGTCCTGTCAATCCTTGTTTGTCCTAGCAACAACACCATGAACTGCCAGTGAGAAGACAGTTTACTAGTACAGTCTCGTCAATCATTGTTTGTCCTAACAACAACAGCATGAACTTCCAGTGAAAAGACAGTTTACTAGTACAGTCCTGTCAATCCTTGTTTGTCCTAGCAACAACACCATGAACTGCCAGTGAACAGACAGTTTACTAGTACAGTCCTGTCAATCCTTGTTTGTCCTTGCAACAACACCATGAACTGCCAGTGAAAAGACAGTTTACTAGTACAGTCCTGTCAATCCTTGTTTGTCCTAGCAACAACACCATGAACTGCCAGTGAGAAGACAGTTTACGAGTACAGTCTCGACAATCCTTGTTTGTCCTAGCAACAACACCATGAACTGCCAGTGAGAAGACAGTTTACGAGTACAGTCCTGTCAATCCTTGTTTGTCCTAGCAACTACACCATTAACTGCCACTGAGAAGACAGTTTACGAGTACAGTCGTGTCAATCCTTGTTTGTCCTAGCAACGACACCATGAACTGCCAGTGAGAAGACAGTTTACGAGTACAGTCCTGTCAATCCTTGTTTGTCCTAGCAACAACACCATGAACTGCCAGTGAGAAGACAGTTTACGAGTACAGTCCTGTCAATCCTTGTTTGTCCTAGCAACAACACCATGAACTGCCAGTGAGAAGACAGTTTACTAGTACAGTCGTGTCAATCCTTGTTTGTCCTAGCAACAACACCATGAACTGCCAGTGAGAGGACAGTTTACTAGTACAGTCGTGTCTAACGTTGCTTGTCATATGATTAATGTTATTAATATTATTTAAGAGATGACCTTGATATATACTTTTAAAAGGTTATTTGTTTGACTATTCGACTCTCTATACTCACTTAATCCCTCATATATTAACTGAGGTACCTTACCATGTCCCTGGACGACTGATAATACAGATAACCAATTTGCAAAAGTAAAATTTTAACTAAATCAAATGTATTTTATATTTATTGAATTGACCTCAAGTAACCATAAAACCTTTAGTTAAAATATATACTCATTAAAAGAATACTTTTCCAGTATTTTAAAATTAAAAGGATTGTCTGACACAATCGTACATTGTTTCACAATATTAGTCTTGAGTTTGTGGATTCATTTTCAAAAATTGGCTACCAGCAAACTACACTCAAATTATTATTTTAGAAAAAACCCAACATTCATTCTTTTTATCATAAAATCACTTGTCGGATACACATTTTGAATCAAATCGTTAAATGCTCTTGTTTTTAAATTTAAATGTTTAAAATCAGTTAGAGGTAAACTACCCTTATATATGTTCCTCCAAAAAACGAGATCTACATAAAATTTAGAATATGAAACACTCTCAACTTAAAAAAAAAATTGTTTGAATGATTTTTGAGATATTCCTAAATGTTCACAAGTCAATAATTAGTAAAATACCCTTAATTTTATATTTAGAAACAAAATAACAGTTTGGCCTTCATATATGATTTCAAACGATCTAAATATCAAGTTTGAACGAAGTTAGTAAATCGTTTTGGCCGTAGCCCAGACATATTCAAGAAACAAACAGAATAATGTGAAACCCACTTTTTATAGTTCTGCAGAAAACTAAAAGTTAAGACTCCTCATAATATCGAGATCAAAAATGTTTATGATTAAAACAATTTATTTGTAATTTTGATAAATTAAAAATCCAATTTAATATGTAAAGTAAATAAAAATATTATTGAAAGTCGTTACATAAAAATATGTAGGGTCTACCATGAAAATATAAATTAAACGAGTTAATCAATTATTTCAAGAGAGGGTACTTTTAACCACACCAAACTGAAAATAATTAATTGGGAAATACATAAATATTAACAATTAATGACGATACTATCCTTTCTATGCGCTCTACCATAAACCTATACAATAAAATATTTGAAGAAACAAATGATACCTAGTCCATTAAATTAAGATAAAATATATATGAAAAGGGCCAAGTTAAATTACGCAAAGCAGAGTCTTGCAAATAAAATTAAACATTACCAAAATATAATAAATGCTTTGACATAACATTGAGTTAGGTTAGCACAAGAAAACCGTCAACTAAGTTACAAATATTTTTAGGGAAATTGTTAGATATACTTGAGCTATGTTTGGGAACAACATTAATCATGCATGCAGGGCCGTATTAACAGCATTTTGAGCGCTTGGCAAAATAATGCTCTTGGGCAAACTACCCACTCATTCACGGGAATAAAAAAAATGTAAATGGTTGATAAAATTAAACCTTTAGATTCATTGGTACTTTCAACAAAGTCAATGTTTAGACATAGAAAAAACAATAACATGTGAAGTGAGGATTACTTAACATAAACTTTTCAACATAATCAGCCTTGAAAAACATATACATTTCAATATATAAATAATAATTAATTGATAGATTGATCAATATGGATTGATAAATAATTTATTAATAATCAGCACAAATGTTTGCGAATTTTCTTTATTGAAAATTGTTTCCTAATTGGCTCGAGGTCATTGGTCTTCAAAATATCAGTTTTTATATATTATTCATTAAATATTATCTAGATTAATAATATCTCATGGGCTCTTTTCTATTACTAAATTAAGTTATTCTTTTAAATTATTTTATAAGTATATTCAAACTGATGATAATAATAATAATAATAATAATAATAATAATAATAATAATAATAATAATAAATCAGTTGGTGATAGATTTGCCCGGTCGCATTGCTTCTAGAATAGTAGGATTCAAGTAACATCAATAGCTCTGAATTGAATGAAAAAACACACATCTCTCTGCACAATTAATGGAAGAAACTTACATCTCTCTGCACAGTTATTGATTAAATAAACATACATATCTCTGCACAGTAATCAAATGAAGAAACATTTATCTCTCTGCACAATTAATGGAAGAAACTTACATCTCTCTGCACAATTTATTGAAGAAACATACATATATCTGCTCATTTGGTGGAAGTAACGTTCCTTTCCTCTTTAATATTAATGTAGATAACATTCCTTTCTCTGACCATTATTGCAAGTTTTGTCAATCTTAATTAACCTTTAATGTATGTCTGATCTATTTCTCTGGCCATTAATGCAGGCTAAATCCATGTATATGACAATTGATATAAATAATATAACTTTTTCTGACCATTGATACAAATAACATCAATCTTAATCAAACATTGATCGAAGTAACATCCATCTCTTTGCACCATTAAGCCAAGAAACATCTACCAAGTTCCTCAGATCTGTATCAAAGGTGACAATGTTTGATGAGAGACGAGTTGAGGTCTTCTCTCTAATCCCCGTCTGATAAGTGGGCGTGACTCCTCGTGACTGGGCGAGGTCACCGGCTGGAATCATCCCGCTCTGCGTCGAGAGTTCAGGGTTCAATTCCAAGGTGAACCATCGTGTGGACATTCACTTGAGTGAACCCCAGAGGACAAGGCCACCCACTTGTGGTAAACACATCATTTTCAGTAAAGGATTATTCCTTATGTTCCCTACTCAACTACTGGTAGGATTAGGTGGGTGGTTGACGCCTGTGACTCTGACTTGCATAGGCCAGGAATTAATCCGCAATTTAAGAGGTTCCAAAATTTCCTCGGGAAGAGAAGGGGGAAGCTCAATCAAAAGGAGGGGTTAGAATGATTTTGAAATTTGGATTACTCTACAATCTATCTGAAGAAGGTAACACTTTTTTTCTGCCTTTAGTTGCCAAAATTTATAGTTAGAAATTAATGGGAACTGTAATTTAGAAAATACAATCTTATCGTTTGGTCAAAATTGGAAAAATGTCTCTCTATAACCGGTGTCATCTCATAATGGGAACTGTAGTTTAGAAAATACAATCTTATCTTTTGGTCAAAATTGTAAAAATGTCTCTCTATAACCGGTATCATCTCATAAGTATTGATACTATCGATCAAAATTGACAACTTCATATTACATGATTTGACGTATGAGAACATATGAAAGTAGTTTTAGTAGCTTTTGTAACTGTCAGAAACCTCCTCCCTACCGTGTTCTTATAATCGCAAAACTGTGATTCAGAAATAACCTTGAGACATAAACTTGACTTGAACCAAATGTATCTTGTTCAGTATTGTGACAATAGTAGCAAATTATGTTGGACGTATTAGAAAAGACGTAAACATTAAATTCTTTATTTTAAAATGTGAACATGTATACATTTTGCCATACACGCTTTATTATTTAACGTTAATTCAAAATTACATACAAACTAATTTATAGTCCTTTCATGAAATTAAATTTTTATTTTTTATCTATATGAGGGATTAAACGTGGACTTTATGAACGCAATGATTATATCAGAACACGAGAATTTCTATGCGTGAGAGCGAAAAGGCCAACTAATTTAATTTTGCAGGGAAGGGTGTTTTCACATACCTTCCAGGGTTGTTTTACATGGCACACTCGACATGGAACAATCGGCTTTACTTTACCTCCGCAGGAAGTTGTGCTACATATTTTATCACTCAAGAAAAGTATTTTTACCATGAATATTTGAACATATGAATATCGAATCCTGAGGCGAACCTTCTACCTTAAGCCACCGAGGTCAACTATGTAAATTCTATAAAGTGTGGTCAAAATATATTGAAAGATATTAAAAACAGTACCATATAAAGAAAAATTAAAACCTGAAAAGTGAAGTCAATTTAAGAGCTTTTGGGCTTGCGCACCAATTCCATACCACTGAGTTTGTCTTGTTCAATGTGATACTTTACTTCATTACTGTTTACAGCCTGTAGCGTGAGTCAGTTTTTTATTCAAGCTATATATTTTTCACTGCCGGCTTGCTAGGCCTGTCGTAGTTTCATATGCCTTAAATTATAGCTAAGAAAGGCACAACATCCAGTCCCCAGCCATCAATTCACCACTGTAAAAGGGTAAATCCACATTTCATTAATGATAAATTGATTAAAAATGCTGGGAATCAAACCTGGGGCCCTTAGTTCAGTAGATAGACACGACTTCCTGGGTGACCCACCTGGTACAGCTCTGTGATTGGTTGAATTTGGTCACGTGACCACGCCCTAGATCTCTGATTGTCTGTTGGTTTTCCCCATCCCCTCCTCCTGAACCCCTTTCCAGTGTTCCAAACTTGTTTATTCTTGTCTCATTTGTTTTTATTTGTGTTCATTGTTTTTAATGAGTGCTCAATATATATTTATGTATGCTCATTGCTTTTATATTTGTGTATATTGGTTATTTATGTCTGGTTAGTATTCGTATGGGCGTTGGAGTTTTTTATTGGTGTGGGGGAGTTTATGGTCGTAGGATTGGGATGGGGCGTTGGAGTTATTTTACTTATTTATTGGCATGCAGTCCACAGTAACGGGCGCTCCTTACACGGCATCGCTAGTGAGCATCTTCTCTGCCAAGCCGCTTAGCGAATAGTGTGACCACTGAACAGCTGATAGCGTGTCACGGCCGTAAGGCCCCTTTCACTTTTCCTTCACTCCCCCACCCTCCTTACATCGTTACGAACGAACTAAGTTACACTGACTGCTCCCTCTCACAAGACACTGTTGGACTGCCTGGCTTTCATTTCTTCCCTCCCTCCCCTCAATTAAACATACCCCCTCCTCAGTGGGGTTCGTCAGATGTCACCAACTCGTTATAAATTTTGAAAGAGGGTGGCAACGACCTTGTAGAAGAGTCATGAATCCCCAAAAACACTTGGTTTTTCCCGGTGTCGTCATCGCATTGTCGCAACCCCCTATGTGGTAATGGGTTTTTTCGCAACTAGAGAGCATTGACACAGCTTTGATTATGCACAATCAGGGGCCTCGGAATCCTTACGGTGATTTATAATCGTCAGTTAGGGGCCGCTATCCCCCCATCCCAAAAAGTCTACAAAATCGATTGTTTGGTATCGTCCGTCGACATGCGAGGATCTAGGTATCAGCTATGGGGATGATTAAGAAAATGTTAAGGAGCGAGAAATACCTACATTTTACACGGCGGGGATTCGATTTCCCTCCCACCATAATTAGGTGGGCCTGACACTTAGACGGCGTGCACACCTGGATACGGGTTCCTGGCCGTAAGACCCTTAACTTCCCCTCACTCCTCCTCCTTCAAGGCATGTGTCGTAATCATTTATGTGGTAATGGGTTTTCCCTCATGACTGGTTACAGTTTGGCGGCTTGACAAGTCAAGTCGAGACAGAAATAGGACACGACCTTGAATGATGTAGCAATGGGTTTTCCGGTGACTCATACCTGGTTCCAGTTTGACGAATTGACAATACATGAATAGATCACGCGACCTTGAATGATGTCACAACACTGCACCTTCTATGTGATAATGGGTTTTTCCCGGTGATGTCGCAACTAGAAAGCATTGACACAATTCTAATTATGCACAATCAGGGGCCTTGAAAGCCTAATGGTGATTTATAATCCTCAGTTAAGGGCCACTATTCCCTACCACAAAAGTCTACTAAAATTGGTTCTTTGGTATCGTCCGTCAATATGCTTGGCTGTAGGTATTCGTCATGGACCGGTGGAGTAAGGTAGTAATGTTCCAGAGCTTACGTGGAGTGAGGGAGAGTAGAAAACCACCCCAATTCACCCGAGTGGGATTCGAACCCACTACCTACCCCGCCATAACTATATGAGGGACACGTACCATTTCTGGCAAAACGTGCGGTAAGGATCATTAAGAAAATGTTCCGAAGGGAGAAATACCTACAGTCTACACGGTGGGGATTCAATTTCCCCCCCACAAAAATTAGATGAGCCTGACATTTAGACGGCGTATATATCGGAATTCAAACCTCGATATCTTTAGCATGGCTAATGTCTCTTATAACGGTCGTACTTCTTTCTGAGTCACCCCCACCATTTTCGAAGGGGCTTTGCTGGTTGACCAGATTTTTCTAGACCACGTAGAATGTGTACCCACATTTGATTGTAGTGAGAAAATCAAACGTCGATCACTCTGTCATCGGCCATCTAGTGACACCTTAGACCATGTGACCATCGATATAAGCATACAAATTTAGATGGCACGCACACCGGGATGCGTACCTCGATATTTTTAGCGCAGCTAACGACTGTTAGAACAGTCGTACTTCCTTCCGGCACCCTCATCATTTTCGAAGGGGTTTTGCCGGTCGACCAGCTTTTTCTAGACCAGGTAGAATGTGTACCCACATTTGCTTGGAGTGAGAAAATCAAACGTCAATCACTCTGTCATCGGCCATCTAGTGACGCCTTAGACCATTCGACCATGGATGCAAGTATACCAATTTAGATGTTGCGCACACCGGCATTCAAACCTCAATATCTTTGGGACAGATAATGTCTGTTAGAACGGTCGTACTTCCTTCCGAGTGCACCCCATCATTTTCGAAGGGGTTTTGCCGGTCGACCAGCTTTTTCTAGACCAGGTAGAATGTGTACCCGAATTTATTTGGAGTGAGAAAATCAAACGTCGATCATTCTGTCATCGGCTGTATAGTGACGCCTTAGACCATGTGACCATCAATGTATATATATACAAAAAGTATTATAAAATACATAGATACGGTAGATTGCTACCCAAGGACCTAATCTTTTTTTGCCAGTGAAGGAGTTCAAATATGGTCGGATGAATTGATGGTTTTTTCCCCAAATGGTTTCATTATCTCCCTTCGCGCAAATAAGGAATCAAACGTTGATCACTCTCTCATCGGCCGTCTAGTTACGCCTTAGAACATGCGACCATCGATGCATGTATACAAAATGTATTATAAAATGCATTGTGACGATAGATGGCTACCCAAGGACCTAGTTTTTTTTCCAGTGATGGAGTGAAATATGGTCGGATGAATTGTCAGGATTTTTTGCAAATGGTTTCATTATCTACCTTCACGCAAATTAGGGCACATTTACCTTTTAAATTATTCATAACTAGCAATCCCACATAGCATTGCCCGTGACTCAATGTGGTATTGTGTTAAAATATAGCCTAATTAAAAAGGTAATTAAAAATACGGCTTCGAGGTGCATTCGGAACCCCTCCCGTACACCTATGTTAAAAATTTAATATCTCTGCGTGCCGTAGATTTGGCTGGGCATCGCACACAAACAAACAAACAAACAAACTTCCTTTTATTATTATAGATTCCTGTTCCATTAATATAATTATGCGTATAGCCCAGACGGGCGTCCCGGCTTGTAAGAGAGAAAACATATATATGCAAGAATAAAGAAAATAATAACAAGATCGAAAATCTCAATTTCGAGATTTATTCCCACTGCACCCCAACGAGATTCTAACCGAATCCTAGAGATGAACATGACAGATGAGCAATGTCTCACCGAACTACAGTCCCATTTTCATAGGAACAACTAGAAAAGCCACTTGATCTAATTTCACGTATTCATACGTCAAGACAAGTGATCTGCAGCAACCTATTTTGATATACTATTAATACCTATAAAATATCACTGATACTGTAATATTATTTTATAAATGCTGTCTGACAAAAGTTAGTATTTCCTAAAAGTCTATTTGTAGAAAAATTGGAATATACCTATAAACAGTTGTTTTTCCGCATCATTTTTTACTACCGGTTCTGCTTCTTCTTTCAATCTGTTATAATATTTGGTTTGGTTGAAGTGTACGTAGAGAAAAGCCAGCCTCGTATAGATTGTTAACTCTCTAAAAAGAGTGCAGAGTGAGGTTCGAATCCCGGTGTACACGCCATCTAAATGTCAGGCTCATCTAATTCTGGCGGGGGGAAATGGAATCTCCGCCGTGTAAACTGTAGGTATTTCTCCCTCCGGAACATTTTCTTAATGATCCTTACCACAAGTTTTGCCAGAAATGGTACGTGTCACTCATATAGTTATGGCAGGGGAGGTAGTGGGTTCGAATCCCACTTGGGTGAATTGGGGTGGTTTTCTAGTCTCCCTCACTCCACGTAAGCTCTGGAACATTACTACCTTACTCCTCCGGACCATGACGGATACCTACATCCACGCATGTTGACGGACGATACCAAACAACCAATTTTAATAGATTTTTGTGGTGGGTATAGAGGCCCCTAACTGAGGATTATAAATCACCGTATGGCTTCCGAGTCCCCTGATTGTGCATAATTAGAGCTGTGTCAATGCTCTCTATTTGCGACATCACCATAAAAATCCCATTATCACATATAAGGTGCAGGGTTGCGACATCATTCAAGATCATGATCTATTCATGTCTTGTCAATCCGTAAAACTGGCGCCAGGTATGAGTCACATAAGGGGTTGCGGCACATTCCTTGAAGGTGGGAGAGTGAGGGTAAGTTAAGGGGCCTTACGACTGAAACCACGAATCCTGGTTTGCATGCCGTTGAATTGTCAGGCTCATCTAATCATGACGAGGGGGAAATCGAATCCCTGCTGTGTAAACTGTAGGTATTTCTCCTTCCGGAACATTTTCTTAATCATCCCCATGGCTGATATCTACATCCTCGCATGTGCACGAACGATACCAAACAACCGATTTTGTAGACTTTTGGGGTGGGGGGAATAGCGGCCCCTAGCTGACAATTATAAACCACCGTAAGGATTCCGAGGCCCTTGATTGTGCATAATCAAAGCTGTGTCAATGCTCTCTAGTTGCGAAAAAAAAAACCATTACCACATAGAGGGTTGCGTTATTGCGATGACAACACCGGGAAAAACCAAGTGTTTTTGGGGATTCATGACTCTTCAACAAGGTCGTTGCCACCCTCTTTCAAAATTTATAACAAGTTGGTGACATCTGACGAACCCCACTGAGGAGGGGGTATGTTTAATTGAGGGGAGGGGAGGGGTGAAATGAAAGCCAGGCACTCCAAGAGTGTCTTGTAAGAGGGAGCAGTCAGTGTAACTTAGTTCGTTCGTAGCGATGTAAGGAGGGTGGGGGAGTGAAGGAAAAGTGAAAGGGGCCTTACGCCGTGACACGCTATCAGCTGTTCGGTGGTCAAACTATTCGTTAAACTGTCGGGCAGAGATCATGCTCACTAGCAATGTCGTGGGAGGAGTGCCCGGCACCGTGGACTGCACACCAATAAATAAATAAAAAACTCCAACGCCCTGTCCCAATCCTACGACCATAAACTCCTCCATACTAATAAAAATACACCATCGCCCGTCCAAATCTTAACCATACATAAATAACCATTAAGCACTCATTAAAAACAAAGAACACAAATAAAAAACAAATGAGACAAGAATAAACAAGTTTGGAACACTGGCAAGGGGTCAGGAGGAGGGTATGGTGGTCAGGAGGAGGGAGAAGGGGGAAAACCAACAATCAATCAGAGAGCGATGGGTGTGGTCACGTGACCAAATTCAACCTATCACATAGCTGTACCAGGTGGGCCACCCAGGTAGTGACACGCTACCGACTGAGCTAAGGTGGCTCTATATGTAACAAGGATTTTTCTTAGTTTAGTCATTTATATCATTTAAACTATATACACTAGTGAAATTGTTGGCTATTTCGATCTATTAACATTTACGTTTAGTTTTGTTGCTAGAGTAACGTAGTTAATAATATAAATAATAGTCGATGCTAGTTAATGTTAAAAAACGAGTAGGCGCTTTTACCAGATATCCCAATTATTTCACAGCCATTAAACAATTTATGAATAAATATAGTCTGGGCATGAGATAAACTATTATTCTAAAACCCAAGTATCCTGGGATCGATTTCCCGGTCCATGTTGTCATTATAAATATTTTATTCGGTTTCTGGGATCCTCATTGAAAATAGCATTAATATAAATCAATGATATCAAGATTTAAGGTGTTAGAGTTTTTTCTAAGAAGTTATAAATTAATGATATGTTTGTAATTATATTAATGGCCATAATAGTGTCCATGCAATAGCCCTTGAGTTGAAGGTTAGTTCACTCTTAATCAAATAGACTAAACATAGCATGTAAGGGAGGGGGGTAATTTACATTCCCCCAACTCTCACCTTTTCTCTCAATTAAATTATCTGATTGGTGGCTATAGTGATTTAAGCACAGCTCAATACTTTCTGCTCAAATTTAATTTCTATTCAGATACTACTCTGAGAATGGCTTGACCCTATTATTGAAACAATAATTTTAAAAAAAATGCTATACATACGTTTTGGATACATGGGGAAATATTGTTGGAAAGGGGGGCTTTATTTAACCCCAGATCTGCATACAAAATGAACCCTGTTTGAGGGTTGAGGTGTAGAAGCGCTACTCAACACTCAAACCCACCCTGTTCCGAAGCTTCTGATGACTTGCTCTACGGAATATTTGTTTCTACAGTATGATTTACCATGTATTCTCCCGATGAATGCAGGTTGAGCTGCCCATAAATTAATCCTCATCATCCTATTTATTAATGTTTGATCACTGATAGATAGTTCTAGAACAATTTACGCTATTAAACTTGTTCCTCAGCTTAGCTAGCCGTAGGGTGACTATTACAATGTATTTTTTTTAATGGGGTTCCAGCTAAAATGTAAGCTTAAATCCGTTTTAGTCTCCGGTAAAGTTGGGTCATCCCATTGGTTGGGCTCACACTTCAGGCTAAACTAGCTTGAAGTTAGCAAACAAATTCAAGGGCCTCTGACGTAAGTAGGAAATATTGAAGGGAATAGGAGGGAGAGAAGACCTTCCCCTCCCCTCCACCCAGCTCAGAAGTGTTTGGAGTTTTTTCCCCGGAAATATTTGGTATATCGGATACTCTTAGAAGTTGGTTAGAGATATTTATCATGGTAATTTATAGTGTTTTACTGTTTTGCCTGTTAATATTTTTCTTATCTTATAGATCTCCAACACATGTTTGTTTTTATGCGATTCTAGTTATCGAAGCATTGATAAATGACTAGCCCAATAATACCCCTCAAATAATTACACCACGTTCTTAGCCAAATTTGTCAGAATGTTCATTGGGGATTTGGCGATTTGGGGAGCTGGCTCTCCTCCTAATCCTATATTAATGTTAAAATTTCAAATATAACGTCTTGTAAATCATAATATTGTTACTATCATTATACCAACAACCAACACAAACGTCTTTATTTATGTATATTTATAAAGGTGTGTTTTGGTCAATATTTGTTTCCATTGGAAACTTAATGTGCATTTGTTCAAAGATTGAACAGGATTTGTTACCAATCTAAAAATATTTAGAGCTAGCTTAGAGCTAAATCGCCTCAATTTAAAAACTAAAGGAAACAATCTACCAGGATAAAGCGAAGTTTTAACTAAGGGGAATTGTATGTATTTATTAAGTTAGCTTAAATATTAACCTGGTATTAAAACACAAGCCCAAAGTTTTAGATATTCAATATTGGCCTTAGGGTTCTACCTACTTGAAGGACTCACACTAAGTTATTTCTTAATAGAATAACAATTTAGAAATTTAAAAAGCCACTAAAGGAATCCTCAATGATATATTTGTGACTTTATAAAACTAATTTATTGGTATCAAGAAAAATATAGTTTCCTATCAATTTTTTTATCTTAATCTCATAGTTGCAATATTTCGTGTGAAATTCGTTAAAAATGAGTTCATCCTTCCTCTTCATACATTTTTAAAAACATTTACAAACTTTACAAAACTTGATATTTTTTAAAATACTATGGGAACAAGCTAATAGCTTTCACATTGATTTTGGCGCTAGCCAAATACTAAAATAACAAATATTTTTAAATAACGCGGAGTTTCATAACGTCTTAATGCGTCTCGACACCCTGCTCCCCCTTTAGGAATGTCACAAATACGCAACTACCCAGAATGCACATCTATGACATTATACACTAAATCCTGATTGTGAAAATCGTCACCCGAAGATTAAAATAACTTGTGATCTCGCGAGTTATGATCTCACCCCCATCGCGCTGGAGGTCAATGATGCTTGGAGATACTGCTCTTTAGGATGAATAATCAAGAGTGATTGGAGAATCGAACCTGTTCCCTCAAGGTCGACATTTTACTTAAATATTTGTTCCGCGTTCGCATTGATGATAACATTTTTACAATTAACAAGTTTCCCCCTTCTCTATTAGTCATAGGTTTCAAGGTACTTAGATTCGTAAGAGGCCATTTCAGAAGGGATTTGTTAATTATTATTATTGACTGCCGTACTTTCAAATTACGTAATGGAATTATTTTGAAACACGTACCATAGTTTTTATTTCATTTTGAAATGAGCGAAATTGTATTTTATTTAACACTAGCTGGCATGATTGGTCTAAGTGTCCGAATTTCAATACCGACCGTGGGAACATGTGTTTTCACTTTTATCCTTCATTAGTTAATTTACATCTTATATTACCCCGAAAATGGATTCATTTCCTTCAAATCAATTCTTATTCTATGTCCCTTGATCATAATGTAATTTTAGAATAGCCCTGATTGGTAATAATATTGGTAACACCAAAGTAAATATTATACTTGTATACAATCCATGTATGTATAAGCAATGTTTTATATATATGCAATATGTATAGCATATATATATATATATATACATATGGTCTATATTTTATTTATATTCAGTGCCTGGACTTTGATGAACTAAACATGAAAAAAAAGACCTAAAAATAACAAAATGTTACCTATAAATTGCCAAAATATGATCAAAAAATGACCTAATGATAACAAAAAATTATCAAAAAGTGATCTATAGATGACAAACAAATGATCAAAAAATGACCTATAAGTCACCTAAAAATGGTTAAAAATGACCTATAAAAATTATATACATTATCACAAAATGACTTAAAAACACAGAGAAAATAACTATTACCGTAATATATGCATACGACTAAAACAAACATTCACTTTACAAATTAAAACTTAAAAAATATCTAATGCAACTAAAATTCTTTTCACAACTAAACTGTTGTATTATGCTAAATATAATGTTGATTTATTTTCTGCTTCAGAAGTAATGGGTTTCCTTACCCAACGCAACCCTTTCCGGCTTAGTTATGGTCTCATAAGGAATATGTATTTTTTTAACTTTACTAGCGGATGCAAAGTTTCTTCACATCGTAGGATATTCTCATTCCGACAACTATGTGTTGAAAAAATTTATGTCTGTAGTATTTATGGATTTATTAAATATCAATAGTATTTAAAAATATAGGGCCTACATATTCAAAGAAAATGCCTTAAGTTTACTAAAAAATGCCTAAATATGAATTCAAAATCAAGCAACCTAAGAAAACCTGACTTAAATAATTTTTTTAAACCTATAAAATATGCATTTCTACAACCAGAGAATCATTAACAGAATTTATGTTCAGTATTTATGAATATTGTCTAGGGTAAACCTAAAAACGTTGACATGTCTTCAAAATCCAGGTCTGTATGTTACATACTCAACAGTCTTTATTGATTGTCCAGTAAAGCTGGAAGTGTGACCAAACGACTTGTATCAAGGATTGACGACACACTGTATCAACACAGACTTTTGTTCCGTCGGGCTACAGACTACATCCCGTAAACCCAAAAACTGAAGGATGTAAACTACGGCGTTAGGATCAGAATTAAATATATAAATAATTATATAAATTATAGATGCGAGGAAAAAATATAAATTAGAGGATAAAGAGTAAGTTGAGTAATTTATGTAGATATTTAAAAAGTGTGATTTTGTAAAAATTCTTATAATTTTAACTTTTTAGAACAACAAAGTTTATTAGAAATATTTCCGTTTTATTGTTGACTTTATCACTTGCTGTCACTGTTTATAAGTGCCACAACTAAGCAGTGATCTCTATATTATATTGGAGGGAAGTAGACGCACCCCATGCAAAGGAACAAAGCGTGATGCTCAAGTTTGTCGGCTGCTTTATCGTGAGGGAACAGATTGAACGGTTTCTTTCAATGTTCTTATGCAAAACCGTGTCTATTATGAATAAAAGTGTTATTGTTTGAAAATTATACAACAATTGGCTGAAGAAACATTTACATTAATAGTCCGGGTGCCAAAACTAAAAGTTTATTTTGAGGTATGAATAATTTTTTTTTATTGTTACTAGTTGAATTTTTATGTCTACTTCAAGATTCCAGTTGATGCCACTCTGTAACCCTTGAGCAATTTAAATAATTAAAGATGGCGTCCAATATGGCTGCCACAGAACTATATATATATTTTTTAAGTTATGTTAACGTATGCCATGTCATTTTTAATGCTTTTTGGGTCAAGGAGTAAAAAAATAAAGTTTTTTTTACATAAAATGAACAGTGGAAGGTATTACGTAAAGATAATAGCTAGAATTCTGGTGGTTTTTTTTCAGTTATAGGTTGAAAAAATCAGGTACAGTAATGAATACATGGTCAAATACATTTAATTGAAATTTCAAACTCTACTGAAGAGGAGTGCTTTTTTAAGTGCGAAAAAAAGAGACAAGACAATGACAGTATGTGCAAAAAGAGTCGAATCCATAATAGCTGCAAGTAAACAGCGAGGAGACAACATTTCTGAGTCTTTGGACCCAAGTTTTAGAGCCGAACCTAATTTGGTGTTTCATTGCCACCGAGCATGTGTCTCAATCTATACAACAAAATACTCACATAAATCGAGTTCTTGAAAGATCGCGCCTCAATAACAAGGACAATGTGCAACAAGCTAAACGACTATTGCGCTCGGAATCAGATTCTTTTTATTTTGATCGAGAATGTTTATTTTGTGGAGAAGAATGCATTGCCTTTGACCAAAAAAAAAAAAAACCCTACTCAATACAACCATTATTTTATAATGAAAACAATAGAAGTTAAAAATGTAATACTAGATGTATGCAATAAAAGGCAGGACAAATGGGCTGAAGAGGTAAATAATAATATTATTATTATTATTAGCACCGCATCTTACTACCCGTTCGGGTTGTACGCACTTACGCTAATGTGTAATGGTAGGATGATTGTGAGATGAAATAGAGGACCTACAGTTTAACGTGGGGTCCGAACCACGGTGGAGGCCTGGCATTCCACACATTCACTAGTTGTGATTAATACACGTCTTATCAGAGGTTAAGGAAGGGTTTGGTAATTAGATAAATCTCCGCCGGGACCGAAGATTGAAACCCGGACCCTCAACACAGAAGTCAGACACCTTACCCCTAGACCACCAGGTCACCTGAAGAGGTAAAATTAAGGTTAGGAACCACGAGTGATTTGCTTGCTGCAGACGCTCGGTATCACTGGAAATGCCGTAAATTATTTACTAGCAACTGTAATATAAGTGCAGCAAAAAATAAGGCACTTAGTGATTATATAGAGGAGAAAGATAACGCTTTCAATGAAGTTATATAAGAAATTACTGAAAACAGTAGCCAAACCTGGAACAGTGTTAAGCTACATTCTTTCTATTTAGCTTTTGGGGGAAGTTCTATATCCCGAAGGATATTTGTGCAAAAACTCAAGAACATTTTGGAAACAAAGTTTGAGTGCTGTCATCTCCTGGAATAGCGAGTTTAATTTTGTCCAGGAAACATTGCACCATGAAACTTATCAGTACAGAAAATGATGAAAATGTTACGTCAGAGAATGTAAAAGCCTTAGCGTATATCATAAGAAGGGAAACCGCCAGTATCGACGTGGACAAATCCAAATACCATGTTAAAATCAACATTCACTCTATACAGCGTGATTGTAGTCAAACACTTTTAGATTTTCTGAACTAACTAAAAATACCGGCTCTGGAAGTAGTTACAAATGGTAGTATAGTTTCAAGTTGTCTGAAAAATTTCCCTATTCAACTCCAAGGTGCCTTCTCTAACTCACTGAAGAAAAAGTCTATCATTGAAGAACTCAGCCATTTTAAGATTACTACTACGTACGACGAATATAAACGTTTTCGATCATCTGTGGCAAAAGCATGCAGTGGAGATTATAATTTGAGGGGTATCACATATGGTGACGGACTAGTCCAAGTAGTTGATGACAACTTTTATGTTAATATATGCTCTGAAAATGGACTACAACAAATTTATTCAATGGGAATGATCCTCACAAAATTTACAAACATGTTATATGAGGAGCAAGAAAAAATCTCGATTCCCAGACTACCGAACAATGAAGTTAACTCTTAATCTAGAGTCAAATGATATAATAACAAGATACAAGGGGCCCAAGAAAATGCTCATGCCTGCAGTTTCTCCAGTGTGTATTATTCGCTCATTGAAAGTTTTAGCTCTATAAGTGTGCCAGAAAGTATCAAATTTGAATGCACATGAGAGTGATTTTATGTTTCTAAAGTCTGTTACTTACAGTGATAGTGGACCAGAGTATCATGGTTTCAACACGAAGATAGCACGAGAATCAGGTCGTGATGTTATAAATGCCCCACAAATAATGTATTTACCATTGATTTATTTACCTCCAACTAATCATGACATGGTTTTAACAACAA
The DNA here is from genome assembly GCA_039000515.1 of Timema cristinae. Taxonomy (NCBI): domain Eukaryota; kingdom Metazoa; phylum Arthropoda; class Insecta; order Phasmatodea; family Timematidae; genus Timema; species Timema cristinae. The sequence goes on from JBCFYV010000012.1 coordinate 83,673,755, forward strand.
TGTTAGAAGCAAAACGACTATGTGAAGAATGTGTACAGCCGTTTCTTGGGTTTACAGCAGATCAAGCTATTTACAAAATAGTCGTTGATGTTATATGGCACAATCCTGAAGAATTTTCCAACTTTGTCCCACGCCTTGGTGATATGCATACGCTCATATCTTTTATTGGGTGTTTGGGAACACCCATAGCTGGCAGTGGTATAGTGGAAATTTTTGAATGTGCTTTTGGTGAGGTTTTAAAATTGTTACATGATAAAAAAAAATCCGTCAGAATATGCGAGTTTTGAGAATACTGGTAGAAGAGGTGCTGGGTTCATTATTAGAAAAGAGTGACGTCACCAGTTTTGATAAAATGATTTAGAAATTAAAAGATAAGTGTACTCAGAGCCGAACCACTAAATTGTGGGTTTACTGTCCCATTAAGCCAGTCCTAATAATGATGAATTTTGTGAGAGCAGAGAGAAAAGCAGATTGGTGTCTTCACATTTTTTGTGTACAAGTGTTTCTATACTTTGCTGCTGCTGCTGGGCACTGGAATTATTTACGATGTGCTTCTGCGTATCTTCTATTCATGTAAAAGATGTCACAGAAGTGCCTAGACTGTTTTTTTGAAAGGAGAGCATGTTATGCGACACAAGAACGTAATTTGGAATGGGATATGGTCAGATAAGATGATTGAAAGTACTTTTATGAGATATGGACATGGTGAACGAGGAACGTCTTTGACTGGTTTGACACTGGGTAATGCTGCAGTGAAACGTTGGGCCTTAGGTATGCATGTAACCGGTCAGCTAGAAAACGAACTATGTGACTTGGGGAAATATAAGAGACCTGAAGAAATGAGACTTCATAAAGAATAAAGTAAAGGATGAATAAGTCATGATGTCACAGACAGATAAAACTAAGAAAAAAAACTTAAGTTATGCATACAGCCCTTGAATACACCAGAGCACCCTGAAGAGTTGGTAAACGTTGTCTCTGGAAAAATAGCATCTAAGGATGCTAATGTAGACAATGATAGATGGTAGATATGGTATTGGAACAACTGTTGTGCACCAATTTCAAGAAAGGCACCCCGGTGGGTTCCATGATACACTCCACAAATCTGTAGTGTAATTGTCAGAGAGGAAAGAATGTAGCAAACATAAAATTGCAGGACTGATGGGCACAGCACTCTTATACTCTATAGAGTTATGTCCCTTCAAGCCAACAGATATATATATAAATGCCTGATTTGCTAAAACACAAACTTGCACCAGTGCCACCATCTATGTTTAAAGTTGATGGAAGCATCCGGGAGGCTGTTGACAAGTCTGTTTTGATGAATACTATGGCTGTGTCACAGTCAGTAAGAACAAATAGTACACCTTCACTAATTGTCATTGATAGCTGTTCTTTATTATGGGTGGTGTACTGGCCTGCTGGAGGAACCGTTAATTACTTTATGAATCGCTTTCTAGGCAAAGTTGTTGATAAGCTACAAGATGCCCATGTGAATATGGTATTTGTTCGATACCATAACTTTAGTATCAAGTCATCAGCAAGGGCTGCTTGTGGAAAACAGGCATCAAGAAAGTTCATTCTTACAGAAAAAAGACCATTACCTCTACAAAGTGCAACTTTATCCAATAATGATAAAAAGTAATTATAATAATAATATTTAGCACCGCGTCTTACTACCCGTTCGGGTTATACTCTTTAAGTACTAATTACGTTAATGGATGTAGGAATTGGGAAGGTTGGATTAGAGGAAGTGAACCCGCATTTGCGTGGAGGGAGAGTGGAAAACCATTTAGGAAAAACCACTCCCAGTTCACCCGACCGAGATTCGAACCTCGATCTCTCCGTCCTCAGCAGTTTGGCTCAACACGACAAGCGCGTTAGCCAACTACGCCACCAAGGCGGGTAATAAAAAGTAGTGGATACAGCTTTTTTGTAACTATTGTAATGATATGAAATTATACATATCAATATGTTATTATTTAAATCTATATTCAAAATTACTATATTTAATATTCGAGCGGGTAGTAAGATTTATTTGTGTAGAACTGTCGAGTTGCAAGGTGTGGCGAAATCCTTCTACGTCTCTGTTTTAAAAGACAACGCACTTTCCGTGGAAAGAGACGCACCTGTATGACCTCACCCTTTTCTTTTAGGAAGCTTCGAGAAGGAAATGTCGCTTGATATACCCCTTCAAATGCGCACATCTCCTCACTGCTGGTGATCCTTCCTTCTCGACAAGAACACGTATAGCTCAGATTCATTTAACGCAATAGTCGGGCTTTTATCAAAATATAAAATGCGTGTGATATCTAGCTAAAAGTAAACAGTTTATTCATTTAAAATTAAAATAAAAGACTATAAAAAACACCAGAACTTTTAATTTATAAAATAATATAATTAATTATTACAATAATGTCACCCTAACGATGGCGTATAGACATTTCTTATCAGGCTAGCGTTTTAATTATTACACTATTTTGTTAAATATGGAACTAATATTTCTTTTGAGAATTGTTTGACTGTTACTGAACAAGATCCAATACCACTTCAGACACAAAGAGGAAATTTGACTGTTAGAAATGATCTAAACACTAAGAGGTGGACATGATGCACCAATTAATAGCTGAGGTGAGAGAAAAGGAAGATGTAACAGTTAATGTTATTTGTGATGACATGGATGTATTTGTCCTATTGGTGTACTACTACCACATTTTATCCATAAAAAATGAAATTTACATGGTAACATTGAAAGCATCTCGGACCATAATAGATATCTAAGCAACAGTATTAAAACATGAGAACATCATTTCAAGTCTTCCTGCAGCTCACTCCCTTTCTGGATGTGATTCTGCTGTCACATTCTACGGCATAGGGAAGAAAAAGGTTTTTAAATGTCTCCATTGGGGTAAACATTTAACAAAATTGGGTAAACTTGAAAACTGTATGACAGATATCATAAAGGAATACACAGGATTTTTTTCGGCATTATATGGCATAATAGATCCGGTTGATATGACAGGAGCAAGAGTTTCTCTTTGGGCGAAAAGAATTGGACAGCTCCTTCTTTCTCTTCACTTCCACCTACTACTGAATGTTTCGCAGAAAATGTAAAATGAGTCCACTTTCAAGCTGTTTTATGGCTATCTGCAAATAATCCTTCTCTACCCAGCATAGATCCAGCATCATATGGATGGCATAGAAAGGAAGTAACCAACGAAGTTATCACCATTGCCATACCGGAGAAAACACTTCAATCACACCTGACTATATTTTGGAAATGGTGAAGTGTTCCTGTCGGCCTGACAATCTACTATGAGATGTAACTGCAGAGGAAGTAATATGTCATGCAGCTTAATGTGTCAGTGCTTCCACGAAGGGAAAACTGGCCGTAACCCTCAAACAAAAATTTCTGAAGAAATAAGAAAAGCTACTTTGAAGATGATTTATTTTAGCTTGCTGGGATAAATTTCACATGATTTTTTGTATGCTGTTATAGTTATAATTCAAATGTTAAGATCTACATAGATTACACAAGAATGATGAAATGTTAATTTTCAACATTTTTCCTTATGTTCAATTAACTATCATGGTGATAATTCTAATTGATTGCTAGTCTATTTTGGTTACTGTATTTCTTTAAGTTTCAATAAATTAATAAGCTCGTAATTACTATGTTATTGTACTATTTTTCATTGTAAACTTACTTGTGGTTGATTTGATCCATTAAATAATTATACTTTCGTATTCCTTGGCTCAAAAAACATAGAAAATCATATGCCACACATTAACTTTGTAAAAACTTATCAATGACTTACCTTCTGGCAGCCAACTTGTGCGCTATCTTGGATTAGCAAAATTGCTCAAGGTTTACAGAGTGGCATCAATTGCATTTGAAATCTACATACTATAATCTATAAACACACTGACAATTTTTTATTCATACCCTAAAACAAGCCTACATGGATATAAGGCTTTTGACATCCGGACTATAAAGGATATACAATTCAGTTTTACAGGTAATACTATCAAAATACCAATACAATCTTTAATATATTTAAATATGTAGTTATCATCCATGTTATTTACATTCGGCCAAGACTACAATATATTTAAAGTTGGCTATTTGCTTGTATATTGGTTTCATAAACCATATTATATCGACTAAGAGAGTAACTTTTTTTTATTTTGAGTTCTAAATAACTATGGGGACTGCAAACTGTAGCGCTGAGACTCGTTGCAGAAGTTCGGAACTCCCTCGGGGAGGGAGGCCTTGTTCTTTGAAAATAGGGCTTATGCCGAAATGGAGGCGTAAAGTTGTCAACATTTTCCCTTCAATTTAAATTTTATAGCTTTAATTTATTTTAATGAAGAGTTAAAGATTATTTTAAGGGTTAATTCACGTGAAATGTCTTTTGAAACTGAGATAAAGTTAAATGGTTAGAAACGTTGATTTAGCCCTCCTCAAAAAAATAAAGTTACAAAAGGACATTCTGAGATATTAGAGTGTTGTTTTAAGGGTTTTGAAGGTTCAAGACTTCTTTTTCCATAATAGTTACACCAATGTGAGGATGTTTACATTCAGGTAGACGAAGCCTTTTAATATGGAGGGAGTCGCTTCTCTTCGTGTTTATTTACCTATTGAAAAAAGAAATTAATTGTGATTTGTTGAATGATGAACCTGTTTGTATATTAGTTTAGTTTGTATTGTGTAAGAGAATAATAATTATTATCATTGAAACTAGTTTATAGTAGGCCTATTTTAATGTAATTTATAACCTATACACCATCTCTTTGGTATAGTGGTCAGGATTCCTGACTATAGTTTCAGAGGTGCTGGGTTCAATCCCCGGCGCTTTCAACTAATGGATCCACAGCGGTGTCAAACTTAGCCTCGTGAGGACAAATAAGGAGCTAATTGAAAAAATAGGAAGCGGCTGCGGTCTAGAAAAGCGAGATAAGCAGCGGCTGGAGGTTTTGTTGTGCTGACCACATGACACTCTCTATCCCCAAATGCTAGGAATATCATCACTAACGGCGGTGGTAGTTTGGTCGAGATAGCTTAATCAGGGTCTCAAACCATGGAGTTATTTTTTCAATTTATAAGAGAGCAGTTATTATTAGTGAGAGGAATTTCTATTAGTTTCTAGTGGCTTGTTTCTTGTAAGGAAGAACTTGTTTTTAGTGAATTTTACTAGTCATTAAAACCAGATATATTGTATTTATTGGTTAAATGTGAGACAAGTATGGGTTTAATTTTGGTTATTGCTGCATTCTGTTTCTTCTACGACGAACTTTATTTTGAAGATCGTAGTTACCTATATCTCGCTACTCTTGACCAGTCGCGGGAGTTACTAGGAGCTAATTTGTGGTAAGAGATTATCTCACAGATGAGCCATGAAGCCCGGGCAAGGTCATCATCTCACGTGAATCTACAGCTCGCAATGATATGGGAGCCAGTGGTGGCTTGTAGAACATTGCTAGGGAATGCATGGCTTGGTGAGACTACTCTAGTATCTAAAGATGAATATTTTCCTCAGAACTCAGTGATGGCTTGTGGCCTTCCAGGTTAGTGAAGAAGCTGGGCCGAGGAAGCAGGGAAAGTAAGCCTACAGAACCTATTAATATATGCATAAAGCTATTAAATATGAGATTTGGTGAGGTGGGGAAGGAGAAATATTGTTAGTAAATACTTAAGTCAAATATGATATTATCGTATTCATAAATGTAGGGTGAGGATGGCAGTGTGTCGAAAGAGTTGCCACCATTGAAAATGTAAATAAATATAAACAAAGTGAAACTAATTAGTAAAACAACTTTTTTAAATTTTAAATTCAGTTATTAATTTAAATCAATGTCAATTTTGTAAACAATATTCCGTCTTAATTCGTGTATTCATGAAGACGAGAGAATCATTTCTTTGCGTTGCATCCCCTGACGGCAAGTTGTTATAACAACTACGCTGATATGTCTTCAACTAAACTCTTATTTGCTCTCCATGACTCTACTACTGAACTTTCTGCACTACTGTTTTATTTTTATCATATATTTCTAACATATTTCATTCCTGCCTGTGCTCGAGCTCCGATATTTTATTACAATATCCATCTACATTTGACTGACCTGTATCTACATCGGAAACTGAACCATAGCTGCAGTCTAGCGGCAGGTTGAGAAACTACCTCTACTAATTCAGAGGCACTGGGATTGAATGAACGTAAGACTTAGTCTTCGTATTTTATATTTGAGCGCAACTCTTTAATGAGTTTTACTTTTATTGTTATTACCTTTAGTTTGTTTTATCCTTCAACTCTGTTCTAATCCCGAGAATAGCTTTGACACAAAGCAAGGCCTGGCCATTGAAGCCACGTCCTAAAAATAAAACTGTCATTGGCGGTCGATGGGTAATCAAGATAAAGTATGGACCAGATAGTAAAGTCGAGCGCCGCAAAGCTAGTTTGGTAGCGAAGGGCTATAATCAACGTCCTGGGATTGACTTCCATGAAACTTTTTCACCAGTTGCTCGACTTAGCTCTCAATAAGATTAGTTGCTGCTTTAGCAGCTCAGTTGGTACTTACTTTGTACTAACTTGATGTTGTAATGGCATACATACAAGGACATCTTGATAAGGAGATAGATATGGAGCAGGAAGATGGTTTCAGTACTCCTGGAATGGAACATCTAGTTTATTTACTTGAAAAGTTTATCCATGGACTGAAGAAGTCAGGCCATTAATGGTTTTAAAAATTGGACGAAAGACTAAGGCCTATGAGCTAAAACAATTAAATAGTGATAATTGTGTATACTATAAATGATGTTTGTGTGACTGATCGTGGATGTCTCTGTAGATGATTTAATCATCACGACAAACAGCAAAGAAGCTTACACAAGAATAAGAGATTATTTATCTCAAAACTTCCAGATGAAGGACTTTGTAAAACCGCACTTCTGTCTTGGAAGTGAATTCAAACAAGATGAGAATTCAAAGTCAGTCACTATGTTACAAAGATCATATATAGATGATGTTCTCAAGAAATTCTGTATGCAAGACTGCAAACCAGTGAACACTCCATTAGATGGAAACAAAGTTATCTAAAGCCATGGAGTCGCCTAGAAAGGAAAAGACAGAGAAAAGGAGGGATGTTCCATACCAGAAACTCATTGGTTCTCTGATGTATCTCGCAGTATCGACAAGACATGACATTGCGTATGCCGTGAGCTCCTTGAGCCAGTACAATCGAAACCTTGGGATAGCACACTGGGTTGCAGCAGAACGTGTCCTGCGATACCTGAAAGGTACGAGAAACCATGGACTAGTCTACAAGAGACTGGGTGCTGAACTGACTTGGGAGGATCTCATGACGACCAGAGATCATATACAGGCTACAATTTTCAAGTGGTAGGATCTGCTGTGACGTGTGAGTCAAGAAAACAATCCACCGTAGCTCTTTCGAGCACTGAAGTGGAGTACATGGCTCTCACGGACGCCGCAAAAGAGACAATATACTTGCAGAACCTATTAAAAGAAATTGGTTATTTGAGTGTCGAAGCAAAATCAACCCTCGTCTATTGTGACAATCAAGGAGCAGAGAAGCTCATGCATAGTCCCGTGTACCACTCACGTACCAAACATATTGACATTTGGCATCATTATGTATGCGAAGTTTTCGAACGAGAAGAAATCAACGTTAAGTACAGTCCAACGAACGATATGAGAGTTGATGTTCTTACCAAAGCTTTGTTCGGACCAAGCCATCATAGGTATGTACAAGATATTGGAGTGAGAGATATTCAAATTTTAACACGTGTTTGAGAGGGGGTGCTGTGTATTGTAAATAAATATTCTTTGTTTCATTATCAAACACTCGGTCTATTGCTCTGTTGTTATCATTGCAAAGCCATAATCTTTGTTATTTTTATGTAAGATAAAAAGCGTTATTTTTCATAGTGTTGTTTTAATGAATGAAACCAACAGAATTGTATAGTAAATAAAACCAACAAACTTCAATAACAATCAACAAACAATAATATGCAAGTTGACGACTGTAATCGAATAAACTAAAGTTTACGTGAGCTAGTTAAAAACGTATTATCGAATTGTTTATTTATTTTTCAAAAGTTAGGTTTAATGCTAATTCAGTTCATTATGACGACGAACCACCAATGATTTCGAGTTAAAATTTCCGGAACATTTAAGCACAGGAGAAAGAGATGAGCCTGTATTTGTAGAGGTTTTGACTGTAACTTTGAATAAATTAACATAATATCTAATCTAGATCAGACCGGGCGTTAGTGACACATTCAACCACCGAGCACTACAGTTGATAGGTGATTGTGAGAAGAGAACTATAATCGCTGTAATAATAGCTTTTTTGGGACTCATTTGATAATTAATTGTTCTGATGTTAACGTTCTAAGGAGAAATTAAATTGAAAAGGATACTTGAAAACTTAAAATATATTGGCTGCATTTGTTACATTTAAATAGCTGACTTTTTTTCAGTAAAATATATAAAAAAATTAAACAGTTTCCAAATTGGAAAATTTTCTGGAAAAAGATTAAAGGGAATTTTCCAAAACAGAAAATTTTTCGTCTCATGTGTTATATATATATATATATATATATATATATATATATATGAGATGTAGAAGTGTTTGTATTTGGACGTTAGTTACGAGTATATATATATATAAACTACCAAGTGACGTGTCGATGTGTGTACCTGGACTGTCAGGGAGACGTTTGACCCCGCGGGGACATTTTGAAGACCAACACGTGGACCATGTGACTGACCCTGGCCATGAGTTTCCGGGTTTGATCCCTGGATGGCTGTTTGTTTGCCTTCGACCCTCCAAGCAAACGTTTGACGCTTTATTCAACTTACTTTCCCATTCTTTTATTTTAGGCTAGGTAATTATTATACTATCCATCTGGCTAATCTATATCTACACTTAAAGGGTAGGAATGAGGAATCTGGAATTTGAGGGCATGGAGCCAGATTTTTCTTGGAGGAGTGAAAATCTATTAAGGTAAAAAAATCTCAGTATATCAGGCCGGGATTCAAACCCCGACAATCAATACAAGACGACGAACTGATGCTTTTGTACATTTGTCTAATGGCGTGGGTGATATTGGTCTGATAAATACATTCATAAATTGATTCTGAGGTTTATTCTGGTCCGGCTGTGTCTACATCTAGTTGGGTAAGGACTACATCCAGTCCAGTCAGTACTACAACCAGTTGGGTAAGGACTACATCCAGTCCAGTCAAGACTACATCCAGTCCAGTCAGTACTACAACCAGTTGGGTAAGGACTACATCCAGTCCAGTCAAGACTACATCCATTCCAGTCAAAACTACATCCAGTCCAGTCAGTACTACAACCAGTTGGGTAAGGACTACATCCAGTCCAGTCAAGATTACATCCATTTCCAGTCAAAACTACATCCAGTCCAGTCAAGACTACATCCAGTCCAGTCAAGCCTACATCCAGTAAGTCAAGACTACATCCAGTCCAATCAAGACCACATCCAGTTCAGTCAAGACTACATCCAGTTCAGTCAAAACTAGATCCAGTCCAGTCAAGACTACATGGTAAAGAGTACATCCAGTCCAGTCAGGACTACATCCAGTTTGGTAAGGACTACATCAGTTGTAGACTACATCAGTTCGGTAAGGACTATATCCAGTTCGGTAAGGACTACACCCAGTCCGGTCAGGACTATATCTAGTTCGGTAAGGATTACATCCAGTCTACCCGGGACTACATAGTGTCCATCTTCGACTACATGTGGTCCAGCTAGGACTACATATTGTCAAGCTAGAACTACATCCGGTCCGGTAGAGACTATACTAGGTCCAGCTGGGACTACATCCGCTCCGTCTGATGATGAGCTCGAGATGTTCATTCCTTCCTCAAGGTTAGATAGAAACTTGGCATTCACACGAGCTGTGGAGCTGTGTCTTCGTATGAGGCTTGGAGGACTACGCCCTGGTCGATCACGGACCCAACAGATGATTATCACGATCGCGTGCTAATTGACTTCTTTTCAAATTGAGTTCCTGTGCGTGGGTTGATATTGTCAACATCAGTGGACATGCAGCTAAGACGTCAACCTCATCTAAACTAGTGTCGCCAGTGATGGAGAGATTGGATCCTGTCAATATAATATTATGATATACCATTTTAATATATTTATATTTTATTTTATGAGTTTTAAAGATATAACATCGATACAAAACAAAAAATTCTTAAATAAATTTTAAAATGGTCTTACATTGTCAAACTAAGTTTTTTTTAGTCGTTTACAACTCAGGTTATTTGGCTTATTTAGGAAACTGGCCTGTGGGAATCTTTCTGCCAGTATGTAGATTAAAAAGCTCATGGAAGCATGTCTATCTAGAATAGGAAACAAACAAAAAATCACTTTTAAATGGCGCAAATAGTAAAGTTATTTTGTATATATATACCTGTTAGAGGAAGAGGGGAAGTGTGTATCAGCAAAAAAAAAAAAAGAGGCATTTTAGGGATAACTGTTTATTTTCTTCTCTTTTTTTTCTTCTTTTGGTTTGTAAGCGTGATAGTGATTATAGAGTGCTTAGTTGAGTCAAGTTAATATGCAATCCTCTTCGCAAAGTAAAAATTAATTCACTCACTAGGCAACGTCGTTAATACAAAATTCTCTGTGTTTTCCAGGTTCTAAGGAAGGAATTTCCATCAATCCGGATGCTTTCGAGAGAAGTATAGAATAATGAAATTTAATTTTTCATTAAATTCACTAGTATAAATACATGTCATTGGTGTCTAGAAGAGTATGATGATACCATAACGGGGAACTAGAGTAGTCACCCAACCCAATATTTTAAAGAATATGGAGTTGGGGCTACAAAAAATTGGTTCGAATAAGGCTGCTTAGTTTTTCAGTTAACTTTTTCTTCCATAAAAAACCTTAATATTTAAAGTTTGCATTTAAAAATCCCAAAATAAACAGGTATTCCAGTATGTATTAATTATTTGTGAAATTCCATTTTTTTCAGATAAAAAAATTCCTTGTAGTCAATTGGTTTTCCAGGTGCAGGGCACAGGTGTCGGGCTTCGAATTTGAACTGGGCTTACAAAGAGTGTTTTTTTTCCCCTAAAAAGTGTCCTACTTTCCCTCTTTGCTTACACATCTATAAAATTCTACCTTCCTCAACCCTAACACTTTAGTAGAAAATTTTCAGATAACCCTAATGTGTGGTTAGGCTTGAAGCAAAATCAAAGTGGTTCGTGCTATTGTCATCTTAAAATTCTCAATCAGGCTGTGTTTACATTCAACACTGATACTCTGCAGGGTGGTTTGATCTAACCCTACACTCACTAGTAATGCTAATCAAGCTATTTGACGTAAACATTATTAAGGAAATCTTAAATCACATGCAGCACTGATGATTTGCAAATATACAAATAAGGGTTCACTTCCTATAAATTCCACCTTCCTCAGCCCTAGTACCTAAACGTAATGAGTACATATGAGTACAACCCAAACAAGTCATAAGATGCGGTGCTAATAAAAAAAAAAGCATGCAGGTTTTAATTCCATCATGATTTCTGAACTAATTCTTCTGTAAACAATATTTTTTAGTAAATGAGTTTTTGATTTATTGAGTGAGTAAATTAGGCCTACACATTTACCTTTTATATTAAATTATGAGTGAAGTCTTCTTCCTTTACTAACTTTATCGTTGTGGTTACAAGGAGATTAAAGCTTATCTAGTCTGGGTTGTCGGTGACAAATATGTTGGAGTTTTAATCCCTAAATTCCTAAATGGTTATCCACTCTCCCTCCACCCATATGCCTGTATACTGTACAGTTCCTTTAATAATACTTTCACATTCCATAATTCATTAGTGTATTTACATGTGTATATCTCGGGAAGGTAGTCTACAGCCTTGCTAGCTAGCTCATTTAACTACCAACGTTGAAACTCTTTAAACTAGGACTTTATAGAATTTGGTATTGTTAACTATTATCCATGTAAATACCTTTCAGGTCTAAGTCTAGTAGCCTCTAGGCTGAATAGTTGTTATGTATTGTTGCTTACCCTTAAATTAATATTTGCTTCCTATTTAAATTTCCGTTGTGTTGAGGCAGACTCACCTTCGTAACGTAATGTGTGTTAGGGGTGTATACAATTACATCACATGTCCATTGCATCGCGTTTTTGGTACAAATACATTACCGGTCCATCACGTCACGTTTCCCCCTCCTCTCTACATACAGCTAACCTTACTCTAACATACAACCTATAAGGATGAAGGGTCAACTGACTCCCCTTGGGAGGGGGAGAGTTTCTTGCATGCCAGAAATATATTGCCCCTAAACATTTATTTTTGTACTCTTGAATTTCTAAATTCAAATTGTTATGGTGCAAAGAAAAGCAAAGATGAAATAATAAAATAATATAATCTACAAATTAAAAATATACCTTTTTATCTCGACCATTTTTTTCAGGGAAGTAAATAACAAAATTATGATGTATTTATTTTAGTAGTGTTGTAGATCCAGATGCCTCGACATCTCGGTTAAGTTTTGAATAAGTTATACTATTCCCTCAACCAACCCCACCTTCAAAGTGAGAGTCAGGCACACTATCCTTTCAACCAGCCCTACCTTTATTGTGAGAGTCAGGCACACTATCCTTTCAACCAACCCCACCTTCAAAGTGAGAGTCAGGCACTCTATCCTTTCAAACAGCCCCAACTTCAAAGTGAGAGTCAGGCACACTATCCTTTCAACCAACCCCACCTTCAAAGTGAGAGTCAGGCACACTATCCTTTCAAACAGCCCCAACTTCAAAGTGAGAGTCAGGCACACTATCCTTTCAACCAGCCCTACCTTTATTGTGAGAGCCAGGCACACTATCCTTTCAAACAGCCCAACCTTCAAAGTGAGAGTCAGAGCTGAGAATCAGGCACACTATTCTAACAAAACGCGATGTAATGGACACGGGATGTATTTGTAATGCGAAGCAATTTTATATATATGCCCCTTTATTCCTATTGGTTGTACGTCAGAGTACGGTTAGCTATGTGTAGAGATGTGGAGCAAATGCGACGTGATGGACCTAGAACGTATTTTTACCAAAAACGCGATACAATGGTGGTCCCGCGGAAAAGGATGTATGTAATGGACATGCGATGTAATGGTGGTCCCCCGGAAAAAGAACCTTTCAGACATTTCTTCCTATCACAAACAGGGTATACCTTCACCAGCTCCAATAAGTGATTTTAGGATGTCTCTTTTACAAAATGACCAAAAGAAAATGGTCATTTTATTATGAACTATTCCAGACAGACTCTTGTAGTCTATTATACGTCTATACAATCCTCTTTTCGTCATGTTATCCAAGGTATTTGTTATTTACCTCCAATTTGTAGTGGAGGTCTTCTTGTTTGTTACTGACCTTGGGTCAATAAACACTTGTTATAGCTGGGACAGGGCCGCTATCATTCTCATAAGCTGATGTCTCTATCAGGAGAACAGGAAAACATCTCATTTACACCTTATTATGTGCCAAAATGGCTCGTTATAACGACTTGCGGTAAGCCTTTAGCAGCCTTTGAAAGACTCAAGGATGTCCAACTAATTTGAGGAATACAGCCATTAAATAATAATACAAATTTAGCCTACCTGATGTATCAAAATTAACTAGGAAACGGTTTTTCCATAACAAAATTTTGAAAAGATTACGCAATTGTGTGTATATTTTAAATAACCGCAGCTTTGTGTTCAAACCGTGAAGAGGGTAAATTGAAATTTTATCCTTGTATCGCCGCTTCTCCTATCTAATAGAAGAAGTGACGAATACATTTACAAATATATTTAATCAAGGATGGGAAGGAACAAGCATAAAAGAGAGATACACAAGTTTAACAAATCAATTTATTTAAATATAAATAAGTTGGTAGAGTTACGACCACCTTTCCATCGCGTTTTGCTAGGATAGTGTGCCTGACTCTCACTTCAGACTCTCCCTAAAATAGTAGGGCTGGTTGAAAGGATAGTGTGCCTGACTCTCACAATAAAGGTAGGGCTGGTTGAAAGGATAGTGTGCCTGACTCTCACTTTGAAGGTGGGGCTGGTTGAAAGGATAGTGTGCCTGACTCTCACAATAAAGGTAGGGCTGGTTGAAAGGATAGAGTGCCTGACTCTCACTTTGAAGGTGGGGCTGGTTGAAAGGATAGTGTGCCTGACTCTCACAATAAAGGTAGGGCTGGTTGAAAGGATAGAGTGCCTGACTCTCACTTTGAAGGTGGGGCTGGTTGAAAGGATAGTGTGCCTGACTCTCACAATAAAGGTAGGGCTGGTTGAAAGGATAGAGTGCCTGACTCTCACTTTGAAGTTGGGGCTGGTTTAAAGGATAGTGTGCCTGACTCTCACAATAAAGGTAGGGCTGGTTGAAAGGATAGAGTGCCTGACTCTCACTTTGAAGTTGGGGCTGGTTGAAAGGATAGTGTGCCTGACTCTCACAATAAAGGTAGGGCTGGTTGAAAGGATAGTGTGCCTGACTCTCACTTTGAAGTTGGGGCTGGTTGAAAGGATAGTGTGCCTGACCCTCACAATAAAGGTAGGGCTGGTTGAAAGGATAGTGTGCCTGACTCTCACTTTGAAGTTGGGGCTGGTTTAAAGGATAGTGTGCCTGACTCTCACAATAAAGGTAGGGCTGGTTGAAAGGATAGAGTGCCTGACTCTCACAATAAAGGTAGGGCTGGTTGAAAGGATAGAGTGCCTGACTCTCACTTTGAAGTTGGGGCTGGTTGAAAGGATAGAGTGCCTGACTCTCACTTTGAAGGTGGGGCTGGTTTAAAGAATAGTGAAACTTAAACAAAACTTAAATAAACTTCACCATAACTTAGATGCCTAGGTAGTTTAATTTATGTTTAATTATGTTTAATTATTTGTGTTTCTTGTCATAATTTTACTTGTTAACATATTGTGACCTTGACTCACATTTTTTAATGTGTTATTTTAATTTTGATTAATATCCTAAATCATATTTGTATAATCAACAAACTATCCATTTAATTAATTTATATAGACATATCAGATTAAAATTTTGTAATTTCACATAAATTCTTTCTCATTATACGTTTTTACACTAATTATTTCATATTGAATTCCATAAAGATAGTTAATATTGCTTTCTTATTACAATTTCATCATGATTTCAAAAATGTGACTCGTGTTAACCAACTAATGCCGAAGACAGCTTTGCGTTTTTGTTTGGATGTCTGACAAGTCAATGGCTAGCGGTATCAACTATGATGATGAGACTGTAGTAAAGGATAGTGAGCTGTAACAATGAGGGCTATGAGAGGATTATAGGCAACAATCTCATCACAACACCTGGGATTACACAGCTCAATTATTCATAATTGGCTCTTACTGGGGAAGTTATACCGTAGGCTGAGCCTTCAGTGTTGGTCTGTCTCGGAGCATGCCGTAATAATTAACTATGTCACTCAAGCTCTCTTTCTCTCTCTCTCTCTCTCTCTCAAGTTTATGTGGTATAGTATATCTATCTGGATAGTATGATAAACCAGATAAACATTGTGTACAAAATCCATTGCATCTGATTGGATTCGAGCTTGATCTAAAAGTCAATAGTATCAACCGAAACAATCAATTTATCATCGATGTATCTCCGTTTGTGTATAATTTTAAAGAAATAACCATCTTTCTCAACAAAATTAAAAATTCCTAGGCTTATAATCGCAAGCACCAACTAATATTCTCATAGTAAAAAGACATTGAGAGAAAATATTATTCCAAAGAACTTCATAGATGACATTTCAACAGCACAAAGACCATGCAAGTCATCATAAATAATATTAGCAAGATTCAGTTTTTGTGTCTCAATTGAAACAGGATACAAAAGAATTGTCTAAAGGCGAAGGTTGATTCTCGAGACATTAGGTTAAAACGTCCAGTGGAAGCGTCAACAAATTGGATGTATGGAAACTATTGTCGAGTACAGACTTGGCCGAGAGCAAAGGATGGTTTGTTGTTTGTCCTTATTTTTGAATGAATTGATAAAGAAAACATTCCAAAGCCATCCGAGATATTTGAAAGTGAATTGAATGACATGCGAACTGTAAAACATTTACTTTAGTGAAATTTGGAAGGGTTAAAAAAGGTTTCATATAAGATATCAAATACAACGTTCATTCTTACACTAATAGTTTTACTTTTTTTGCATCATATAATAATACCTGTCCAGGCTATATGAATATTTAAGTTAATTGCTTACACATGGGGAAGTTGTAATTAAAAGGCAGTGTAATCCCTACATGACCTTGCACAATGAAAAGGAATCTAGCGTATTTTAAAATAAGGTGCTTAGGAAGATATTTGTTCTAAAAAGG
Source organism: Timema cristinae (assembly GCA_039000515.1). Lineage (NCBI taxonomy): Eukaryota > Metazoa > Arthropoda > Insecta > Phasmatodea > Timematidae > Timema > Timema cristinae. Next base: position 83,690,165 of record JBCFYV010000012.1, read on the forward strand.
GATGAAAATATTGGGGAGTGGAAGAGGTTACGTGATGATGAGTTATATATCCTGGTGTAGGTGACCTGGCAGTCTAGGGGTAATGGTGTCGGACTTCTGTGCTGGGGTCCGGGGTTCAATCCTCGGTCCCGGCGCAGATTTATCTGATCGCCAAACCCTTCCTTCAACTCTGACAAGACGTGTATTAATCACAACTTGTGAATGTGTGGAATGCCAGGCCTCCACAGTGGTTCGGATTCCACGTTAAACTGTAGGTCCTCCATTTCAGCTCACAATCACCTTACCATTACACATTAGCGTAAGTGCGTATAACCCGAACGGGTAGTAAGACGTGGTGCTAATAATAATAATAATAATAATAATAATAAATGTGATGATAATAATAATAATAACATCATCCTGGACTTGTCACGAGACATTTTTAGAGTTACCAAAGCTCTTAGACTATGGAAGCAGGACAAGCAGCACAAATGGAAGATTCTAGAAACATGTCTAGGCTATTGGCTGGTAAACCCAATGGGAAGAGACCATTAGTAATACCTAGACGTAGATGGGAGGATAACATTAGAATGGACCTGAAAGAGATAGGGATGAGGTGGACTGGATAGAACTGGCTCAAGATTGAGATAGGTGACGTACTTTTGCAAGTGCGGCACTGAACCTTTTACTTCTCTTATGCTTTAGGGTAAGTAAGTAAATATAAAGGCCCTACCCGCATTTGCATGGAGGAAGATTGGAAAATTGTTTAGAAAAAACACTCCTCAGAATGACCGGAATTCGTAATTCGACCTCACCATCACTGGCAGACAAAGCTATACAAGATGCTTTAGCCCTCATGCCCCCCAATGCGTCTTTTACATAATTCATTAACTTACTAATTAATTAATTAATATGAAATAGTAACTAAAAGATCAATCAAATAAACTGTTTACTTTGAATTCGATTTTTATAATTTGCAATAAATTAATAAACTAGTAACATAAGTAATGACAGCGTCGTTTAAGCCGTTAGAATTGAATTTCACTTGGTCTCTCTGTTAAATGGAGGTCTGGTGGGGCTTTAATCCCAACTTTATTCTCTCCACACTAATGTAGATGCCCTTCCTCCAAGCTGCCCTACTCAATCTTAGTTTTTACATGAAGTTATTTACTTATCTTGATGAGGTGCTGTAACAAGCCGAAAAGAGGAAGGTTACATATTTGGTTTCTTCATATAATTTGTTCGAAGTAATTATTGCGATAGTATTAAAATACATTTATAAACAAAACACATTTCTTTCAATTTGTAAATTTAACTGATTTTAATTAGACCTAAATTCTGTAACACAGTACCTTTTTTACATTTCGGTTGAGGTCATTTTTCAATGATACTTTGTTTTACTTTTGTTTGAAAGTCAATAACAGTACTGTGTGATTTGTTAATTTAAGATTACTAGTGCTATTGGTCGATCACGTGGTAATGGTTGACTTGTAATGAATTAAGTACAGGAATATCATCCAAGTGTCCGGACCACAAAACATGATGAAGGAGGTAGGAGGTGACCTATGCCCCACTGGGGTCACCTCCCCCACGGCCCAGTGCAATGATCTCCTCGTCGGGCCCACGCCACCCAAATTAAACAGTGACAACTAACACGTCAGTGGACTAAGGGACAATTTCATTCCGACCACGATATCTCGGAAATTGTTATAAACACAGAGACGGGATTCAAACCGGTATATTAAGGGAAGAAAGAGATAGAATGTGGCAAGAGTGGTAGGTAGAACTGTTTTTAATCGAGAAGTTGGTGTTCAGTTCTAACCGGCTGCATTACCTATTTATTTTCTCCAGACGAACGCTGGTACTGTTTCTTAAAAAGTTACCCTTATAGATTAATATTAGTCTTTGTTTTATACAACTTAAAATTACTTATAGCTATACTGGCACTAATCATACTTAACATTAAATTTAATTATCATAGATATTTTAATATTATATTTGGAAGAAGGTATAGGAAAGGTGGATAGAAACATATGAAAAGGGGACAAACACAATATGGCTTTTATAATGAAAAGAAGAACACGGTTCACACTTTACATTGCTGCTATTGGACAAAGAGGTAATGGCTGCCTCTTAAAGAAAATCGATCGTCACCGCCCAATCCTCTTTAAGAGGCGACCATTACCTCTTTGTCCATTGGCAGCAATGTAAAGTGTCAACTGTGTTCTTTTTGTTCCTTTTATATGTTTCCATCCACCTTTTCTGTACCTTCTTCCAAATATAATATGATTACCTAGTAAAGCGAAAAGAGGTTTTTCTTATAGATACATAGATATTTTAAGTTATTCATATACCTTAATTCTTCGGTTCACTTAATCAAGGTACTATAAATCTCCTGGTAAATGCAATTTTAATTTCTTCATCATGTTCCCTTAAGATTAATAGCTTAAGTTACTGATACCCAATGCGGGGATTAAAGTGTATTTTTAAAATGGGAAAACGTTTATAGTAAGAATACTGGCGAAAAAATATTTTGGAAAGTACCAACGTATTTTTCTGCCGTCAACATTGATGACATTTCACTACATTCTTAGTATTATTTTAATGTAATAGATTCTGTATTTAAGAAAAACACATTACAGATCACATGACTTACTTACTCTATGGCATTAGGAACTCGAAATTCATTTTTACACTTACAAACGTACGCCGCCTATCCCTATCGTGAGCTAGTTCTATCCAGTCCACCCTACCTACCTCTTTCAGGTCCAGTCTAATGTTATCCTCCCACCTGCGCCTAGGTATTCCCGATGGTCCCATCCCATTGGGTTTGCCAGTCAGTACCTTGAACACTGTTTAAGATCCTCCATTATTGCTGCATGTCCTGCCCACCATAATCTACGAGATGCGATTATCCTAATAATATCTTGTGATGAGTACATGGTTTGTAGCTCATCATTGTTTAACCTATACCACTCCCCAGTATCCTCATCCCTTTTTGGGCCAAATATATTCCATCTTCCTAAGACCTTGTTTACGAACACCCCAAGTGTGCGGTAAGTGACCCCTTTCACACCCATAGAGAACAACCGATAAAACTATCGTTTTGTATATTCTGAGTTTTACAAATTTTCTTGAAAGAAGGCGAGATGTCAACAACTTACTGACCGAGTAATATCATTCATTTACCGACTGTATCTAGACAGATAACATGACTTGATGTATTGATATAGTTTTAGTATGTTTTTTAATTGTAGGGTACTGTCCTTACTGTGTTCTTATTTTTAAGGTGGTGGTAGCGCGGGGAGGGGGGAGGGGAGAAGGAACTCAAGTTAAGATCAGTATTTTTTTCAGTTATTATAACAAACACTTTTTGAGTCTAAATAAATAAGTATTGCTTCATTAGATACGTTTAATCTAATGTTATATATAACTTGAATCTTTGCCGAGAGCATACTGTCATTTGAACAGAATTTTTTAAAACTAATATAAAAAGGCTATGTTCAAATTTCACAATGACTCTGACAAAAATTCAAGAAGGGCTCTCTCCCACCCCATTTTCACATTTCCGAAATTAGTTGTTACTTAAATGGGATCAGAACTAATGTATTCAGCGAAGAAAGCCCCACAAATCATAACTGACACCGAGCAAAGTCTAGGCGGGACTTGGAAGGTTTCCCCCCCCCCACGTTCTGTCCCTAAAGCCCACGGAGGATTCAAATCCGCCCAAACTAAACAAGTATGTCCAATTCCGCACTGATCACCAGTCAATATGTAAATAAAGTGTCAGCAGGGGGAACATGACGCACTCAACAACGCCCTGCTTGGGTTTGTTGACGTGAGAGCAACTCAGAGGGAGGCCATTGTTAAGCTACTTTCAATTGACGTCAAGCACAGAATGGTGACCACTTGGTGAGGACCTGTTTTACTGGAGGCCACGATACAAGACTCTGGGACAGGTCGGATAGCAGCCCTGACCTTTCAGGATCAATGCACAGATTATCGATACTAATTAAATATATTATTAATGTGGGTACAAGGAGACCCGAGAAGAGTCTTTGTTTGTGCGGTTTTCCTATTAAAAAATTTTCTGCAAAATATATAGAATATTGTCTAGAAGAAATTTTATAAAAATTGTAATACAACAGTTTTTGAATGTTTGCTTATGAACAAATATATTAGTATTTGATGAGAAACTTTAAATGAAGAGGAAAAGCTATCATCAATTTCTAGGACACTCTTGACAGATATTCAAGAACTATTGAGATTTCTAAAAAAACAAAACTGCATTGCATGAGCCCACAGTCGAACTATACCGACCGAGCGGCCACCACCGATGATAGTGCCAACATTTGCGAATATAGGGTGCCATGTTGCCAGCACAACAAACTATCCAGCGCTTTATCTTAGTTTTATAAAACTGAAGCTGCTAGTTATTTATTCAATTAGCTCCTTATTTGTCCTCCTGAGGTTGAGTTTAACTCCGTTTCAGACCACTGCTTCATAAAAAAATTCTGGAAGCACCGAGGATCAAACCCAATACCACTGTATCTGTAGCCAGGAACACTAAAACCTCTAGACCACAGAGTGAAGAAAATTAAGCTTTATGTTTATACTGGAGAAATATACGATTTATTTTACCGAGAATACATTTTGCTATAAAAGTTGACAAATTACTGCCCATAGTTAAAAATCCCTGCTATTCCACCTAAAGATCTTTTCTCATACCAGAGATAGCTTAGGGTGGCAATATAGCGAAATTATATATTTAATATCGTGGTTAATAAGTTGTGACATGTGCTCTTCTCTTCAGTTGATACAACACTTCGGTCGAAATAAAAAGTATCCAAGTCCGGTTTTCTGCATTTTTCATTTAAAAAGAGTGGGATTAAGATCATTCTAATATTTTTTTTAAATTTTAAGATATGTATAGTTATTTTTCAATTGGGTTGCATTTATATAAATAGAACCAAACAGTTTCATTGGTCTAAACGACATTTTTTTAAATAGTACTATGCATAAATCCGCACCATGACGTAACATGACGCCTAGTTCAGTTGATAACAAAGGAAGACACGTTTCAAAAACTAAGAAAAAGTAAAGACAACTTTATACGAGATATTGCCAAGTTTTGTAATATTTTGTAGTTCTTGTTTGTCATCCGATCTTGCCCCCCATTTGATTTGTACGCATATTTACACTAATGAGATGCGGACTGAGGTATGTCGAGGAAGAAAGCGTGTTTTAAGTAATCTAACTGCATTTGCTTGGAAGAAGAGTGGGAAAACCACCTTCAATATATGCAGCCGGGATTCAAATCCCGATACCCACATCATTAGCAGGCTGGTCTAGCATGATAGTGATGCCTACGACCACAAGGCTACTGAAGGAGGTTGTAGAAAACTATTATGAAAAAGTAACCCACACTGTATTCGAACCCCAACTTCCCTGGTCACCCGTTATATTAGACGAGATGCCTTAGCTCACCTGCCCACTTAGGTGGAGCCCTTCAAGTATTAATTTATTTATGCGTATAACCTGAGCAGGTACTAAGACGTGGTGATTATATATATATATACTATGACCGTAATCAACAAATATAATAGCTTAGCTATTTAATCCATCATGATATGCGCATTTGTACCAATGTAATTGTACAATTGGCAGCAAAAAGCCAACTACCGATTCAAAGGTGCTGCTTTATCTTATTATAGCGCGTGATCTTAATTAATCAACGATTTTTGCACGTCCATCACATACTCTACCTTAAAATATGAGTAAAGAATGGCCCGGGCACGGGACGATTCCTGAATAGCTCAGTGGGTAGAGTATTGGCATGCAAATCCGAAGGTCCAGGGTCCGATTCCCATGTCCAGGTATAATTTTTTAATTTAAAGAATATGATAGACATATTTAGTTTACATAAAATATTCACGATGGTGATCACATTGTCTCACGCAACAAGTCCCTAGTATGGGGATTGGTAAGTCAAGGTTTGAAATCTCAGCCAAGTTCACTATGGGCTGTTTTTTCCCATGCTCTTTTCACTCTAATACAGGTGCATTTCCTCTAAGCTACTGGATTTGGAATACTAATTAATAAAACGCTCCCCTAGCTTCATGCATGATAGCAACAGTTGGTGTTGCTAGTATGTTTATGTTAGTTAAGGTATTAGAAGTGTAACATAGTCCCACCTGGTACTCCAGACATCACCTATCTCTTTCTCTCAATCTCTCCCACAGCCATCATCAGAAGCACAAGGAAATAAGTCCATACTATCCACATTATCTATAATTTATCTTTACTCGCGAAGTGTGTAATATAGACAATTAAGATCAAGTGTAAGATAAAGAGACAATCCGTACCCGACTTTTGGAAAAATTCCTCGAAAATACTTATGTCCCCGGATGATTTGTTCCCCGATTTGTTAGCTAATTTAAGGCAATTTGAAATTATTATGGATTAAGGTGCGGCCGAAGGGAGCGCGAGTAAGTTTACAGTTTTTATAGAAATGAATTTTTTTGGCCAAAATAATTCAAATATTTCTCCAGTAGCAACATAGAGGTTATATTTATGTACATGCTAATATCAACAGATCTTGAATATATGTCAAGGGTGTCCTGGAATTTTGTCAAAACTTTTTCTCTTTATTTAAAAAGTTTTGACAGAATTCAAAGACACCTTTGACAGATATTCAAGATTTGTTTATATTAGCTAGTGCAGAAAGCTAAACTCTAAGTTGCTACTGGAGAAATATTTGATTTATTTTGGCCAAAAATATGTAATGCTATAAAAACTGTAAAATTACTCATGCTCCCTTCTGCCGCACCTTAAGCTGGGATGGAAGGGAGTGCGAGAAAAAGCCAGTTTTTTTTTGCAATTTTTATGGCAAAACATTTTTTTTTTACCAAAATAAATAAAATATTGCTTCAGTACAAACATATAATATAATTTTCTTCACATGATGACCTTAAAATGTATTTAATATATGTCAAGGATGTTCTGGAATATAATGAGAACTTTTTCTATTAATTTTAAAAATTTGTTAGATAATGCTGCCATGCTCATGACAAATATTCATGAATTGTTGAAATCAACAAGTGAAGAGAATTAAACTCCCATTCTTGTACTGGAGCAATATTTTAATTATTTTGGTCAAAAGAAGTTTTGCCATAAAAAAACTGCCAAAGCACTGATCTTTTCTCCCGTCCCTTTCAATCCCACCTTAAATAAAAATGTGTTAACCAAGTCAGTTGCTAAAAAGTGTAGATGTAAAATTTATCATCATAGTATTTCTCACTTATTCTTATTTTTTTCTATCTTAAATGTTGGCACTATGCGTAGGCTAGTTCTTTATTTTCATGTACCATATCCTTTCATCACCACTTTCATTAGACCTCATTTTTTTAATTAAAACTACCCAATATTTAAAAAAAATGAGTATATGGTATACATGTATCTACAATTCGGCTTTTATCAATGACTTTGGGGTTGACATCCCAGAAAGTGTCAAATCAATAATGTTCACGCTAGAGAAGGTCACACGCAGCACTGGTCGAGGGTATAGGGCACTAAACTCCCATTTTATATGCTAATCTTTGACAGGTAGGTCAAGGCTTCAGTCCTTACCGGGTGGGATCAAGGGTTGTTTTCCACAGGTGATTTTCCTTACCTATCTTTATGCTAATGTGGGGGGATTTCCTGTTACATTCCTTCCTTAGGTTAGGTCATTAATAAATCTTGTGTTAAACGTACAAAAAAAAACAGCAAAATAAAATAAAATATAATAAAAAAAATCACTAAGATTGGTCTTAAAAGAAGATTAAACTTAAGCTCCTGGAGTTGAAATAATGTCAACAAGCTACGACCGTAGCTAGAGGAACAACTCTAATAGGGCCCCTACACGATCAGTCAGACTGTCAGTATTAATTAAATAATAATTAATACTGATAGTAAAGCTAGCCGTGTGCGCGCGCGCCCTCAGTATTACCGTCAGTCTCAGTAACAAACATAGACTGTACGCGCCTTTTTCTTATCATCCATGTTGTGCATGTTGCATGCAGGAGCTGATACTGATAAAAATAATGACGTGAAGACTGACTGACGGTGTACAGTCTCGTGGTAAATACTGATGAGGACTGACAGTCTTAGGATTGACAGTCTGACTGATCGTGTAGGGACCCTATGAAACTGCTTATGTTATAGCTGTTTAATCAACGTGTGTATTTGCTTATATAGCTCATCACTTCCCCTCAAATCAGCAGAACTTTGGTAAAAAGTAGGAATCTTGTAGACTGGAGCTTTTAGGGGAAAACACCAACATATTTTATTGGGGTCAATATTGATACTTTACTATATTTTTGGTGTCAAACTATAAGAATTAATGTATATTAAAAATAACAGCTGCAGATCTCATTATTTGAAATAAATACAGTAGGACTTTTTTAATTCTAAGTCCAAGGAATCTCTAAAAAAATTGAAATATCAAAAATTCTAACAAACAATTTTTATGAGTATCTACAAAGCTGGTACACAATAAATTATTAATAAAAAATATGGTATGTATTTAAACACACACATTTTATATACACTATATAAAACACACATACACAGTATATACATACAAAAAAAACATACAATATAAACCTTGGAAAAATTAACATAAAAAATCGCAGATTTAAATCATTGAAGACGCGCGACGTGAGAGTTGACATGCTGGGCGTCACGTGACACGTCACACAGAAGCGATTAAATCCGAGCCAACGCATCCCTCATCTAGGAAACTTTATTTGACATCCTTGACATATTGGGGGATTAAACGAAAATTGTTTAGCTAGGTTTGAAATTAGTAAAAACTCTGAAATTAGCAATGTATAAACTTCAACAATCCAAATATCTCCTTCTAAAATTCGAATTAGAAGATTTTTTTTTACCATTGGTTTGTATACGAATTGCATGGGGAATCATGTTCGGTCCGAACTGTCCAATTTTTCGAATTAGCCAATGCCAAAATTATCCAGATCCTACTGTGTATGAAAATAGTTTTACCAGCATTATTTTAGCCTTCGAATACTATCCTCCCTACCAGAATTCATCAAACAAAAATTATCCTAACACAAACATCTTTCTTAAACAAGATGGTTGCAATGGTGTCTCGTAGAGGTTCTCTTGAACCTCCGACCAATGGAGGACCTCTCATGTCACACCTCGATGAATACGTTCCAAAGACTTGGACCCTTGTTTTTCACTTCTTCTTGTTGGATATGCTGTTGTTGCAAGAAGTGTGTCCACCTAACATAATTTGGAGAGGGCGGGGCAGATCAAGCACACCTGTTAGAGTCGCAATTAGCAGTCAAATATCGCCCTGCATGGACCGCCTTAAATATCAATGTCAGCCAAGGAGCAGTGAGGTAGAGATATATTCCTAACTAGTCTTATTCAACAATCAACCAGTCACTTAAACTGCCAAATACCGAGTTTTCTTCGAACTAATGCTCCCAAAATTTAACACAGCTTTGTATATGCATTTCAATAATATTGACCTTAGGATCCCGTCTCAACCCAGCCATAACATATTAAGTAGTATAAAATACAACTCAAACCAGACGATGTATCGTGGTACGTATTTATGTCATCTACTTCAGAAAAAAAGTGGAATTGAGACTAGTAAATGAAATACGAGCTTATTGGAGATCTTAATAAATGAATAAAATATCAAGTTAATTGTATCTCTGAATATATTGAGGATATTGGAGATCTAAATGCACGAATGAAATATAAGCTTATTGGAAATTTGAATACATAAATTATATGAGGTTCATGCATGATATATTATCTTTTTGGATTTTTGAATACATGAATGATATTTGAGCATATAGGACCTTTGAATTCATACATGATATATTAGATTTTTGGATATTTGAATACATGAGCTTATGAGAGCTCTGAATTTATTTGTGATATATTAGATTTTTGGATATTTGAATACATAAATGATATATGAGCTTATTGGAGATTGTATTTAATACTTGTTGGAAATATAAGCTTATTGGAGATCTGAATAAATGAAGGGAACCTTAACATATTATAAATCTAGTGCATATTTAAGAAAATACAATATATAATCGTACTTTAACCATGAGCTATAAACAAACTGTTTGATATGCAAATATCAAATTAATATACAAACTTTATAACTAAAGGAATAAGAAAGAATTAGGTAAGTATCAAAATATTTTTCCATGGTCAACCTTACATCTATAGTCTTTTTATGCCCCGAATTGTTTATCAAAACTTCACGGACGTTGTAGACATGACATTATGTGGAGACCTCTTCAGTTTATTGTGTTGCTAACAATGACAATATTTTACTGGTTCTCATAACATTTCTTTCCTTTCAGTATACTGTGAGAAATAATACTTTCAAGTTTAAGGACAACACCTGCCAGAAGAGACAAATCTTTGAGCTGTGGTACTTCTTATGAGAATGGAAGTTTTGAATAATCGAAACCACTGTTCTGTTGTGATACTGTTAAAAGGAGACGTGAATTGTTTGAGGAAGGCTAAATATATGTTTATAACCATTTATTTTGATTGCAAAACTGAAACATTTCGAGTAAAACGTAAGTGAAAATTAACTGATTTCCAATTTTTAATATGTATTTATTTAATCACTAAACTTAGAATGTAAGATTTTTTTTATCCTACAAGATACATATTGATAAGTGCTAACTTTCACATCTATTTTGGTGGAGACATATATTTTGAAATAACAAACGAGGTATTTCATGGCTACTGCAACGCGTTTCAGCACTCTGGTAAGGGGGGGGGGGACTCATTATTAGAGGGCGGGAGCAGATTAGTAATGAAGGATTGGGACAACCTACCATAACTCTGACACGTATTACAGATGTCAAGAAATCTTGCGTTAATTAAGAAGTGGTTTATTATTTTAAAACATAGCCACACCAAAACAAAATAAAAATATGTCAACATTACATTTTTAAGGTGGATACGTGGGGAATGCGAGAAAAGGTCAGTATTTTTTAAGTTTATATAAAAAAACTTGTTTGGCCAAACTAAATAAATCATTGCTTCAATACTAGCATAGAGTTTAGTTTTCTTTACATGGTGATCTCAACATTTCTTTAATATCCGTCATGAGAATGGCTGCCTTTTTATGAAAAACTTTTTAAATCAAGAGAAAAAGTTGTCATTAAATTCCAAGATATCCTTGACAGATATTAAAGAAATGTTGAGGTCTCCATTCGAATAAAATTAAAGTCTATGTTTGTACTGAAATAATATTTTATTTATATTTTACCAGAACAATGTTTTGTTATAAAAACTGAAAAAATAAACACTTATACGTTTTATCACGTTCCCCACATTCCCACCTTAAGTTTTTTTCATTTAAAAAAGATCTTGGTTTTAGTGCCTTTTAAGTATTCTCCTTGCCATTTTATGAGAAATACTTCTGTGTGAGAATATTTATCTCCCAGTAGGTGGCGTCCTTAACAATACTTTAAGTAATATTGCAAACAATATACCTTTGTTGAAATTATGGTTACTAGTTGCTGGCTTATCAACCAAATATAACACAAAATTTGTACGCTGTATAATCTGTGTTTACGTCACCCGATAGATGGCTCTGTGCTAGCAGGACAAGGTCAAACATGTATCAGAGAGTTCCTTACTATCGTTAATCCACAAAGAGTTAATCTGCCTCAGGCGCACAGATCATACTTTCAAACAAGTTACCGTGACACTTGGCGAATAGCATCAGTCAACATAATTGAAGTATTAATCCACTAAAGTGAAATACAGCCAACATATATCTGTGGGCATCGATCCTTTTGTCTTGGTTTATGTCTGACACAACAGTTTATATTGGTCTAGTTGAGATACCTGAAAGAACCAATTTATTGGAAAAATCTAAATATGTCCAATTCTATACCTCTACACCTGTATTCTGAGATTTTTACTGGTATTGAAAGAATAAATAATCATTTTAACGTCACTATATTTGTTACCTCAATTTTTAACTCCTGAATCCCAACGAATGAAAGTTTTGGTATTTAAACGAAACGGCAATATAAAGAAATGCGTATTTTCTTTATTGTGATTACTTATAGCACTTTATCCGTTTCGCCTTAGTGCCGGCAAATTGTAAATGTTCTCAGCATGACAAATCAAACATCGCCACTTTATTTAAGTTTTTAACACCCACACTTTTTAGGTTTTATTCAGACTACATAACGCTACGGTGTATAAATAAATAATATATTCTTAATGTTAGTTTGTGTGCATGGAAAAGGATTGAAATTGTAAACGAGGAGTTAAAATCTATAATTGAAAAAAGTAAATTAAAATTTAAGAATTGGAATCTTTACACATATAGCTAGAAAAGTGATATTAACATCAATATAAGGATATTTTTCAAATAACGTTAACTTAAGCTGGTGGACTACCGGAGGACTGAGACACGTTGAAGATGTTATGGAATAATGCGGTTTTTAACAAGTGGCTTACCCGCTAAGGGGTCGAATGGTCTAAGTCTCTAGCAATAGACTGGAATTTCAATGACCGGGAGGTTGGGGTTAGAATCCCGGTCAGTTATGCTGAAGGTTGTTTATCCTAAATAGTTCTCCACTCTCCCTCAGCACGAATTCGAGTACATCTACCCTGTAATCAATTGTTTTCATCCCTAACACATTAGAATAATTAGTCCATATGAGTTTAATCCAAAATCGTGACAAAATAACGCGATTGATTATTTCAAGGTTCAGACCAAAATGGAGCTAAAAGGTATCAACAGTACCCTAATGGATTATAAGCCTGATGTTAAATAACCTTCTAATTGAAAAATGACACCTGGGCACGCGAATCAAACCCGGGACCTTTGGCTTAACACGCCAGTGCTCTTACCTCTGAGCTAGCCAGGAGTCGTCCCATACCCAGGCTCATTCTTCACTCAGATGAACTATGTCTATAAAATGTGAGGGAAGAATGACCCTGGGCACGGGACAAGCTCGGGATATCTAAGCGATAAGAGCATTGGTGTACTAAGCTAAAGGTCCCGGGTTTGATTCCCATACCCATGTGTCATTTTTCAATTTAAATAATATGATATTTAGATTAGGCTATAACCGTACTTAACATATTTCATAATCGATTATCTATTTAATCTTACATTTTAAGTTTTTTATTATTTAAAAAAAGTGTTAAAAGGTGAAATGAGCTCATTTTCAATTAAATTCCAGGTGGAATGTCTCAGTTTTGAGATCGAGGTATATAGCTAAAAATATATTATTATTAGCACCGCGTTTTACTACCCGTTCGGGTTATACGCACTTATGCTAATGTGTAATGGTAGGGCGATTGTGAGATGAAATGAAGGACCTACAGTTTAACGTGGAATCCGAACCACGGTGGAGACCTGGCATTCCTCACATTCACAAGATGTCTTGTCAGAGGTGAAGGAAGGGTTTGGTAATCAGATAAATCTTTGCCGGGACCGAGGATTGAACCCCGGCCGCCAGCATAGAAGTCTGACACCTTACCCCTAGACCACTAAAAATATAGATCTAGCCTTCCTTAAACAGGAAGATTTATTTTATAGCAAGATCCTGACAGACATATCGACTACCAGGTGGCGTGGAGTACATTTGATTTATTCTGGCCACGCTTGAGCGATCATACGTCGGGTTTTAGGGCCACACCGTATTTTCTAGATTTACATTTCTTCTTCAGATATCCATCCCATTAATATGTAGATAATTAACTATTGACATTTTCATACTTTATTTCATGAACTAAAAATGACTAAGATCTTTTTTCCATATTTTAAAATAAGTGTCGGTTCATTTGACGAAATTTGCTTATACGTTGGAGAGTGTGATTGAAAAGCAAAGAACAAGAAACACCAATACAATTCCATTAGAAGAAAGAGTTAGATAACAGTGAGGTATGATGACACAGATAAATTCATTACATTGTTGTGCAGAACTATATTATATAACACTTTATTTTGCATTATAAATGCCTTTTTTGTAAAATTTACTTGTAATAATATTCACAAAAAAAGTTTTAAAGACCGTAATAGTGTTTTAATTGTCAGCCAGGTTATTAAAACATTAAATACACTTGACTCGATCTCATGTTCAGAAGATGTTGGTGATTGTTCTTGGCCAGTGGCTGGGTTGATGGCGATATTATTGTAGTTGGTCAAAAGGCATTGCTTGGCTCTGATTAGTATTTACATGTTGGTTGAAGGGAGCTTATGTTGAGTGATTGACAGGGTCGGATCCAGCTCATTTTCATAAGGGGGTCATAGTTATAAATAACATAGTTACTCACAATGTTAGATTTCTGTTTAAAACCATTTAATAATATTCTCATTCATATTTGATCTTATGTATATTTTAAACTGTGATCATTTTCCCCACTTTTTTAAAATCAGATAGTTTTTATCAACAGTTTGGACCCATTAAAAGTGTTCCTCACCTTTTTTTTTTATTTAGATGCCCCTTGAAGCTATTTAGAGTGATCCTCACTTAATGTTTTACGATAGTTAGATACCTCTAGAAGATAATCATTGAAGTGATCTTCCACAGAAAAAATTTTGAAAATTGAATTATTTCAGAAACTAGGCTATTTGTGGTGGTCCTCGCATGAAAATTCTTCAAAATGACATGCAGCTAGAAGCTATTTGGGGTTGTCCTCCACTAGATATTTTTGAAATTTGTATGACCTTGGAAGTTATTTATAGCTTTTCTTCCCTGACTTTTTCTGTCAGTGAGATACCTCTAGTCTAGTAGTTATTTGAAGTGGTCTTCCCCAGCAAATTTTTGATAGAATTAATCTAGAAGTCATTTAGAATTTCATTAAGACCGTCTTTCAGCTTCAAAATCGGTGATATCAGAGGATTTTAAATATATCTAGGGGAGGAATTTATTCCAGGTAGGGGCAAATAATTTCCAGGACCAGGGTCCCTAACAGTTTCGCCGCTCCTGCTGTACACACATACTCTATATTCGGTATTCATGGACAAACTGCTCTCAGGCGATTATTAGTTTTCTTTGATGTGTGGTAGTCTACCATCTCTATGCGGAACAATGTTCGTTACTCGTTATGCGCGATAAATATTCGTACTTGAAAACTAATATTTTTCCACACTTGCGTAAGTCATATCGAAAGTTAATTAAACTTGGACAAATAACGCACTTGTAGACTCGACTTAAGAGGTTTCTGCACGTAAAAAGATTTTTTTAAATGTATAATTTATTTGTAGTGTATTTTATTTCTAAAATTAGAATTTCCATTTCGTTTTTTGTATTAATTTTCTAACTTTAATACGGGGGTCAACTGACTCTTTGAACCCCCCCCCCCCCGCCCTGAATCCACGCCTGGTGATTGAGATCTCCATATGGAGGATGGTTAAAGGTAGTTGGTGATAGATGGTGATAGCTGGTTATGATTCCCGTAAGGGGAATAGTTGAATAGAGTGGGCCGTGAGTCTATCGTATATTGAGAGCCAGAGTGTAGGGCTTGTTGCTTGACTTAAATCATTCTCAAGCGAGACCATAGTTTGGTTTCGTCTGTAAGTTTCTTGAATATGGGCAAAAGAGACAATAAGAAGAACCTATCAACATCATATTCTGTGTACACATTACTAGCTTTGAGACGTCCCAGATCTTGCTCTTCAAACGAGTTTACTTTCCGTTTGTTTCTTCTTGGAGTTGAGGTATTTTGATTTGGAGTGGGTGTTATACCTCTCTGAGTGGTATTTTCACCCTCGTCACCCCCTTTACCCTCATCTATGTTATCTGCTTCATCATGTATGTTCGTAGAGGTCTCAAATGTAAAAATAACCATTTAAAAAATTATGCATCTAGTAGAAAACATTAAATATTATAACATTTTCGGTATAACACATAAAAATGCTATTTATCACTATGTGTACGGTATTAAAAATATAGTTGTTACCCAATGGAATTACTATTTTTTAAAACAACCTCAATCTTTGTTTGTTTGTCCATTGTATAATATTGTAAGATTTACTATTTTATTTTATTAAAGAAGTTATTATCTTGTTCATTTCATTCTTCATTGCTCACTCCAATCCAACCTTCCACTATAGCAACTGCCACTTTTATCCAGAGCTTATATTTCACATCCCTGTTAGAGTAGTAATTATGTTTCAGGTTTTAGAATGGTGATCTTGCACTCAATTAGTTTAATAACTCTCTAGCAAACGTTGCTAAGAACTCCTAGACGCGGCGTTCTGAACCCAGCATCCAGGTCGCAAGCGTGGCCGTAGGCTTAACAAACGCAGTAGTGTGAGAATATTCCATTTAAAGTGCCCTCAAACGTCAAACCATTTGAAATGAGATTATAACTAAACATAGTTTAAGAATGTATGTTAATTTCTATGACTTATTAAGATTAGAAGCGATAACATTGTGAGGATCATTGTTTGCCCTAGCTTGGTAGGTCTGGGTCCTAATATCTTCTGTAAGGTGAATTCTCCCTTAAAGCTTTGTTTTCCACTATGCCATAGTCTCTTTAGATGAATGCTGGTGCATTCCCTTAGGTATTGAAGACACACTGTTTCTTTATTGCCCGTTCATGCTCATGGCATGCTCAAACTAATGGGGTATGGTTGAGAGTTGTTGAATTTAATGGAAATGCACTCGTGTTTGTCTGGAGGGAGAGGGTGAAACAATCTAGGAAATACATTCTCTGGTCACCCAACCGGGATTCAAATACCAACATTTCTGACACCGGCAAACCAAACTAGATGAGTTGGATATTTAATTACTAGTCCACCGATATGTTTATTTATATATAGCCAACACTTTAGAATTTTCTGCCGAACTTTTGAGCATCGTTTCTTATTTTCAGAAAATAAGTTACTTGTAGACTATTTTAACAATTTGGTTCAATAGTGCTATGCATATTGATAGCATGGATCACATTGATATGTTTGGCTTAGTGTTTATGATATTATCAATCATCATAATTGAATTTGTAAGTTTTAAAACTAAAGTACACCATTTTCTGTAATTACAGTTCAAATAAACTTAAAATACAATATAGCTATATATATATATATATTTCTAAAAACTACTATGAGCAGGCCTTCACCAAGTCTGGTTGAAACCCATCTACCATTTAAAAGGCCACGCACCTCATAGAAAGACATACAAAGAGAAAAGCAAGTTATATAAACTATTTTCTAAAAATGATAGGTAAGATTCTAAAAATAATCCTAACGTGTATTGTATTCTATCAAATTATTTAAAGCCACACAAATATCCTCCCCTTCTCAAAATCTCAATTAGGCTTTGTGTATTCATTAGAATTTGCTTATGGTTCAAATAAAAGCTGGGATCGGGCCGCAGCAATATTTTGTATGTTGATTATTTATCTGAAAATCAGTAGTATTTCAAACAAATCACGACAGGTAAAAAGAACAACCAGCCTGTTATTTTTGTGTAGCAACCCAGCCGGTAGTGTTACTGGGAGCAGAACGCTCACCCTGACTTTGGCAATGTAACCAAATAGCTGAAGTTGTTAGGTAATAAGGAAGGAAAGTCGGGCTCTACTTTCACCGGGATACGGTACAAGGCCTGATGACTGAGATGCCGTAACTACGGCCGCAAGGTCAAGGTGCCTTTCTGCTTGTTGTCACTTTCTTTCTTGACAGAGGATAACATAACTTTATACTTGGTAATTAAACCTTTTCCTCAAGAACTATTTCTCCATACTTGATTCAATAAGTAGTTATGTAAAATTAATCAACCACGTGAGCATAACCAGAACCAGGGTCGTCTACACATATTGTATTCAACCTTATATCTTCACACACTCCCAGACGTAATTTATCTTCAACTATGTATCCCTAAAAATGTTGGTGAATAATGCAAGCTACACATATTATAACATCTACGTCTAAAATAAATTACGTACAAATTAATATATTTAATAATAATTAATCAGTATTAAGTGAGAAATATATATGTGTATGTATTTTTTTAAAGTTTTATGTACCCCTAAGGTGCCTTCACGTACCCCCGGTTGATTACCACTGCTCTAGACCTGTATTCACTCTCTCTGACTACTCAGACACGGAAAGGGAGGATAGAACCAGGGTTCTCTAGGCCTGTAGTCAATCTCTCTGACTACTCAGACACGGAAAGGGAGGATAGAACCAGGGTTCTCTAGGCCTGTAGTCAGTCTCTCTGACTACTCAGACACGAAAAGGGAGGATAGAACCAGGGTTCTCTAGGCCTGTAGTCAATCTCTCTGACTACTCAAACACGGAAAGGGAGGATAGAACCAGGGTTCTCTAGACCTGTATTCACTCTCTCTGACTACTCAGACACGAAAAGGGAGGATAGAACCAGGGTTCTCTAGACCTGTAGTCATTCTCTCTGACTACTCAGACACGGAAAGGGAGGATAGAACCAGGGTTCTCTAGGCCTGTAGTCAGTCTCTCTGACTACTCAGACACGGAAAGGGAGGATAGAACCAGGGTTCTCTAGGCCTGTAGTCAGTCTCTCTGACTACTCAGACACGGAAATGGAGGATAGAACCAGGGTTCTCTAGACCTGTAGTCAATCTCTCTGACTACTCAGACACGGAAAGAGAGGATAGAACCAGGGTTCTCTAGGCCTGTAGTCAGTCTCTCTGACTACTCAGACACGGAAAGGGAGGATAGAACCAAGGTTCTCTAGACCTGTATTCACTCTCTCTGACTACTCAGACACGGAAAGAGAGGATATAACCAGGGTTCTCTAGGCCTGTAGTCAATCTCTCTGACTACTCAGACACGGAAAGGGAGGATAGAACCAGGGTTCTCTAGACCTGTAGTCAGTCTCTCTGACTACTCAAACACGGAAAGGGAGGATAGAACCAGGGTTCTCTAGACCTGTAGTCATTCTCTCTGACTACTCAGACACGGAAAGGGAGGATAGAACCAGGGTTCTCTAGACCTGTAGTCATTCTCTCTGACTACTCAGACACGGAAAGGGAGGATAGAACCAGGGTTCTCTAGACCTGTAGTCATTCTCCCTGACTACTCGGACACGGTAAGAGAGGATAGAACCAGGGTTCTCTAGACCTGTAGTCAGTCTCCCTGACTACTCGGACACGGTAAGAGAGGATAGAACCAGGGTTCTCTAGGCCTGTAGTCAATCTCTCTGACTACTCAGACACGGAAAGGAAGGATAGAACCAGGGTTCTATAGGCCTGTAGTCAATCTCTCTGACTACTCAGACACGGAAAGGGAGGATAGAACCAGGGTTCTCTAGGCCTGTAGTCAGTCTCTCTGACTACTCAGACACGGAAAGGGAGGATAGAACCAGGGTTCTCTAGACCTGTATTCACTCTCTCTGACTACTCAGACACGGAAAGGGAGGATAGAACCAGGGTTCTCTAGACCTGTAGTCACTCTCTCTGACTACTCAGACACGGAAACGGAGGATAGAACCAGGGTTCTCTAGACCTGTATTCACTCTCTCTGACTACTCAAACACGGAAAGGGAGGATAGAACCAGGGTTCTCTAGGCCTGTAGTCAATCTCTCTGACTACTCAGACACGGAAAGGAAGGATAGAACCAGGGTTCTATAGGCCTGTAGTCAATCTCCCTGACTACTCGGACACGGTAAGAGAGGATAGAACCAGGGTTCTCTAGGCCTGTAGTCAATCTCTCTGACTACTCAGACACGGAAAGGAAGGATAGAACCAGGGTTCTATAGGCCTGTAGTCAGTCTCCCTGACTACTCGGACACGGTAAGAGAGGATAGAACCAGGGTTCTCTAGGCCTGTAGTCAATCTCTCTGACTACTCAGACACGGAAAGGAAGGATAGAACCAGGGTTCTATAGGCCTGTAGTCAATCTCCCTGACTACTCGGACACGGTAAGAGAGGATAGAACCAGGGTTCTCTAGGCCTGTAGTCAATCTCTCTGACTACTCAGACACGGAAAGGGAGGATAGAACCAGGGTTCTCTAGACCTGTAGTCAGTCTCCCTGACTACTCGGACACGGTAAGAGAGGATAGAACCAGGGTTCTCTAGGCCTGTAGTCAATCTCTCTGACTACTCAGACACGGAAAGGAAGGATAGAACCAGGGTTCTATAGGCCTGTAGTCAATCTCTCTGACTACTCAGACACGGAAAGGGAGGATAGAACCAGGGTTCTCTAGGCCTGTAGTCAGTCTCTCTGACTACTCAGACACGGAAAGGGAGGATAGAACCAGGTTCTCTAGAACTGTAGTCAGTCTCTCTGACTACTCAGACACGGAAAGGGAGGATAGAACCAGGGTTCTCTAGGCCTGTAGTCAATCTCTCTGACTACTCAGACACGGAAAGGAAGGATAGAACCAGGGTTCTCTAGGTCTGTAGTCAATCTCTCTGACTACTCAGACACGGAAAGGAAGGATAGAACCAGGGTTCTCTAGGTCTGTAGTCAATCTCTCTGACTACTCAGACACGGAAAGGAAGGATAGAACCAGGGTTCTCTATACCTGTATTCACTCTCTCTGACTACTCAAACACGGAAAGTGAGGATAGAACCAGGGTTCTCTAGGCCTGTAGTCAATCTCTCTGACTACTCAGACACGGAAAGGGAGGATAGAACCAGGGTTCTCTAGACCGGTATTCACTCTCTCTGACTACTCAGACACGGAAACGGAGGATAGAACCAGGGTTCTCTAGACCTGTATTCACTCTCTCTGACTACTCAGACACAGAAAGGGAGGATAGAACCAGGGTTCTCTAGGCCTGTAGTCAGTCTCTCTGACTACTCAAACACGGAAAGGGAGGATAGAACCAGGGTTCTCTAGACCTGTAGTCATTCTCTCTGACTACTCAAACACGGAAAAGGAGGATATAACCAGGGTTCTCTAGACCTGTAGTCATTCTCTCTGACTACTCAGACACGGAAATGGAGGCTAGAACCAGGGTTCTCTAGAACTATAGTCAGTCTCTCTGACTACTCAGACACGGAAAGGGAGGATAGAACCAGGGTTCTCTAGGCCTGTAGTCATTCTCTCTGACTACTCAGACACGGAAAGGGAGGATAGAACCAGGGTTCTCTAGACCTGTAGTCATTCTCTCTGACTACTCAGACACGGAAATGGAGGCTAGAACCAGGGTTCTCTAGAACTGTAGTCAGTCTCTCTGACCACTCAGGGCTAGGAACTAGTTTGTTAGGGAACAATAAATGTGTAAACAAAATGGTTCCGGTGTTTTGAAATGCAGAATACACTGGTGGTTGAGGAACTAACACGCCATGCTCCTCGGATATAACGGAGAGGTAGACAGCATTACCTTCACCATCAACTGAAGACATGCTGGAGCCGGTGACGCCAAGTCAACGACCTTCCGTCAACTCATTCGGTCAGCCAGGAACAACTCTTGCCTTCAAGACGTTTACCAGCACGACAGGAATTTGTCTGGTTCAAGGTACAAGGAAGTTGTTGGTAAAGAGTGTCAAACCTTTTGAAATGGCAGCCCAGGGAGGGGTGCCAAATAGGGCAGTTTGACCAGGCCTCCTCCCACTTCTCAGGAGCCCCCAATCGCCCAAACATCTTTCTTTTACATTGGCAAATCTTGGTGCAGTCACAACACACGGGCATTTAAATCTTTGAGTAATTTATTTAAAAATTATATTGATTTTCTAAAACGGCTTTTCAAACGTGGTTAACATTGGTAGAATATTGTAATGTGGTTTAATATAGAAATAATAGCATAAGTTAAAATAATTTTAATGACAATAATTACTAAAGTAAATAAATTATCTTAATTATTATTATTTGTGGAAAGGGGCCCCCATAATTCTATAGCCAGACCCTCTGAATCTTCTGGGTGACCCCAATTTTTGGGGCTTATGTTGACATTATTTACGTTTTATCAAGGTCAAATATTTTAAGGGTGGATCCTATTGGAAGAGAAATATCCTCACATTGCAGTATTTTTCACAGGGGGATACTGAAGCTCCAAAATCACTAAAAGCTTCCTCAGAATGTTTTGTTAAAACATAACTTTGTTTGAAGAAGGGTATCTAATAATTTACTTTGCGTGCAGAGTTGAAAAATTTTGCTTGCAAAGTCCTTGAAAATTTAATATCTAAATTTTTATTTTTATTATTTAATTTAAAAAATCATGTTTTTAAAAATCCTATAGATATATACTTTCCACGTCCATTTAGAAGTGAACCATTTTTTGAAATATCAACTCACTCTTATTAAATAACGCGAGTTTTCTGGACGTCTGTGACGAATTTCCGGTAGGCGGACCTTTTAATTGTCAGACAGTAAAGTTTGATTCCCCGCATAAGATAAATAATTACTGAGAAACAAATATAACCTTACAATTAGGAAGTAAAACCTACTTTGGTGGGCACACGGACAAAATATCAAGCTTGTCTAGTTTGGTTTACCAATAACAGGGAGGTTGGAGTTCGAATCCCAGACTGGTTTAATTAAGTATCTCTTCCTAAATCAGTAGTTACTAATCTTTTTCAACTGATGCCCCCCTCGGTAGATCATAAAAATCCCCCCAACCCCCAATTGTTTGTGATAGATATTAAAATATTTCAAATTTTTTTTTCTAGCAGATTTTTTATTTTGAACAAAAATCAATGTAACACTGGCAGCCAATTGGGTTTGATGTTTTACATAGCACACCAAAAATCCCTGTCTATTTCAAGTCGACAATGTTGTTTAGTTTTTTTGAAAGTCAAAGTTGGAAATTCGATGGTGTTGCACGTGGCCGCAATGGTAGCTTAGGGGAGAGGGTAAAAAGGAGAATTGGGGTTGAATTAGATACTTGTGAGATTGAAAATAAACACGTGCATGTACACGAGCGTCTTAATTTTTGGTTGGTCACCTAATATTTTACAACTGGTAGGCAGTATTGCCAATACCGACAGAAAAAATTATCTTTATTATTTTGGAAAAGTGATGTAAACAAAACTGTCTTCAATTCTTAGCTGATTTTTTAATGTTATTTCCGAATTGGTCCACGTCTGGAGGAGGGCAATTCACTCCTCCCAACCCCCCAACCCCTAGGGCGGTGCGCTTATCGGGTTGGAAATCACTGTCCTAAATGGTTCCATTACTTCTCCACTAAAATGCAGGTATATTTCTTTTAGATGATAACGTTTTTTATCTCTACCTCATGAGTGTATTTAAATGTGAATTTACCGGAGGGGTTGTAAGATGCGGATCAAAAACAGAAATTAAATGTCTTAGTGTTTTGTGGTTTTGTTGAAGCGGAACGTCAGTTGGAATGTTAACAGACGGTATAGCAGTGGTTTGTGGACCATTACATTCATAAGGTATCAATAACATTATATCGTGAGCATGAGGCGTGTACGCTATCATGTTTCAATTGAGAGTAGGAGTTGAAACATTCTCTCACCTTGGCATTTATATCTCGCGGGTCAGCAAAATTCTACGTATTGATGTTAATAGCAACTACACTGCTCACCAGAGTGGAGGAGCTAGCCAACTACACTGTCTACTAATGTGAGGACCAAACCTACCACACTGCTCACCAGACATTAGGAGCTTACCACGTTCAAGCACATGTTGTCCTTTAGTACATGACTCTCTAATATTACCTTCAGGAATTACTATGGTCTCATATAGTATATGGAATGCTAAAACTCCTTTGAAGTGCCAAGCCCCACCCCTTTCCTTATTAGTACACATCAAATATTTATAAAATCTAACTAGACAGCACTTGTCCAACTTGTCATAAGCCCCACGAGTTGGTGTATGAATATATGAAAGCAGGTATACTAGTTTCTTCAAGTCGGGTATGTGCTAGTGAATCAGCCGCTAGTTATTGAGAGGAAGGTGTTAACAAACCTCGACCCTGTGGTCACGATGGTGTGAAGGTCACAATGTGTCAATTGACACACAAGATTTGAACAACTTCCTCTACACACATCTATCGACATCCAATGTCAACACAGCCTTGGGAAAATTCTTTCTTCAGAACTTTATATTTTACTTTACAAATTCTGGGACTGAATTTTACTTTATCACAAGTACAAATTATTATAATCATATTATTTTAATTAAATTCGTATCAATGGGTACGTGGGTTAGGGCATGTACCTTATTTGTTCTTCTTTCCCTGTGATGAGGAGGTCGGGTGAGAATACAGGATGGGTGTACTTAAGGTCATTATTCCTCCCTCCATGCGAATTAAAGTACCATTCCTCAATAAATTATGCCTTACTAATTTTTTTTCATGTAAATATGTGGATAACCTGTAGGGATATAAGTTTCAATGCACAATTTTTTTTAAATGTTTTATTTATGAAATTTTATCAATCTAGGGAGCTCTGGAAGGTCTTCAGAAATAGAAGGTATAAAAGCTTGAATCTCTATGTAAGATATGTGAAGGAGGTATATCACTTTTATTTATGCCTTTCTTTACCACAATGTTTAGTAAGAAAAATGTAAGAAGTATGTTAGTTTATAAAATACTATATTATCATTTTGATCAACATAGAAGTTTTTTAAACTATACTAACCGATATTATCTATAAGCATTACTAATATACATCAAAAATGGCAGCTGCAGATCACATAGTCTATGGGTTATAAATGTTATTTCATTATTTTTTGTATTTAGTCTGATACCGCCTTCCTACTTTAGCAACACTGTGCTATATTAATAATACTAAAACATAAACTTAACTCTAACAAAATGTATCTTGTTCAGTGTTGTGGCAATAGTAGCAAAATTTATGGTATGGCTATATTAGAAAAGACACAAAACTTCTTAAAAATTAAAATAAATAATAGAGGGACTTACGATTGTCCCATTCCCAAAATAAAGGGAAGGGGGCACCTTAATCACCCGGTTTCCGAGTCTATGGGCACATCCATCTATTTGTCTATAGGCCTGAACCTCTTCTGTTCCGAGACAGATTAGTGGGATCTTCACATATAATGTTTGTTCATGTTTTCAAAAGAATATCGATTGCGATTTATGATCTATGCTCAAGATATACCTGATGAGTATGGTAACACAAGACACACATATACTTTATGAATATAATCAGGGTCTACATTATACAAATACTTGATTAATATAGGTATGCAATACAGATACCTGTTGAATATAGGTACACAAGACAAATACCTGTTGGATATAGGTACACAAGACAGATACCTGTTGAATGTAGGTACACAAGAAAGATACATGTTGAATGTAGGTACACAAGACAGATACCTGTTGGATATAGGTACACAAGACAGATACCTGTTGAATATAGTACACAAGACAGACACCTGTTGAATATAGGTGCACAAGACAGATACCTGTGAATATAGCTACACAAGACAGATACCTGTTGAATATAGCTACACAAGACAGATACCTGTTGAATATAGCTACACAAGACAGATACTGTTGAATATATTTTACGTGCTGTACTTAGGAATATAGGTATCAAGCCAATTTTCCAGAGGTGGTTTGAAGTCCAACTCACGTATGTAGGTGTAGTTTCATAACATGGTATATGTGTTGTGACGTTTCTTACAAGTATTCCCTTCGTAATAGTGGCGAGTAGACTATTTATATAGTTGTGTCTTAAATCAATAAAGCTAATATAGTAGAGCCTTTTTAATTTTAAGCCCAAGACATATTAAAAAAATCTAAATATCAAAAATTCTAATTAACCATTTTTATGAGTATCAAGGCAACCGGTACACGATAATTCAATATCCCCAAAGTATATTACATTTAAACAAACATTTTATTTATGCTATAAAAATATACCTATACAATATATGCATAGACCTACATGAAAAAACAAGATAAATTGTATACACAATAAGATATAAAAGTTTGTAAAATGAATATATGAAAATTGCAGACTTAAATCTGTTTGTACACTTAAATGACATTACGTTGGAAAAAAATTGTGATCTTGGTTTGTTATAGTTTGCTTATCTTGACGCAATAAACAAAATCTTAATGTCAACTGATTGCATTAAAATTATTGTATTTTACGTCTGGTACAGATTCAGTGAATCTTCTCAGGTCCAAGCCGGGCGCCACGTGATTACATTGCTGCGCAGAAGCGATGAAAGTCGAGCCAACACATCCCATATTCTAATAAACTCACGCCTGTGCAGAATTCCCCGCTTTATCTTTTACTATGCGTCAATAAATCTAACTTTACTTGACATTCTTGGCATACGGGGTGATTTATTAAAGATTGTCAAGATAGGTTTGAAAAAAAGAACAAACTCAGAAAAATTAACAACGTATAAGTTTCGAATTATCCATATATTTCCTTCTGAAATCCGAGTTAAATGCTATATTGAACATAAATTTCGTGGGGGATCATGGTGAGTTCAAATTATCAAATTTTTCGAACTAACCAAAGTCGAATCAGCCAAATACAAATGTGCTTCAAACAATGTTCTTGAAGTTCATGCAGTCCCCAGAATAAAACCAGTCAGCTACAAGTAAAAAACACACAGGGCGAAACGGATTGTGGACTGTAGCTCCAACAGTAATTACTACAGCAGAACTTAATGACGTAGTTGTACCGTGTAACTCCACCAGCAGTAATTACTACAGCATCAGTTAATGACTGGCGTGTCGACTAAATTCATGAGTAATTTATCATCCAACACGCAGAAACTTTTTTCCTCTATAATAGTTTTTTATACAATGTTTTGCTGTTACTGTTTAAAAAAACCCATATAAAATAGATTATAGTTGTTGAGATTTAGCTAAAAAAATGCTTTAAAACCATTCTTTTCCCTTATTAGCCACCCTAAATAGAACTTTAGTGTCAAAGTGTAACTTTGAATATGTATTTACATAGTTTGTTATTTGTAATAAGATAAGTAGAATCCACTACGCATAATTTTTGTGAATAGTGTTACCTATATGTAAATACAGTGGCGGCGCGGGTTTGTTACCGAGGCAAACGAGGCTTGACAGGACTGTAGTAGAGGTCAACTATTTCATTCAATTCAATATCAAAGTTATCGGTGACCTGGCGATCTAGGGTAAGGTGTCAGACTTCTGTGCTGGAGATCCGGGGTTCAATCCCCGGTCCTGGCACAGATTTATCTGATTGCCAAACCCTTCCTTCACCTCTGACAATACGTGTATTAATCACAACTTGTGAATATGTGGAATACCAGGCCTTCATCGTGGTTCGGATCCTACGTAAAACTGTAGGTCCTCCATTTCATCTCACAATCACCCTGCCATTTCACATTAGCGTAAGTACGTATATTCCGAACGGGTAGTAAGACGCGGTGCTAATAGTCATTATAAGTATCAAACTTAACATTGTGTCATTCCTCATGATTATTTTTTCATGGCTGGTCAAATGGATAGTGGACTTGTACAGTCACGTCAAGCCTGACTTTCCCTGGCAACAGCTCATTACATGACACTGGTACAGCACTATAAAAGCAAGAGAAATACTTTAATGCAAAGAAAATACCGGAAATCATATTTTGTAAATACAAAAAAAAGGTCCTCATAATAATTACTATTCCAAAGACTGGGGGGGGGGATGTTTTTCAACGTCAATTTATAAACTTTTAAATACCATACTGATGTAAAAAGTTATTTTTAAAATCAATTTCAAGTTAATTTTTAATCAAATTAAATGTATAAATGAATCTAATTTTGTTGTTTCAAAATAAAAATATACTAGGAGGGTGAAAAAAAAATCTTAGAATACCTAAACCAACGTCATTATTTTCTTTAAAATTATCCTTTTTTATGCATTTTATATATTTTTATTCGTTTATTTATTTTAAACCACAATGCTCAGTATTGATCTCTTTCTTCATATAAATCATTTTAAAGGAGATTGGTTAAACCATTTGAGGAAATTGGACACTTAAAGACAAATATATTTACGGCACATTATTTCTTATTAGAATATCAGTTCTGAAGCATCAAAAATATCCTCATTCCACCTTGAATGTTTGGTTGTGACCTTCTTCAAATTTGTCTTTATTTGTTTGTGGATGGCCAAATACATGTTTCTAAGCAAATATTTTGATATTGTTACTGAAACCTTTCACGCAAAACGTCCTTTAAAATGATATAGTTTTCCTTTATTATCTATTTTTTTCTTAAATTACAAAACTTAAAATGAGCATGTTGATATATTTCACTTCAATTTTTGAGTGAATTATTATCAGAAATGAACAATCTCTTTTTAAATTAAATAGTGCTGGAGTTTTATGCGTCTGCAACGCGTCTCAGCGCTCCGGTAGATGTTCTTCCTCTTAGGAGCAGAACAGCCAGAGCGTGAAACTGGAAACGAACTGAAGGACTTGAAGATGTGGCCATTCACCTCTTCCTCGGAACAAGAAGCCGACGTCAGTTCCCGTTGTCCGGAAGTCCCTGCAACCTACAACCACATCCCTTCCTCCCCTCATCCTACCAAGAGAATGATGATACCCCCTCCCCCCTCCAGCTTCCCTACCAGGAAACGTAAGAAAACCAGATCCATGATTGTGTTCAGTTTTATTCTGTAAGTATTTAGGTAAATTCCTTCTCTTTGATTAAGATATGAATGGCTGGGGAGGGAATGAGAGACTGCACAGCCTCGATTATATTTTGTTATTATTTAGAGTAAAGCTAAGGTGGTGTGGTGGGGGGGGGAGGGGGGGGTGAAGGGGACATGAGAAAAGACCAGTGTTTCTGCAGTTTTTATATCCAAACTTATTTTGGTCAAAAGAAATCAAATATTGCATCAGTACAAACACAGAATTTAATTTTATTCGCATGCTGATATCAACAGTTGTTGAATAATTGTCATGTGTGTTCTAGAATTTAATGACAACACTTTCTCTTCGTTTAAAATGTTTGTCATCTAATGCCATTGTGGTCCTGATATATATTCAGCAACAGCTTATCATTTGAAGAAAATTTGTCTCTCATGTTTGTATTGAAGCAATATTTTATTTATTTTTGCCAAAATGTTTAGCTATAAAAACTGCAGAAACCGTGACCTTATCTACGTCTCCTACATCCCCACCTTCATTCCTATCACTCAACAATACGCTGACAAAGTATAGCACGATTCTGGTAGAAAAGATCTTTTAGAAATAGCAAACTTGTTTAGATAAACATTGATATATCTTACTATATTATTGCTATCATTTTATATGTATTGAAAATATCTATAAAGGTGACTGCTGAGGACGGGGAGATCAAGGTTCGAATCTCGGTCGGGTGAACTGAGGGTGGTTTTTCCTAAATGGTTTTCCACTCTCACTACATGCAAATGCGGGTTCACTTCCTCTAATTCAACCTTCCCAATTCCTAATCCATTAGCGTAATTAGTACTTAAAAAGTGTAAAACCGAACGGGTAGTAAGACGCGGTGCTAAATATTAAATATCTATAAAGGTGACAGATAGATAACTTGACGTATATATTTATTAAACATGTTTGAGTAACTTTTGTAACTGTGATAGAAGTTTCTACTTGTCTGAATATTTCCAAACAAACACCCTTTACATTTATTTGATGCATTATTTGCTTTGTTTTTGTATGGTAACAGGATAAAGTGTTTGGATTAAACTCCTGGTTGAGTTAACTTTACATTTTCTTCAGTGAACTAGAAACATATTTGGTGTGTCTTTGGAGACCGAATAATTGTTGTATTTCTCACCAATATACAGAGCGTATGTCTGTAAGACGATGTACCCTCTCGGAATGGTCATTAATCCAACATTTCTAAAAAAAAAAACTTACTATTTATAGATGGCAACCGAAATACCAAACAAAGTTTCATTCGCAAGTTACGTACTCTTAACTTACACCACATATTAAAAACTATTGCATTACATTAAATTAAATTTAAAAATGCATGTGGTAAAATTATTTTAATCAATAGCAACTAAACAAATACTCGAGTTTTTTTTATTTTATTCTATGTAAGAACAATAAAAAAAATTACACTAGTGAAGAAATTTATCTCAAGGTTTCAATGGCTAATTACGATTTATGTATTCTTAATCGAGTTTGTATATTTATTCGAGCAATCCATTGAACTAGATTTTCTGAGTTTATTTTATTAAAAGTTTTCAATCAGCTATGTTTTCATAATTTGATGCATCTGCTTTAGTGAAATGCTAAAAATAAAAATTGAAGGTACTTTTACTTAAGAAGAATAAAACAGAGGTTCTTTCTTATCTATTACGATGCGTATTTTGTCTACCTACTGTGCATTAAAAATTGAACACCTTTAATCGTAAAGGTTATACCTTCTTGGTTATTGATTTTTATTCCATTCTACTTATTTTATATAAGCTTTGGTCCTCTATGAAGGTGACATGTTTTGGTGATGTTACACCATCTTTGGGTCTGAGGAAAACCAATATAATTGTAATTTTTTGTATTGTTTGCATAGTATTGTATTGACATATTTATTTGAGTAACAAAAAGGGTTCTTTAGTAATTTTTGTATTGTATGCATAGTATTGTATTAAAATATTTATTTGAGTAACAAAAAGGGCCCTTTAGTAATTTTTGTGAAATTTTCAAATAAAGACCAAAAAGTAATTGAGATGGTTCAATTAAATGTTTCCATTTCCATGCATTTTAAATTAGAACAAAAGAAAAAGACATCTATTTTGTTTGTGTGTGTGAAATTAAGTTCGAGAGTTATTGGAACATGATTTAATAAATAAAATTTTAACATGTTTATTTTGCTGCACTCTCCTAGTAAACTTGTAGTGAGTTAAGAAGAGTACATTCTGCTATCCTCTACTGGACTTATGATTAAGGAGAGTCGACCTTTGACACTCCTTCTGTACATACTAGCATAAAAAGTAAGCTGTTGGGACCGCCATTTGTAGATAAAGTGCAGGATTTGCATGAGGGTTGTTTGAGAGATTTAATGGAGTCAATTCTGAGCGGAGCAAGATTTTGGTGTATGTAATTCCAGTGAATGCAACGTAAGATTATTTTTTTATTAGTGCTGCTTGTTTAAGAAATGTCTGGATGTAGACCAATCCGAGTGAATACAATGTAACTTCCTCCTATCTGGTTGGTAAATATTACTTTAGCAACTTGACCTTATACTATTAGAGAGGATGTAAATATATATATAACACCATACTTGCATCATTGGGCACGTGGGTTAAATATACAGCTCATATAACCCAGTTCGCAGTTTGGGTGTACTGAAGGTGGCTTTTCCTAAATGATTCCTTACTTTCCCTTCATTCAAATGTGCATATATTTCATTTAAATTCCCCTTTCCTCTAGTAAGACTTGAAGCGTATGACCAAAACGGGTAGCAACACGCTGTGCTAAAAAAAGAAAGAAAAGTAAAATGTGAAGAAAATAAATATCGAGTTATGGAAGAAAGAAGCGAATATGACAGTTACAAAAGTTAGTTAAACTACTTTCATATATTAATACGTCAAGTCAGCTGTCACTTTTGATATATATTTTCAATATATATAATATAACTTTAATTATTCAAGAAATGGTATCAATGTTGATCTAAAATAAAACATAACAGAGCATTCTTCTTGCAAGAATCCTTTTTATATATATATAGCTTTGCTAATCTACCAACAGCAAACTGTCAATCATTTCATGTGGTTCTCTAATTTCAGCTCATCACGCTAATGTCAAAGTTTATTGGATGTTGATGTTGAAGTTTGTGGCATGATAGTTTAGCAGTAAATAGCACGTGTAGACCTGGTTCGTGGTTCGACTATGCGTCTATGCTGCAGCTTTTCTGCTGGCACACCCCTGAGCTATGCACATGGATATCTGGCGATAATGAAACAAAACTAATAATCTGAATTAGTGCATTTATTCAGAAGCAGCACTGCCAGCCTCACTGAAGTGATGAGATCAAACTTGTAGGTTTTCCTATCCTTGACCAGGCACCCCAAAACTTGTGCTGTGATTGGTTCCTACAAGATCGCTCTGCCAGCCCACTTCAAACCTCACTACTCATTTTTCTGATATTTTTTCACTAGTAATCGTTTTGTGTTCACAAGGAAGTTATTTTCTTTATTTTATAGATGTTTCCGTGGAATTTTTTTAGGTGAAGATTTAATGATAATTTGAAATATGAGGTAAGATTTAAAACATACACTTATATAAGCTTTTTTTTTTTAACCCAAAGTGATTTGAGACCAACAGCATGCAGATCACCAAAACAGATTTAAAAACGAATCACTATCACTGCAATCAAATGACATAGACATCAATGTTCCATAACACTAAACACGAGAGACTTGACTCACAAATAACCTCTCATGCCAGCATTTTACAGCAGTGTGAACAACTGCAGGATAAATGCTTCATGGTGGGCATCAACATTCGAGCAACGAAATCATCTGGCGAGCATCCATGTGCCAGCATCGAGATTGCAGCATGAACGCACCCTACCTAGCTCAGCCA
This sequence comes from Timema cristinae, assembly GCA_039000515.1. Classification (NCBI taxonomy): domain Eukaryota; kingdom Metazoa; phylum Arthropoda; class Insecta; order Phasmatodea; family Timematidae; genus Timema; species Timema cristinae. Next base: position 83,722,596 of record JBCFYV010000012.1, read on the forward strand.
GACTGAATGTTCCCGCGAGTGTGTTTTAACAGTGCTAGAACCAGACCTGTGTGGAATCTGTCCAAGCTAAGGTTGAAACGTGACCTTCGGAGCCTATTGCATCAACTTTGGAATGTGTCAAGAAGATGAGTTAGAATAGTTGGTCTAAGTCATATTTTGGTATTTAAAAGTCCCCTAGAAAAACACTTATTCTATTCTTTTTAGTTTATTTTACCGCATTCTTAGCGTAACAAATACTCGAGCATAGTAAATCAATGAGTTGAATGAGTAAACAACAATCAACTAATTATCGTCTTTAAGACTGTACAGTTGAACGGGTTTTTAATTAGATCGGAAATAAAGATTATTATTATTAGCACCGCGTCTTACTACCCGTTCGGGTTATACGCACTTACGCTAATGTGTAATGGTAGGGTGATTGTGAGATGAAATGAAGGACCTACAGCTTAACGTGGAATCCGAACCACGGTGGAGGCCTGGCATTCCCCACACTCACAAGATATCTTGTCAGAGATGAAGGAAGGGTTTGGAAATCAGATAAATCTGTGCCGGGACCGAGGATTGAACCCCGGCTGCCAGAACATAAATCTGACACCTTACCCCTAGACCACCAGGTCACCGAAATAAAGATAAATCACAGTATGCTCACACCTGTAGATACAATGTAGTATTTTAAAAAGCCTATAAAGACAATACAGTATGTGTACAGCTTGTATAATCAGCACATTATTTGAACACTCTGTGGAGACAATGCAGTATTTGCACAGCCAGTAGAGACAATGCAGTGTTTGAACATCCTGTATGTATGCAGTATGTACAGTACAAAGTCTTTATAACAATTCAGCAATACACATGAAGGCAGTGGATGTTTCTGTTGCAGCTCCAAGCCGTTCGTGGGGAATTTCCTCACACCCTGACCTTGACCGTGATATTGAAAGCCCCGTGCAGGTTGCGTCGTACGGCGCAGTTAGTATTCAAACAGTCCGCCGTTAACCTTCATTACAGAATCTCTTAAGCAACAAAACAGATGGTTTTATGTTTTACTCGCAGGAAACCAGTGTCCTGTATTTGTGGTAGACTGTTTAACATTAAATGTTTTCATATATATTATAGTCGTTGCACGAAGACGCTTCTTTTTACCCACTCGTCTCAAGAATAAGCATCTCCATTCGTTGCAGGAAGACGCATCTTTATCCTCTATTTGTTAAAAGAAGGCGTTTTTTCAAATGTATTATATGTTTCAATAGAATATTGATTGTACTTTGAAACCTTATTAAATAAATAAATGTTATGGTGCACCACACAGATTTTCTCTCTCTTTATTTTTAAAATGAAATATTTACTAAAAACTGGTAAAATTTGTGAAACGAATTAATACATACTGTTGCAGAAACACTCCACCAAAGGTCATGAATGTAATAATATACACTGTTACAGAAACATTGATAAAATAGGAGAATATCTGTCCACCAAAGATCATAAATGTAATAATATACGCTGTTACAAAAACATTGAGAAAATAGGAGAATCTCTGTCCACCAAAGGTCATAAATGTAATAATATACACTGTTACAAAACATTGAAGGAGAATCTCTGTCCACCAAAGAGTATAACAATCAATTGCATATTTCTAATTACAGTACTCCATAAAAATAATGTTTGCTTATAGCTCATAAACTATTTGTTTTATAAAAATATATTACAAACAAAAGGGTTTTATATTTAATATTACTACACCCTTACAATGATAAATTATTTCGTATCTCAAATAGTTACGGAGATATAATTAAAATTGGAAATTTCTGCTTACGTATAGTACCCTCAAAGTCATTTTCATGGAAAATAAAAATTGCCATTTCGTTTCTAATGTTAAACAATGTAGGTGTACAAAAGGTAATCAAAATTGGTAGAGCAGATTTTGAGAAAATTGGTGTTTTCTCTTTTCGCCCTTTAGTAAACTACCCTTAATTTTAGGGTAAGCTATCTAGTTCCTAAAAAAAAACCTCGGGGGACCTTATGAAAACCATAGCTACGAAGTTTTAACATGATCAGTAAAATGATTTCTGCTCTAGCTCAAGATACAAACGGACGGCATCACAAAAACTAATTTTTGGATTTCATGGGGCCATCAAACGTCGACTTTCATCTTTTTTTATTTTTTTTATTACAATACTTCCCTCTTCGAGGTATCGAGGGGAAGTAAACATTGTCAATGACTTTTTAGTCCTCCAACAGTTTGTATCCGTCAAGGATCTTCACTGCTTACAGTCATGCTTGTACTTTCTTAGGAAAGATCACACTTTTTGGTGCGTGGCTGGGACAGACAAGAGAAATGTGCGAGGTTTCAACACGACTCCTGTCGACCAGAGCCATCGTGCGGCGACCGGTGTTCAACTGCACTTGCACAAGCAAGTGTACCATGATTGTTTTCGAGGGGTGAGGGGGTATTTCTCATTGCGTCCTTGGCAATGAACGCGTGGGGCTTGGAAATATTCCAGAATAATATCTAAGATGCGCATAGCAAGAGAAAACGTGGGTGGTCTATTTGCCTACTGCGCATCACGTGTTACCTCTTGCTGGATTATGGCGCCTCAAAGTCAGTAAATACGTATCAACAAATACAAATAAGCCAGCAGGTTTGTTTAAACGCTAAGGCCACATCTTCGACTTTGTATAACTTGTTTGAATATAACCAGCTGCGTTAAGGTAAATTTTAAAATAAGTGGTTTTTCATATTCTCCATACTAATGCTACTGCAATTCCTTAAAATATTACTATCCTATTCAACCTGTTGCTATGCCAGACCTGAAGCCTACTCTTCAACCCTCCGGCTCTTTCAATAACTCACAAAAATATTTTTAGTTTTGGTGATACTCATACTATTTTTATAATAGCATTTTCTAATATTATACCCAATAATCTGAGACCTGACAATATTACAGTTACAAAGGGGCTTGTTCATTAACAGCATCAAAAGTTGTTTACAGGGGATTTACCTGCGCAGTCAATAATATCCAAACACCGGCCACAATTTGAAACGTTTTAGATTCTAAAAATATTCTTAAACTTATAACTTAACTTTCAGAAGCTTACATTCTACCTTAACGTTCATTGCAATACAGCCCAACCAACTCTCACTGACTTACATGCCACCCAGCTCTCACTGACTTACACCCCACCCAACTCCTGCTGACTTACATGCCACCCAGCTCTCACTGACTTACACCCCACCCAACTCCTGCTGACTTTCATGCCACCCAGCTCTCACTGACTTACACCCCACCCAACTCCTGCTGAATTACATGCCACCCAGCTCTCACTGACTTACACCCCACCCAACTCCTGCTGACTTGCATGCCACCCAGCTCTCACTGACTTACACCCCACCAACTCCTGCTGACTTGCATGCCACCCAGCTCTCACTGACTTACACCCCACCCAACTCCTGCTGACTTACATGCCACCCAGCTCTCACTGACTTACACCCCACCCAACTCCTGCTGACTTGCATGCCACCCAGCTCTCACTGACTTACACCCCACCCAACTCCTGCTGACTTGCATGCCACCCAGCTCTCACTGACTTACACCCCACCCAACTCCTGCTGACTTTCATGCCACCCAGCTCTCACTGACTTACACCCCACCCAACTCCTGCTGACTTTCATGCCACCCAGCTCTCACTGACTTACACCCCACCCAACTCCTGCTGACTTACATGCCACCCAGCTCTCACTGACTTACACCCCACCCAACTCCTGCTGACTTACATGCCACCCAGCTCTCACTGACTTACACCCCACCCAACTCCTGCTGACTTGCATGCCACCCAGCTCTCACTGACTTACACCCCACCCAACTCCTGCTGACTTACATGCCACCCAGCTCTCACTGACTTACACCCCACCCAACTCCTGCTGACTTACATGCCACCCAGCTCTCACTGACTTACACCCCACCCAACTCCTGCTGACTTACATGCCACCCAGCTCTCACTGACTTACACCCCACCCAACTCCTGCTGACTTACATGCCACCCAGCTCTCACTGACTTACACCCCACCCAACTCCTGCTGACTTACATGCCACCCAAATCTCGCTGACTTACACCCCACCCAACTCTCGCTGGCTTACATCACACCCAAATCTCGCTGACTTACGTCACACCTTCACTTGCGATGACTTCCATCACACACTCATGGTGACTTTCATCCCACCTTAGCTCGTGGCGAGTCTCTCCCACTTTAACTCGTGGCAACTGCCATCTCACCTTAACTCAAGGTGCCCTCCGCCCCACCTTAGCTCGTGGTGACGGCCCTCTCACCTTAACTCAAGGTGCCCTCCGCCCCACCTTAGCTCGTGGTGACGACCCTCTCACCTTAACTCAAGGTGCCCTCCGCCCCACCTTAGCTCGTGGTGACGGCCCTCTCACCTTAACTCAAGGTGCCCTCCACCCCACCTTAACTCGTGGTGACTGCCCTCTCACCTTAACTCTTGGTGACTTCCATTCCAGCCCTCGCAAGTGTTTCAAAGCCCAGAATTCTTCCTGCCGAAGAAGTCCTCCCCCTGCGATCTGCCCAGCATTGAATCCGAGTAAAAGAAGTTCCCAAGCGAAAAACAGTAGAGGATAATTCCCCGTCCGTGGGTTCCGGTAGAAGTACCACGAGACAATGTGGCCTGACGAATCCTCTGCTAACAATTGTCTTAAGTTCAAGGTACAAACCAGAACAGATGTCCTGGAGATAGGACAAATTGATCTTCACAGTGACGTCTTTCGGGGATACGTAATAGGGACGTAGTGAACATTACAGCTCAATTATTACTAATATTTTTTATTTTCTAGTTTTGAATTTAGAGAATTTACAGGTTAGAAGTGGTGGGAGGGTGATTTACCAAATGCAATTTCCTCACTGCCTCTCCATGCTGATACGGGTGCACCTCCTCTAAACAATTCTTCTTATTCCTACCCCCTGGGTTAAGCATATAATAACCTCGGCGTTAAACACCTCTATCAAACAAAAAGAGAATACTGTATCTGTTTTTACACTGGGGAGGAGGGGAGGGGATGTAGCTCCCCGTAAAGGCTGTATGGTACTCATTTAACTACACCAACTGTGTGGGAATGAGAAGGTATGATTTAAAGTAAATGTACTGGCATTTGTGTGAAGGAAGAATGTGAAACCATTCAAATAAAACTATCCTCAGAACACTCATATGAGATTCGAACAACAACCTCACACCTGGTAAGCCAAACTAAATGAGCTAATATATTTTAATAAGTATTTATAAGACCAAGGGCCGGTTGCACCATCAATAATCAGTTGCTTTATCAGCAATCCGATGTAAGTTGATGTTCAATCAGTGTCGTAAACCTCATTTTCAATTTCACTATTAACAAGTTTTTTCTTTACATTCTGCAGAATTTAAAAAGTAAAGGGTAATTCTGTTTTTTGAAAAATTGTACTTTTCATTTTCTTTTTGTTTTATGAAACCTTTTCACTATGTACTAAGCAATTTTTTTTACTGTTTTTTGAACAATAATTTTGAAAATTTAAAAGTAGTAGAGTGCAAAGTGAAAAGTTGGTGTAGTATGCACATTTTATGTGGATTCTGTTTTTTTTAAGTAAACTTTTTGAAAAGTGCTCTTATTTACTTTTAAACTCTGCAGAATATTTGGCAAAGTGTGTTTTCTATTTGCAAGTTGTTATTTTAGGTTCCAAATTACCCGAATGAATATTTTGGGCTTACAAAATATGGTCTAGGTGAAGAAGAAGGTGATGAATATAAAGTAGGCTTTAGGGTGAGAATTGGGAGGGAGAGAATATATTTTGAAGGTATCAATGATTTTGGTTTTAAGGGGGTATATATATACTGACTCATAGTCAAGTAAACTATGTGCTTAATTTCAATGGACACTATCTACAAAAACCAGTATTGACAGGAGAATTCCTCTATCTCCAAAAGAAATATTGTTATTAGCACTACACTGATTGTGCAAGGGGCTCAAATGCATGGAATTGATACTGCCCACAAAGTCATGAAATCAACTGTTTCTAACATTGTGAAAGAGGAAGTTAACGCAATTGTATATTAAATGTTTTTAAAAGTGGTTAGAGAGGGGTGGAAGGGAACTAATGTAAAGGCCAATGTTTTTGCACTATTTAAAAGCAAAACTCTTTTTGGGCTAAAATAAATCAAATATCGCTCCAGTAAAAACATAAAGTTTCAATTTCTTCACATGGTGATATCAACAGTTGTTGACATTTTTACATGAGCCTAGCGGTATTAAATGAGAAACTTTTTAAATAGAAAGAGAAAGTTGTGAGAAAGTTCCAAGACACCCTTGAAATATATTCAGGAACTGTTGATATCACCATATGAAGAAAATAATAATCCATATTTCTGCTGGAGAATTATTTGATTTATTTTTACCTAAAAAATGTTTGTATAAAAACTGTCTAAACTCTGCCCTCAACTAGCGTTCCCTACATCTCTACATTAAATGGCCAGAAAACTTATTCAATACTAATCATATATTATACTTAGAAATCGGTGGTTTTCAATGTGTGGCAGTGTTTATTTATGGAACTTCTATAAATATTGATCGATCAAGTGTGTTTGAAAAAAGGCTATGCTAATGGACATGGAAACCATTAAATAAAATCGTTGCTTTGATTTTGGGCCTGACTAAAATTGTTATGCTGCAAATGTCAACTGGCTGGAAGCTGTCATGATACAACAGTTTTACGGAGTACTGCTGTTCAGCAAGATGTTGAAAACGGGTAGTGGCCGTTTCCAGGGGGTGGTCATTCTAGGTGACAGTGCATATGAATTGTAAGAATGGTTAATTCCACCTCTTCCAGATAATGTTACAGAGAAGTTTAAAATAGTGCATAAAAGAACCTGGCGTGTGATTGAGTGTAGAATTGGTTATCATGAAGGAAAAATTACATGTGCTGAATCACATGAGAATCAAACCTGAACATGTAGGCAGAGTGGTATTATATTGTACAGCTCTTCATAATGTTGCATGCACAGTGGACAGAAAGGATAGACTTGTTGAACAGCAGCTAGCAAAGCAAATTGCAGATGAAGTAGACAAAGTTCCAGAGGAAGTACATCCAGCTGATGAGAACAAAGATGGTGAACCTGCGGGTGCAATGAATAGACTGAAAGCTGTACTTCATCACTTCCAACTGTGAAATGATCTGAGTTAAAAGTGAGCTTTGGAAAATCTAAAAACTAACATTTGATTCACTAGGTAATTTACGGCCACTGATTTTGTTTTGTAACTGGCTAATCTATAAAAGTTATTGATAAAACGTTTATTTTTAACGTATTTATTATTGCAGTACAAATAGATGAAAAAATAAATACTGTACTGTAGCAACTATTAATTAGCAATTATTTTAGTCGGACCTCACTTAACTTTATAAAGGCCAAGTCCTTCACAATAATTTAGTTCTTACTTCCTTTCCTGGGCTTCTTATAGTTGTTGATTGGTATATTGAAACACGTTCCTATCATTGTTCAAATTTAATATCAAATTCTCTGAATTGATTATTTCAAGTTGATCTCCCCTCGTCATCAGCAGTTGCGTTTCAGTAATGTTGTCAATAGACATATCTTTTTAGGTACTTTCCTCTTCCAAGCTTCCTGTACCACTTATAGTTTGTTTTTCCTCCCCAAAGTCATTATTGACTTCAAGTTGTTCTGCCAATGATGTGTGATGGGAGACCCAGATAAACCAAATCCTCTCTTAAGTGTTAATGTCTGCAACTTTCGCAAAGAAGTTTCTACCTTCAATAATACTATCCTCAACTTTATTTCTCAGAAAGTGAATTTGTGGTCGAAGCACGATTGTCTGCTGCCTATTGATCCTTTTTCCTTATGATTCTACAACTTCTCTTCTTACCACTTCGTGGTATTACCTGTTTCTTTATCCACTCTACCAAAAGAGCCTGACTGAGGGTCATTTTCATTTGGTTCTTTCTGGATACTCACATCATTTCCTATTGAGGTATTCGGCTCATCTTCATCAGATGAATGCGGTATTATGCGATTATCACCACCACCAAATTCTGGAAGCGCAAACCATCAATCAGTGGAGAATCCTTTCAAATGACTTTTAAAAGCTTCTGGTCGACTTCATCGAGAACATTCCAGTTTCCTCCAGCAGTGCCTGTGGTACATGCGTTGTCCTTCTTCACCTGGTAACAGGAAAGAAAACTGTATTAAAGCAAATAAAAAAATCAATTGGTACAAGTGTTAAATAAATTGTATGTAAAAATTACATAAGAAAATATGAGAACAAAATGTTTTTAAAGTATGGATACATCTTTTTGTGCTCCTGTGCGTGCCCTCAATAGTTTTTATTTGGAATGATATTAGTTTGAAACATGGCAATATGCTAGGGTTTAGGAACTCAAAAGTGATTATTTCATATTTTTCAGAGCATTTTATTCGTCTGTTCTCTGATGTAAATTTTACATCTAATTTATTTTACCTTTTAAGTAGTAAATAAGAAAGTTGTGTCAATATTTTTCCCCACCTCTCTTAGGCTGCATAGCCTATTTGTTATAGGCAATTGAAACTGGACATTTGTATAGGTACATAAAGAAATGTATTAACATAACTTCTTAACAATGCACGTGAATTATGCACTTCAAACTTCTTATCACTGATAAATTCCCAATATCTGTTGTCAGCCTCCATGCCAACAGCCTTAGCGTGAATTAATACTTTCTACCATATCTTGTGTTATCACTGTTTCAAACTTTGCAGACAAAATGTACTTTTGTTTACTAATTACATCAATACCTGCCATTTTCATGGAAGTTGTTTCTTGTTTATTCAAAGAAAATGTTTCGATTTTATGTTGACACCGTTTTTACGTTCACGCCCCCAGAGTTGGGATACCAGTTATCTTAATGACCACTTGCTATCACGCAACTGTGTGATAATCCGATGCTATGCCTATCCCACTGTAGAATTTACTTATTAGTTCTTTTCTTTTTGTTTATAATTGTTGAAATTAGTAAATTCCTATGTTTATAATGGATTTATTTAATTAATTACACTATTAATATTTTAAATTTAACATTAAAGTGGCATAGTTCTTACTCGTTTAATCAACTGATGGGGAGAGCCTGAGCCAGAGTACACGTTCGATTTACGCGGAAACGCTCCAGCCCCTTTTATATGAACCTACCCCTTGCTTCTTGGACCCCTTGTTTTTAGTATTAAAACCAACGAATAGGATAGTTCTTGGCAGTCTGATGTTGTGAAGGCTAGCTTCCTATTGGGTAAAAGGTGGCCAACTCATCATCATACTTTTAAATAGAACAGAAAAAGTTTTTAAGCAAAGAAAAGTTTATTACGTAATATATTTGAATTTACTTCTGTAAAGGCCTTATGGGCTTTAAGCTCAGTGAAATAAATAATAATGGTTAAAGTGGTATTAATAATAAATATATAGCTTAAATTTAGAATTATGTATTGAAATTAAATCGTTCAATTTTGCCTGGCTATCCATGGATGAAGTATTAAAATGAAAATTTACATATAGTTTTTAAAGAAAAATAAACTTCATTCATGACTTTTCAAATAAATAAGAGGGGCACAAAACAGTATCATTACAATTTATTTGCCATGATCTAAGAATATAATAGCCCACTTATATAAAACTTTAGCTAATCTCAATTCTGATAGGCTACTCTTTAACCTTGCACTCTTCACTTTTAATATTCAAGCCTTTAGTTTAATAAAACCGAAAACCACCTGTAAAGATAAAAGTAGGGTGTGAAAGATTGAAAAGTACTTTCAAAATATAGACCTCTGGTCAAACTAACCAGCCAATTCTCTCCCATCAACTGTTTGATTCTCCGATCAGCATGTTGATGGGAGACAGCCTATAAGTTCTAATAACTGAGTTAGTTCATGCATACTTATTTAAGCGATTAATAAAGGTAAGGTTTGTGCTTTATATATTTATTTTGAATGTGGCGTATTTTTGAGATATTAATGCTAATTATGGTGTCATGAGATTAAATTTTTCAACTTATATATATATATAGCACCGCGTCTACTACCCGTTGGGTTGTACGCATTACGCTAATGTGTAATGTAGGTGATTGTGAGATGAAATGAAGGACCTACAGTTTAACTGAATCGAACACGGTGGAGACTGCATTCCTCACATTCACAAACTTATTATAGAGTAGGAGGCACGGGCAAAGCGATTAATGGTTATTTATTGAAATTGGATAAAGGTAAAGCTTTGGGGTTTTCAGGTAGGAGCAAGGAGTTGCTAATGACCTGTAAGTATTTATATAGACGTGCTGTGAAATATTTTGCGTGTTTCCTTAAATATTTATGAAGGTATGTTAATCGTATTCATATATTTTTTTTTTTAAATATGTACTTTTTTATCTTTGCTCATCTGATATAATACCTTTTCCTAATATATTGCATTAATAAACTTGGTTTGAAAAAAAACCTTTATCCTACATAGGGGTGGCGAATTTTAAAAAGAGTATGGTGGGCAAAGAGGATAGGGTCTATCCACTATGCCAGGGTATTCTGAGTTTATTCTAAACTATGCTATTTTCTAAGTTTATATTTATTTTAATATGATTTTAGGCTATTACTTAGTGCTATATGTTTTAATAAACTAAATACGCCCCCACCATTCACATTTAAATACATAGTGTACTTATATACTATTTATATCATCTTTATATATACTTTTATATGGTTTGCAACTAAAAAATAGAAACAGAACAGGCTAGTTGGTCCGAAGATTCAACGAGAAGTTCGTTAGAGGACATTTAGGTAGATTTCAAACAGTCTTCACACTTCAACAGGAGAGTGAGTTGAAAGATTATCTTAAATGTATGGACACAATTTTTCATGGATTAACCATAGTGGATTTTTTTTTAAATTAGTTTTTGAGTACGCAAAAGCAAACAAATAAAACACCCATTCAAAAATGGAAGGGCTGGAGAGGACCGGTTGTCAAAATTTTAGAATTGCCATCCTGAGGTTGTGATACGGTCTTCGGATCCTTTTTCCATTGCCTATGCAAGTGGGTTTAGCAGGCCTCACATGGAGCATTTATTTCCAATTTATTTTAAACAATAGTATAGTGGTATTAATAAATATACACAGTAAAATTAATGTACTCAGTGTAAAGTTCATTTCCAATTTTATTTTTATAAGAAAAAACTGTTTATTTCTTTCCTGTAACTGCTTGGAATCTCAACCGTTCTCTACAACTTCATTGGATATTTGGAAAATTTCATTTGAAGACGCCATCATCGACACTACCATCCTTAAAAATAACTAATACTCAAAATAACTATATAAAACACATACTTTACTATTAATCACTCAAATAGGGAGACAATAATTAGTTCAGTTACTAATTCTTATAAGTTATGTTTACCATCAATATGATAGGCGTATAGCCCAAACGGGTAAACTGGTGGTATAACGTGCTACTAAAAAAACCAAAATAAACTTTGATTGTAGATTTAAACAATTTTTGGAAGAGAGTTCGCTGGTTAGCTTGACAAGAGATTTGATTGACAATCACCTTTTAATTGTTAATGGTGCAATTTAAAATGAGGTTCGAGGTTGGATGTAAGATGGTTTCCAGTCAGCATCTCAAACCTCAATTTCAGTTATACCATCAATAATTAGGATGTTATTTTCAATGATCAAGTTAACCAGCCAATTTTATTTCATCAACAGTTTGATTTTCCTATTATCATGTTGATGGGAGACATAACCTATAAGTTTTAAAAATTAAGTTAATTTTTGCATCTATAGTCAAGTGATCAATAAAAGTAAAGTTTGTGCTTTGTATGTTTATTTTGAGTGTATTAGTTTTAAGAATTGTGGGGTCAAATAATATGGCGTATTTAGATTAAGTTCTTAAACTATACAAATAAGTTACAAATAATGGTTGAGGCAAAAAGCAGCTAAAGGAAAGAAATTGACTTTTCTTTAATTACAGAGAAATAAGATTTGAGATGAGGTCTAGACTGATTACATTTTGCATATTAACTTATTAATATTACTACAAAATTATTTTAAACACTTTTTCTTAAGGAACGTGCCCGAAATTGCAATGTATTAAGATAAATATATAAATATCAAGCAGCTTAGACTACCAAAGACCTAAAATTTATAAATCAAATCCAACCTTATGTATAATTTTATGTCATTTAACAATAAGATACAATCCAAACTTGTATTGATCTATGATCAAGCTGGTTATCAATCAGGTGATTTAAGATTCATTGAGATATTTGTGCAACTGGTCCCACCTGTTATTAACAAAACCACGTGTTTCCCTTCAATGGCAGTGTGGATGGATATGTGTCGGTGTTGAACGGTGCTCTTTGTTTATTGGTAACGTCAGTTTCTAGATGAGCCCGGACGATGACGACACACTAGAGGTATTCTCCTTGAGAGAGTACTGGCCTACATCCCGGCCCAACAAGAGTGATTGAACTTGAAGAGTTCACTGGGAGGGGAAGGACCGCTACGCTACCAGACGTAATAGCGTTCGCTTTTTAAAATCGAACCTCCTCCTTTTTGACAGAATGTCGACAACTTTGTTCTAACATCGTTTGCTCTATTAGTAGTGTTAGATAACAGGAGGAGGAGGTTTAAGGTGGGATTGTAGGGAACGTGAGGAAATGTCGGTATTTTTGCAGTTTTTATACCATTACATTTTTTTTGTTCAAAAGAAATAAATGTTTCTCCAGTAAAAATATAGAATTTAATTTTCTTCACATGATGATATCAACATTTCTTGAATATTTGTCAAGTGTGTCCAGGAATTTAATGACAAAATTTTCTCTTCAATTAACCGCCATGATCTTGAACTGTTGAAGTAACCATGCGAAGAAAATTTAACTATATGTTTCTACTGAAGCAATATGTGATTTATTTTGGCCAAAAATTTTTGCTATAAAAACTACAAAAACATTGATCTTTTCTCGCGTCCCCTACACTCCCAGCTTAAATGATAAAGGAACTGGACCAGCATTCATCTGAAGAAAGGATAGAAACAACTATAAAAAAATCCTATATAGTTGCATCCTAGGGGTCATTACTGAGCACATTTATATCAATTTCGATTGATCTTACCAATTAATTTTGAAGGAAAAACCACTCCATATGCAAAGTAACGCAATCAAGAATATGGGAGCCGGTTGGAATCTAGATCCCTCTGAGGTCAGGTATGCTATCCTCTGAACTAAGTCTTCCATCTTGACTCCAATTTACTTTAACATTAAGTATGAAGACCTTAACTCAGCCAGTAGTACGTCTTCCAGTTGAACTAGGGGCCCCGGATTAAATTCCTGGCATGACAGAAAAATTGGGTCTTCCCCTTTCACAGTAATGAATTGACGTCCGGGGAAACTCAATGTTTTGTCGGTTTTATATTTAAGTTAGTTTGTAAGTTGTGTGCTTATAAAATCAGGAAATTCAGAAAGTCAATATTAAATACCCCAAATCAACATAAGTAATTAAGTCTGTGACTCCTCTATCCAAGAGACAAGGCTACTGAAGATACATTAGCATTCCAACAAGACGATAATAATTAGTTCGAATGAAAGAAATTTTGTTGAACCATAGATATAGTAAATGCTTATCCTTAGATACTCAATTCAGTACTACAGTAACAAAACATGTAGTACAAATTAGCTTAATAACTCATTAACGAAATAAATTTGTGTGTAATTTTATGATAAGACCAGTCATTTTTTTCAGAGATATTTAAGTAGAAATTCCTTTGCATGAGATATAATAGTAGACCTATTCTATTGAATTATGCATTTATTATCTTCCAAGTTAACGGAAAACAAAATATTTGGATTCTTTTTAAAAAGGTCTGAACAAAGTAGTTTTAATTTCATGTTTTGTATGTTTTGTTTATTTATTTGAAAACTATAGTGAATAATCTTAACATTTACAATTTATTTAAGGTATTTGACATTAACTTTATGAACCGACTTATTTTATCAGAACACGACTCATAAACTAACTTAAATACATGAAGTAGGTAATGGTTTTCTGTATTTTACTTCAGACTTGAGGATGTTCAAACCACTTTACCATATTTTACAAAATACAACAAAATTAAAATATATTTACTATAAAATAAAACAAAACAAAAAATGTTTCACTTATTCTAATTTTGCTGTTTTCAAGCGAAAAATCTAGGCAATCGCACTTGTTTGTTATTTCTGGCGCGAGGGTTATCTTGTATCTATTATACTGGTTAATCCGAGGGTGAGATGGGCTTTCAATAATAATAATAATAATAATAATAATAATAATAATGTTAGAAACTCAAGTATTTCATGTTAAGCTTCTACCACTTTATTCAACCTTCCCGCATGACCCCTCTATAGCACTGTTCTCTTTGTTCCTTAACTTCATCCCACACACGCTCTTATGTGCCATAAACACGGCTGAGTTTTTTGATCTCTTCATTTATCCGCGTCTTATCGTCCTTATGTACTATCTAAACACATCTAATTAATCTAATGGGGCAGGGAATATCGAGGTACAAATTCTCGCAATAAACTAGAAATTGCTGATGACCGGTAGATCGGAGTTCAAATCCTTGTCGGGTGTATTGAGGTTGGTTTTCCCTAAACGTGTTTCCACTGTTCACTCCACAAAAATTCGGGTACTCTTCCTTTGCCCCTAGCATATTAGCGTAATTTGTGCTGTACATTTGCGCATTGCCTGAACAAGTATTAAGACAAAGTGTAAGGAAAAAACCTACATAAAACCGTTCTATAATGCTACACCTGGCTCGAGTGGTTTTTTCTGCCGCCATGTCTCACCATTTGTTCAGGAGAGGCTACTCTACGTGGAATGGGAGATGTCCCGGTGTGCGACTGTGATTTGGGCTAAGGCAGTTATTTTAAACTAAAACAAAGCTCTCTGTTCAATTCTCAGTGATTATCTTAACATTTATTATCAAAGGTTCTAGTAGTAGACATGTTAAAAGGATGAGTGTGGAGTGAGCGACGAATCACACAATCATATGAAGGTAGAGTGTGTGAATAAAAAGAAAGGGGTAGGTCATGTTATGAATGAATATGTGAAAAAGAGAAATATTAAGAATTTTAAGAATAAAAGAGCATCTATGACTCAGTGCATGGATGTTGTTGAGGCGGAGGGAGTGTGCAAGGAGGGGGAATTGTGTGAGCTGTTTTTTGAGCCATGCACAGTTTCCTTGCCTACCCCGTAAGGAAACGGTGTGATTATGTATGTATGTAATATATATAAATACAGTAGCCCCATGGCTTCTTTGGTGCTGACTGACAGTTCACAGCTGACAGCTGACGGCTTTGAAAAGTTATCAGACCAAATTATGTATCCCTACGCCGAACCATATGATCTGCAAAAACATGTGTTTAGCAGCTGTCACTTCTTACAGTCAAAATTTAGGTATATACCTAAATGTTGACTGTCAGAAGTCAGCTGTGAGCTGTCAGTCAGCACCAAAGAAGCCATGGAGCTACTGTATATATCCTATTAGATAAAAATAGATATCAAATTGAAAGATATGAATAAGATAGAAATTAGGTTATTGATATAAATTATATTGACAATATCAATTAAGTGTACTTTTCATACAGAGTCAATGGACTGAGAGGCAAAGTTGTTGTTAAGACAAGAAACAAAAAATCAATTAGAATCATTAATAATAATAATAATAATACTTAGCACTGCGTCTTACTACCCGTTCGGGTTATACGCTTTAAGTACTAATTACTCTATTGGAATAGGAATTGGGAAGGTTGAATTAGAGGAAGTGAACCCGCATTTGCGTGGAGGTAGAGTGGAAAACCATTTAGGAAAAACCACCCCCAGTTCACCCAACCGAGATTCGAACCTCGATCTCCCCGTCCTCAGCAGTCGGGCTCAACACGGCAAGCGCGTTAGCCAACTACGCCACAGAGGCGGGTAATTAAAATAATTAATTGTGAGTGAAAATAGATTATGTATTGAGAATTTTTTTTTTTAACTAGGTTAAAAAAATAATAATTGAACCTTTACAAACACATTAAAAATGTGAGTCAAAAAGCACATATAAAACCAAACAATAAAACATATTAAAATACATGTATTATAGACATTAGTTAAAATAAAATAAGGTGTATAATATTGATGACAAGATAAAATTATGATTAGAAAAGAATTAATAGAGTTCCATTGAGAATTGAGCCTATACTTTGCTTAAAAGTTTTTTAAGTTGGTTTGTTCTAAAAATTTCAGGATTTTATGTAGTTACAATTTAACAAACCATAAATATATTAAGACAAGTGTTGATGAACATGGGATATTATAGATGAAACTTATAATATAGTGTAATAAGATAATGGTCAAATGACAAAAATGGAATTTTATAAATACAAAAAAGTTATATATCATTTGAGATCTATCCTTATCTGAGAGTTTTTGAATTCCCTTGTTCCTTGTAAATCAGGAGTGAATTAATCACAAGTCCGACATGTTTCGGCGCTCGATAGGCACCATCCTCAGGTCATAAATGAATGAGTTCTATTCGATTCTTCGTGGAAAGAACTCATTTCAGGATTCATTTATGACCTGAGGATGGTGCCTATCGAGCGCAGAAACATGTCGGACTTGTGATTAATTCACTCCTGATTTACAAGGAACAAGGGAATTCAAAAACTCTCAGATAAGGATAGATATCAACTTATATATAACTTTTTTGTATTTATAAAATTCCATTTTAGTCATTTGACCTTTATCTTATTACACTATATTATAAGTTTCATCTATAATATCCCATGTTCATCAACACTTGTCTTAATATATTTATGGTTTGTTAAATTGTAACTACATAAAATCCTGAAATTTTTAGAACAAACCCAACTTAAAAAACTTTTAAGCAAAGTGTAGGCTCAATTCTCAATGGAACTCTATTAATTCTTTTCTAATCATAATTTTATCTTGTCATCAATATTATACACCTTATTTTATTTTAACTAATGTCTATAATACATGTATTTTAATATATTTTATTGTTTTGTTATATATGTGCTTTTTGACTCACATTTTTAATGTGTTTGTAAAGGTTCAATTATTATTTTTTAACCTAATTAAAAAAAAATTCACAATACATAATCTATTTTCACTCACAATTAATGATTCTAATTGATTTTTTGTTTCTTGTTTTAACAACAACTTTGCCTCTCAGTCCATTGACTCTTTATGAAAAGTACACTTAATTGATATTGTCAATATAATTTATATCAATAACCTAATTTCTATCTTATTCATATCTTTCAATTTGATATCTATTTTTATCTAATAGGATATATATTGTTCCTTACTACAACTAATTATGTATTTTATGAAGCTACTGTATATAGTTATATATATGCCCAATTATATATGTAATATATAATATATAATTAAATATTATATTATGTACATTATATATGTAATAAATGATCAAATATTATATATATAATATATAATAATATATTATATTACTTACTCTATGGCATTAGGAACTCAAAAGTTCAGTGCCGCACTTACAAAATTATGCCACCTATCCCTATCTTGAGCTAGTTCTATCCAGTCCACCTCACTACATCCTACATCTTTCAGGTCCATTCTAATGTAAACCACCCACCTGCGTCTAGGTCTTCCCAATTCTCTCTTTCCATTGGGTTTGCCAGTCAGTAGCTTGAACAAGGTTCTGGAATCTCTCATTTGCGCTTCATGTTCTACGAGACTTGATTAATGAGTACAGGGTATGTAACTCATAAGTATATAACTTCCACTCCCCAGTATCTTCACCCCATTTGGACCTAATATCTTTGTGCGTGTTAACAGGAGAGATTTTATACACAAGCTTTAAATTATAAAACACGAGAAGCACTTAATTTACTATGAGCCTACCTTTGCGAATGGTGACAGAGTACCTGGAGTGATGAGATGATAGCTGGGGTGCCCAATCTTGTTTCTTCTGCACTTGGCTGTGTACCCTGAGAGCTAAAAGAATATTGAACACAGTTTTCCCGTTATACCAATACAAAGCGCGGGATTAGCAAACCCAGAGCCATTAAGGGAGAAGGTCAATGCGGTGCTGACACTATTGCTAATGAATATAATTAATTACACAAAGAGTAGAGCACAGCTGACTATTATATATATTCATACTAAACAATCTTACTTAGCACATTTTTTTCAAACACCCTAAATTTGTTTTCGTCATGTAAGGTAAGAGACCACGTTTCACACACATAGAGAACAACTGGTAAAATAATTGCTTTAAATATTCGGAGTCTTACATTCTTGAAAGCAACAACTTACTTACAAAGCAATAGCCTGCCTTTCCTGACTGTATTCTTTTCCTTGTTTCCAATCTAATATCTTTAATACTAATTAAAATTGTTCCTAAATATTTAAACTCATAAACCCTGTAGATAATATGTTAACAGTAATCTCTAAATTATTGTTCCCAATCTGTGTTGTCTGTGTGGTCATGTACTTAGTATTTTCAGTGTTCACTTATAAACCTATTTCCTTATTAACCTCTAACATAATTTCTCCATTTCTTGCAACATCTCTTACTATTGCCCAACAAAGCCAAATCATCTGCGTATCCTAATAGTTGCATTGTATCGTTTAATATTAACCCTTCCCTACTCTCTTGAATTATCCTAATAGCATAATCTAAGGTTAGATTAAAAAGTAATGGGGAAAGTGCATCTTATTGTTTCAACTCATTATGTATTACGAAAGTATCTGAAAGGTGTTAACAACCAGTACCCTGCCACGTGTATAGTCAAACATACTTCAATTAGCTTGACATGTTTTTGGGTATCCCAGACTTAACTAAAATTTAATATTTTTTTCTTTTAACTGAATCGTAGGCTTTTTAAATCTATATATTGCAATTGATAAACCATATGATGTATTCGCAATTTTTACTTTCTGGCTATCTTACAGGTAGAGAAAGTATTGTCATCATAAAAAAAATTAACTCGAGATTTTGATGAATTTCGAAGTTTCATGACACCCAGAATAAGAAAAAGTAGTTTTTGAATTTACGTCTGTCTGTCTTATTTCCTTGGTGTGAGCCTAAAATTTTACCAATCGGGTAAGACTTGGTATCTAGGGTTTTTATAGGGTTGCCTCAAGGAGTTTTTGGAATTGGATATCAAACCCTAAAATTAGGTGTAGTTTACTGAAGGGTGAAAATAGAAATATACTATTTTCTCAAAATCAGCTCTAACGATATGATTAATATTTCATTTCTAAGCATTGATCAATATTGTAAACAAAATGGCTACTCTAAATTTTTAGGGAAAATGACTTTAAGGGTTCCACCTGATGCTAAATTCTCTTTTTTTTTATCACATCTCCGAAACTATTTGAGGTATGAAATTACTTATCATTGCAAATATTTATAATAAAAAACTTTTATTGAAATATATCTTTATAGAACCAATAGTTTCTTAGATATTGGCAAATAAATTAATACAATTTTGTGATTTTAGTTGTACAGAGCTACTACTTAGAATTTTAACGCGATAATTATCTAATACCATGGAGTAAGTAAATAGGTAAGTCTCTCAAAAAGTTTATGTTCTTTTTTCCTTACCTTTTAGGGGAAACGTTTGTACAGCAATGATCTATCTATTATTTTAGACTCAATAGTCAATATTTACCTATTTTTATTGACTAAATTTATAAATGGGGAATTTAATAGCATTGCGATAACCATAAGATGTGCAACTCCTTACAAAATGTGAAAATAGCTCGGGCCTTGTTAGTTTATATTATTTTGATTCACATAGATTTTGAGTAAATATCTCATTTTTATACATGGAGTGATAAAGTCCGTGTGGAGCTACGTTCCATTTATTTCTATCATTTGCAGAATAATAAATATTTGATTCGTTGTGATCTTTTTCGTTTAAATCCACACTGGTGATCCCCATTTATTTCCTATGCACATGGCATGTAATTAAATATATGTTAATTATATATTTATATAATATATACATGAAATAAAATATTTGTGAAATAGTATATATAAGTAATGTATTATATAATATAGTTATATAATATATGTTTTCATATATACTATGTTATATAATATATTTAATACATATTATATATAAATGTACTCACCATATGCCAAAATAATTAATATATCAATATGTTTATATTACATTTTTATTAATTAATAAAACTGTTAGCTGCCTTTATTAAACAGATCGTATTTATGTGTTTTAAATTAGTATTCTAAAATAAATTACAACTACCCCTCATTTTATAAGTCTAAAACAAATGAAATGAGAGTTCGTGATAATATATTAGGTATCATTTATTTAAATTTTAATTTAGCATTGATATATACAGTACAGTAAAGGTACTGCTAGCCAATACTAAAACGAAAATGAATTGTCAACCTGAATTACTTCTAAGAAAGTGTAGCAATCCAACTAAATCATTAGAAGCACGTTGTTCTAGCTTCAAGTCAAGGGATGACCCTGTGACCTTGGTGGTCAGTGCCACCTGTCGTAACAGACTACAAGGTTACCAACAGGGTAGATACAGGTTCCTCGTCGGCCAAGAATGTAGAGCATGGAGGAGACGAGTGGTTGCCCTCCCCCCTCCACCATCCCCACCCCCTTCCTTCTAGCCCTTGAAAACATGGATACAATACGTATGTTTCCGGTGTCGACATGTTTACAAGTTACTGCTACCGCAAAAACTAATCTCTTTCCAAACATCTATGGAAACGTTAAAGTTATAAAACGTGGTACTACTTAAAGTTGTTAGTCAAAATAAATCAAATATTGCTTCAATACAAACTTAGAGGTTAATTTTAATTTTCTTCACATGGTGATATCAACAATTGTTGAATATATGTCAACGTTTTCCTAGAATTGAATAGCAACTCTTTCTCTTCATTTAAAATGCGTGTCATCTATGCCGCTATTCTCATGTCAGATATTCAAGAAAAGTTGAGGTCACCATGTGAAGAAAATTAGACTCTATGTTTGCACTGAAATAATATTTAATTTATTTTGGAATTGGCTAGTTTCGCTTTATGAAACTGGCCCATTCTATTCTTGTTTATGTAGGTATACTGCATTTAGTATAGCGCCACACTTGTGGCGTACTCAATCTGATTATGAAACGGGACCACTGGCTCTAAGGCACAAGAATACCATTCCCATTTGTTTAGCCAGCAGAGCAAGCTATTTTTGGTAAAAGTGATATATACTTTTCGAATATCAATTATTTGGAATATCTTGGATCTAAAGGGATTTTGTACACTAAATCAATTCATGGTTAGGCTACAATATAATAAATTTAAGTTTGCGTCATATCAAACATTACAATAAATATGTATATGTGTATTTATTAATTACTACCAATAAATGTTGTTGAGAAAAGACGCCTTCGAATGAACTCTCTAAAAATATTATTGAAATCACTCCTAAATAACTGATAAAATCTAAGCGAAAAAAAATTGTCACAGAAGCTAATATTGAGGATGATAGTGACATAACAAAAAGCATTTTTGACAACCTCTTAAAAGATGTTTGCATTTGATCTTTTCTTATTATTCTCCTTCTAAGCTTGTTAGTTGCTTGATCGTGTGTTTCTGGTGTCTGCTAACTGTTGAAGATGTGATTAATGGTTGTTAGTTTGGTTGCGTGTGGAATACGCTCTTCAATGTCGAGTTTTCTATGTAATTTAGGTTTCACTTTAAACCTTGACCTTTATTTTGTAACCCAACAACAATGGTCACTTGAGCCACGAGCAACCAAATACAAGCCACGATACGGAGGACTGGAGGGACTGTGGAGGGTCACACACAATTATGTCATATAATGTATTATTAAGGTGGGGATGTAAGGAACGCGGGAAGATATCAGTGTTTTTGCAGTTTTTATAGAAAAACATATTTTTGGTCAAAATAAATCAAACGTTACTTATTATAAACAAATAAATTATTTTATTTTATTCACATGATAACCTCATAGTAGTTGTTGAATATCTGTTAAGAGTGTCTGAATTTAATTGAAACTTTTTTTTGTAATTTAAAAAAGTTGTCAGATAATGCCACTATGTTCATGATCTTAAATCCACAACTGTTGTGAACATAATTTGAAGAAAATTAAACTCTTGGATTTTTATTTGAGAAATATTTTATTTACTTTGACCTAAAAAAAGTTTTGATATAAAAACTGCACAAACACATACCTTTTTTCGCGTTCCCTACATCCCAACATTAATATTGTGTTATAAAAGTGATTTTAAAATTATATCAAAGTTCTTTTGAAATCATGGTGAATAGTTGAAAAAACTAAACAAATAAAAATACTAACTTCTTAAAATGTGTACACAGCAATTCTTTTGAATAGCTTTGAAAATAATAACAAAACTAGATTCTCAACTAATAGTTTGTACGTATAGGCCTATAGTTTTTATAATAATATCAACCCTTTAAAACAAAACTTTCAAAACGGATCAAGATGAAAATAGAATAGATGGTGGTATCAGAAATAGATTAATATATAACTTACTTTTTATGATTTTATTAATCACCATGTGGTTATCGAGAATCAAAG
The DNA here is from genome assembly GCA_039000515.1 of Timema cristinae. Classification (NCBI taxonomy): domain Eukaryota; kingdom Metazoa; phylum Arthropoda; class Insecta; order Phasmatodea; family Timematidae; genus Timema; species Timema cristinae. The sequence goes on from JBCFYV010000012.1 coordinate 83,745,265, forward strand.
CTAATATCCCTAACTAATAACCAATATTACCATACAGTATAATCAGGTAGCATTGTAGTGTTTAATACTTGAATGTGACTGCAGAAACAACATGGTAACATTTTATATCCATGTATGGATAAAACACGAGCTTAGTATGGATTTTAATTTCGGATGAAACACTTATTTAATGTAGATCTGATTACATGGATGAAACACTTATTTAATGGAAATTTGAATAAATGGATGAAACACTTATTTAATGGAGATCTGAATACATGTGCGAAACATGTTTTTCTCGGAGAGCTTAATGCATGGATGAAACACAAACCTTTTTTCATTGTCATTTATTTGGGGTTATTTAATGTGCATTTTCTGAACCAACTGATTATGTCAGCACTTGCCTTATAAACTAACTTAAATCTAGAATAGACACAACACCCAACGCCCAGCCGTTTATTTATCACTGTGAAAGAGTAACCCCACATTTCACCAATGATATATTTTTCATCCGTACCAAGAATCGAACCTAGGACCCTTAGATCAGTAGAAAGGCACGCTTCTGACTTAACTAAGGTGTCGGTATACACACACACCCTTATTGAGGATCTGAATGCTTGCCAAAACATCAGTTTATTGGATAGCTAAATTCTGTAGTGACAAACTAGTTTATTGGAAATATTAATGAAAGGATGTAACACTCATTTGTTGTGGTACTGAATACATGAATAAAGCACTAATTTATCAGAGATATAAATGGGCGTAAAATTGGTTCATTACAAATATGAAGCTACAGATGAAACATTAATTTGTTGGAGACATAAATTAATATATTTTACACTAATTTATTGGTGGTCTAACTATATGGATGAAGCTCAACCTTATAAATGAATATTAAATTGTATGTAAACACATCTCTAACTAGAGCTTTAATGTGTTACCTCAATCATTGATAGTCGAGCAAGTATTAATACATGCGTTTTGTGGTCTCAGGAATAATTGCTATGGCAGTGAACAATAAAAAGCGATTAGCATTTCTCTCACAAACTTAATCTGCAAGTGTAATAAACTGTGCATTTGTTTTGCTGACACACCACATGTGACTTGCTGATACTGCACGGATGATACTGATATCAAGAATATCTTCTTTTTTATTGGGTGTATGTTTTGATCACCCAACTTATCAGGAATTTTAGAGTATGCCACCAATTTTTTATCACCACGTCTTAATACCTGTTCAGGTTGTACGCATATATACTAATTACGCTAATGGGTTAAATATAATAAAGATTGGATTTAGAGGAATAATTGTACCCACATTTGCGTTAGAAAGTGGGGAGAACAATTTAGTAAAAATCACCCTCAGTACACCAGGTCGGGATTTGAACCCCTATCTCGGCTGGATTAGAAGGGGAGTGGGGCTGTGTTACAAAGGCTGCAGTTTAGGACCCATGAGCTTGAACGGTCTCATTCAACTTCGTCACGATTACCGCTCGCAGAAAACCTCCAGAGTCGGTAGCCGTTTAAAAACTGGTAGTGAAGGTAGGCAACAATTCGGCGGCAGATTCAGTTGATAGCGGCGGCATAGAAATATTCGAAAAATCGGTGGTTAGCCATCATGCCATGTCGGTGGCTACCAAATCTGCAATTGTGGTTCGCTGATTTCTGTCGAATGGGCTTCTTGAAAGTGTGACTGTGGTGCTATTTTTAACTCATGTAATTTTTTTTATTCAAATATCACGAATAAAACGTTGAATCGTAATTATTTATAAATAAATAACACAGGACGAAATTTCGATTAATAACCACTTATGTTTTATAGTGAGGATTTTGATAAATCATTAAACTATAAATTTCCCAGTTTTATGTCTTATAAAGAGTGTTAATGTAGTTACAATAGTTCCGTGGTTTCTTTGGTGCTGACTGACAGCTGCTAAACACATGTTTTTGCAGATCATATGGTTCGGAGTAGGGATACATAATTTGGTCTGGAAACTTTTCAAAAACGTCAGCTGTCAGCTGTCAGTCAGCACCAAAGAAGCCATGGGGCTACTGTAGTTGTCATGATAATAGTTTGATTGATTTTTTTAATGTATTTACTCCATTTAAATTATTATGTTTGGTCATTTCTATAACCACCTGATGCATTTAACCTGAACAGGTAGTAGGACGCTGTCTCATATATATATATATAAAGGCCTAAGATTCTTAAGGAGAGTAAGTAAATATGGCCCTAAATTCTTCAATAGCCCAGGGCCTCACCAAAACCTTAAGCCGGCACTGGATTAAGACTTTAATTCGAGAGCAAAGCAGCTTTTGCAAGCTTCAGGCGGTAGTTTAGGAAATGTGAGTTAAAGGATAGTACTATTGCAATTTTCATAACAAAACTTTTTTTGGGCAAAAAAAAATAGATAAAATATTGCTCCAGTAGAAACATAGAGTTTAATTTTCTCCACAAGGTAATTTTAACAGTTCTTGAATATCTTTCATGAGCAGAGTGGTATTAAATGAGAACTTTTTTAAATTAAGATAAAAACATATCATTTAATTCCAGGACATACTTGAAAGATATTCAACAAATTAATGTTGATACCAGCATGTGAAGAAAATTAAACTCCATGTTTCTGTTGGAGAAAGATTTGATTTTTTTTTTTTACCTAAAATTGTTTTGATATAAAAACTTCAAAAACCCTGGCTTTTTCTCGCGTCGCCTTCCATCCCAGCTTAACTGTCAAATGAAGGTCTTGGGCAGTAAATGTGCTATGCATAACAATTATTACAGCGTTATAGTTTACATTTAAATGTGTTGTTATATTTCCATATATTTAACCGAAAACATTTTTGTTTTGATTTCTGGAAGCTCAGAGTTTGTATCGAAATTACGGTAATAAAGAATTATTATTTAAGCTTATGAATTATAGAATTTTCTTAAACCTCAAATATTAATTTCTTTGAATTAATATTTTGTGCCAAAGTAGTGGTCTATTATTGCCTCAAGCTCTTCAATAATTTTAGCTTTGTGTGTACTATATCGAACTGTACAATACTAATTATTGTACTCTATGCTGGTGGCTTCTTGTAATGAGCATTATTTTAAGAACAATTAATGCTATAGACACCGTGCATTGGTGTATGTGGCGCTGCTAGAGGCCGAATCTTGAAACACTTGAATGAATCTGATTGTTGAAACAAGTAGTTAGTCGTGGCTTATTGATGTTCCAAACATGTTTAAACTTTGTTTAGTTATAGTTACTTTCAATAGAATGAATCAAATAAAAAGCGTCACAATATGAAAATAGAGTTGTTTTAATGTGGGATGATCAATTCGATATAAAACAGTAATAAAGATATAACATTTGACATTTGTCTGATAGGAATGGAGTTGAAGTAAAACGAAACAAGCGGTTCCAAAAAGGCAACAAAAAATATAGTGGGACTGTTATCTATATTTATCCTGATACTTTCTCAATGAGTTAAGTCAAGAACTATGTCAAGAAACCAATCCCTTTCTATAGTGTAGTGTAATGATGTGAATATGGGGAATGCCAGGCCTCCACCGTGGTTCGGATTCCACGTTAAACTGTAGGTCCTCCATTTCATCTCACAATCATTCTACCATTTACACATTAGCGTAAGTGCGTATAACCTGAAAGGGTAGTAAGATGTGGTGATATAATAATAATAATAATAATAATAATAAAATAATAATAAATAATAATATAATAGTGTAATGCAAATCTCTAAGGCCACCATTGTGGACTTTTGGCCAACTCACGGCTTACAATATAATATCGATGACCACTCCATATATATTTTTATATGACATATAGAATTTTAATTTTGTTTACTATCTTCAGTGGCTGGATAGTCTAAACCTCTAAACCAAGGCGTCACTTTCGTGTTAGACTGGCCTGTTGAATACGAGGAGATGGAGATTCAAATTACGATCGGGTTTGAGGTATGTTTTTCTTAAAATGGTTTCCCACTCTCCTTCCACACAAATGCGGGTAGATTATCATTAAAATGCTTCCTTCGTCATCTTTATTTCATTAAAGTAATTATCATACATGCGTATAACCTGAACAGGTAGTAAGACACTGTGAAAAAAATAAATGTAGTTGAAATTTGCGAGAGTACGATTCAGTCATCTTAAAAAGGGAAATTATTGTATTAATCTATATTTTCCCGCAGCTTTTAATGAAAACACAGTAAATTTATTTATATCGATCTCTCTTTTCTAATCGAACTGTTACTTTCTACCAGTCTTATCTCCCTTTTTTACAAGATTCTTGCCCGTTATATTCTATTTATTTTATCTTGAACAAACTAGTTAATCAGTTTTGTAAATACCTAGCACACATAGTAACTAAAGTGTATTGTTTTTATTATTGGTTTTGAAAGATAAATTAAGCAAAATCCCCTTTCCCTCCTCCTTTTCCTCCCTGACTGATCTTCAAAGCTTTTTCGATCACTGTATTTCCTAGCATAGCAACATTCCGGCCATAGTCCTGGTTGATTTGAGCCCCTGCTCTTATTGCCACTCCAAAATCCAGTTTTCACAATTCGGTTGAATCTGCCCTAAGCGTTGTGAATGCGACCGAAACGAAGTAATAATAATTATAATAGTAAAACGGAACATTCCGGAAGAAAATAGAACTCTATTAAAACTTCTTGAGAGCAAAATAATATAAAAAAAATGAATAAAAACCTTACTTGGGCCACTGAAGTGCGCAGATTTGAGGGACATCTTAAGTCAATGACCCCTTCCCCCTCCAACCCACTAACTACCATAGCCGCAGTCAAGGAAGAGACCATGCCGTGTCGAGCTGGGAAGTCTTCGCCGGGCCGTGCCGAGCAAGACCAAACTAACCTCTCTTTTTTTTATATACAGACCAAGGTGAAGAGGGAGGGGTAGGACTTTTGTTTCAGTTCGCCGCCCCGGAACAAGATGGCTGACCGGCCGAGCATGCAGGACAGACAGAGAAAGGAGTTTTGCTTTTCGAGAAAGGCTTGAGAAGCCAACCATGTCCCCGCTGAAGCGTGCAACAACGCCCCAATGTCAATGTCGAGGGGCGGACATGGAAGGAACCCCCCCATCCCCTGCTTGTTGTAGCGGAAGAGAAGAGCAACATAATTGTGGGCGTAACCCAGCACTGGTTCAACTTCGTAACAAGTGGAAGGGAAAGATTTGTGTCAAATGTTTGGGTTAGGGGAGGTCTGGATCAGGGTATTTGCTTGTACCATTAGCTTCTGGACTCTGCATGAAAATTAATTTTATAGCACTGATGCAAAAAAACATTGATTCTTTAAACAAGAATTCAAACACGAACGCCTCAAATACCTCCATAGACTCATTGAAGGACCCCAAAAACTCATTGAAGACCCCATATCAATCCTAGTGACCTTTATAATTCCTTAGAGACATCAGGTAAAACAAAGAGACCTAAAAAGATTTCGGATTCACTATGGTTGTTTCAGCACTAACCATGTTTGATGTTCCATGACATACTTTCTTATTTATGATAAGATAACATAAATTAACTATGATGAAGAGCTTGGTATAAAGTCACCTATAAGTAAAGAAAAAACTAGAATGACGTTTCATAAGATAGTATTTAATTTCCATATTATTTTATTCTATAAAAAACTGGGATAACAAATCTCTCTCTCTCTCTCTTATATATATATATATATATATATATATATATATTATATATATATATATATATATATATATATTACGGTCCACGTTGTCACTTTTTAAGATCAGATTCAAACCAATATTTAGTCATTTTTAATTTGAAAATAAGGTTCACCTGCTGCATCTAGCTACCTGAAGGAATGGCATGTTTTATATGAAATTATAAATCTTCTAAATAATATATTATAAGAGAGCGACCGCTCCCTCGAAGAATAGATTAGGGGGCACAAAATTAAATTTCCATTAACTTCACTTTTGGCGCATTCATCTGTTCTCATTTGGGATCGACTAGCCACATGGCGCAGGTTGTAACTCCGCAGTTGATTCAGCACGAATTTTCCTTGTAAATCTGTTGTAGTGACTTTATCTTCTTTAAAAATGAAGAAACTAACAAATTCAAAAGCCTTCAAAACATTTTCACAATTAGTGGACCACTACAAAAAAAAAAAAGGAAGGGATAAGGAACAATCAAAGTTGATCGACCCTTACCATCTGTTTTTTCTCCTAAACAAACTTTTGAAAAAGAAAACTATTTTCTTATCTTCTTTTCTATAGCGAGACACAAAAAACTATTCATATGTTGAGGCAGTAGCTTTTAAAATGCAAGGTGGAACGAACCTTTAGACCAATTTTTTATCGCGTTTTTTGGACCAACCCTTCTCACGGGGGAGATTGTAAATAAGGGTTGCTTGATGGGAGTAGGGTGGTGTGGGTGTTTTTTAACCCCTATTTACACTCCCTCGTGACTATATGCGCAACAATAGTGACGCAAGGTATGCCTTGAGTGAAGGCCACAAAAAATAGCCCAAGATACCCCTCTTCTTTTATTTTCAAATAAAAGAAAGGGTTAGAAAAAGATAGACGAGTATTTTATTTGTCTGGCCCGCGACGGGCCGTAATGACTGTAATCTAGCGAGGAAGTCTGCGCGTTGTTTTGTTTCGCTCTGATTTATTGGGTGTCTGAGAAGATTACTCCAGTTCGGTAGGGTTCCAACTAGGGTCGGGGTGTTAAATAGAACATGTTGAGGGAAGGACGATAGCTCTAGGTAGTGATAAGTTGAGATAGCCATTTTCTTCGTCTGATGCAAAGCATGGGAGTAGGTGCAAAATTGCTAACGTAGAGATTAACATTTACACCTTTTACATATTTACTATATAAATTCGCACGTTTAATTAAAATACTATTATAATATAGCGAACTTTTTTGGAATATTTGGGATATATATATCACAAATATTAAATATATATATAATTTAAAGGCGGGTTGGAATATTACTCTTACAAAAAATTAGATGAGGTAAGAAATACCATCATTCTAAATCAGTAATTCTATTTATTAAATCTAAAATCTTAAATAAATAGGAACCTTTTCTCTCCTACAGTTTCTTACTGTCATCAAAAAATTAACATCAACAAAATTTGAGAAAATGAGGTAGCTATTTGGGGATGTATATGATTGAATGTATAAGCCATGTACATGTATGACTTCCCGTTCGGAAAAGCCGTATATTTACACTTATGAGGTAGAGGTGATGAGGTAAATATAGAAGAAGTGTACCCATAGTTTGTGAAAGAAGAGTGGGATACTATTTAGGAAAATTCTCCCCCAGAACACCTGGCATGGGTTCTAATCCCAAGCTCTCCAATACCAGGTGAGATGAGCATGATGTATTTGTAATGTCTGTTCACGGTAGGAATTGATTTCTGAAAGGCCTTTTTCCCTACCATAAATTATTAAATAGTAGGAAAATTGGTAGGAAAAAAGACCTTTCAGAGAGTAATTCCTACCGTGAATGGAATATAGATGTGCCCACCGGCGTGGGCTATATGGTAAAGGAATCTCCGTGGAGTCATGGCCATTCATTTTACAGGATATGTTATGCCAGCGAGAGCCACGCTTGTAGTGAACTCCGAAAAATATTGTACCCCCTTTCATTTTGAAACAAATCAAGGTTTGGGGACACCCATCGAAGGACTTATACGCGTTGCAGAGATCAAGGAATTCCAAGTCATTTAATAATGGGGTGTTTATTTCAAAATATGGTTCAATTCAAAATGGAGATGAAAGGTATTAACATTTCTTTATAGGAATTGAAATATTATTGCAAGTTTTTTAATAAAAAAAACTATATGAAGGTGAAATTAGGTCATTTTCAAGAATGTTTCACTTGAAATGTTTGAGCACTGAGATCAAACAAAATTTACTATTGCCTTTAAACATACATCGACCCTCAAACAAATAAAGTACTTAATATTTTAACAGGGTCATAACAGAACATTCTGAGATAAATTTAGGTTTGTGTTAGTGGTTTTGAACTTCAAAACTGTTATTCATCTGAGAAATACAGCAGTGTGAGGATATTTCCCTTCAATCAGGAGCTGCCCTTAAAGTGGCGTTCAATAACAATCTCACCGATGGAACGAGGATTTCATCCATTACATCTATTTTCCCAAGCACCGTGCTTTACTACCTGTTCAAGCTATACGCATATCTAATTATTACTCAAACGGGGTAGGGATGAGGAAGGAAGTATTTTAGAGGTAATCTACCCACATTAGTGTGGAAGGATAGTGGGGAACAATTTAGGAAAAATCACCTAGTGTGCCGTGCCGCCTTAGAGTTAGACCATTCGGCCAATTAGCCCAGGAACTTTAGTATTAAAATTGACGAAAGTGTGAACAAAATATGGTAAGACTGCAAATTTGGATTTCGATCCTATATGGTTTGCTGAACGACATACTGAAACACCCCTAAAATCTCATATGAGCTTACTTGTTTTCCAGAGCAAAAAGAGCATAATTGCTACAATTCCCACATTTTTTCGTTTATAGCTATGTGTGTCTGTCTCCTTTAGTTAAATACAAAGCACGATGGCCAGTTTGTACAAGTAAAGTATATTAGTCGTATTTTATAATATGTAGTATGTAAATAGTAAAGTTGTTGGCTTACATTACGTAAGTCTCAGCTAAATAGCACATTCTTCTCTTTCGTACGAAAATTTGCAGAAATTCTACCATCTAGTAGATTGTAAATGCTTATGCAACCTACTTCCCTCTCATAAGCTCTAAAATGTTTAATATTTCATTTTTAAGAAAATACCCTGATTATAAAATATTAATGCATATTGGGAAAAATCCTGAGCCTCCCGGAATAAAGTCAGATGTGTTAACAGCAGAGTAACCTAAAGAATAGTCAGACGTGCTAATAACAGAGCCTACCAGAGGAGAGGATAGTCAGACACTCTAACAGCAAAGCCCACCAAAGAAGAGTCAGACGTGCTAACAGTAAGGCCAACTAGATGATATAGTGGGATGCCATTTTTGGGGACCCCTTTCACACAAAATAGCTAACTCAAATGAAGTGCTTTGTTAACTAATTGGCTAATAAGGTTAAGTAAGAAGTCTTACCTTGACAAAATATATTATGACCTTATTTTGTAAGCTACGCCATAGTGAAACAATGTAAGGTAAATTTGCTACCTTTCAGGGTTAACGAAGGGTACAGTGATATAAACATATGGAAGTTTTATTTAATTAAAAATTGAACCTACTTTTTTCTTTAAAATGGTAATTGTTTTTAAAAAGAGCCGTGTTTAAAAAAATCCATATCCCATTGTATTTTATGCTCGTGTGTTATATCTGTGGCAAGACATTCTGCTAGCGTATAGCCCGGACGGGTAGTAAGACGTGGTGCTAAATAAATGCTGCTGTAAAAGGAAGATGTTTGGGTGTTGGGTGACCCCTGAGAAGTGGATGGCCTGATGACCCTGAATAACCCTTCAGGTACTAGTCGCTCGTTGCTATGGTTAATATTCCGACATTATTACCAAGTCTCCTAACAAAACTCTTTATTTGAGAAATTAATATTATTCTGAAAGCATGTTAATGGGTGTTATAGAAATGTGGTATATTTCCATAAATATGCGGCATTCCGTGACTTTAGGAACTGCCTCAGGACTCAGACCCCCCCCTCCACCCCCTGAGTTGGATTGTTTCAAAGAAACCTTAGTTATCTGACAAATATATCATAGGTATGGTATTCCTTCCAGCCATGAATTCGAATAACTTACAAGTCAGAGGAAACTTCAAATGGACACATTAGTATGTCGTGAGGCGTATTTTATAATCGATATTGTATTTATTCAAAACCTCAACATTCTTTTACAGCGGCTTTAGGTAGGAAATATAAACAAAAGGAGAGGGCAATATTTTAGGAGACGATAGTATGGGCCATTGTGAATTTTTTTTTATACGAACATGTTTATTATTCTCAATAGTTTCGGAGATACACCCGTTTGACTGTTTCACGCATGCACATATTTTCTCTTTCATTTTCCCCTTCCCTGGTGCACGAGTAGTACCTTGAATGATCCAGTTAGCAACAAAAAGTTGTGGAGACATGTGTGTGTTATATGAATCGTTAAAAAAAATGCCACAAATATTTACATATGTTGAATACACTGATATGGTGTATGTGTACTTTTTTTATGGGAGAGCCCTTGCAGCCGTTGCAGAAGATCGTTGCAGGTCAAGAACATACCAACGGAGAAGAAAACATTCTAGGAATGGTAGATCGCAGCCCTACTACGAATACACTACGAATTAGTAGGCGTACGGCTGTTCCACAGACAAGAGTAAATCGAGCATTGCATCGCTTTGGCTTTCACCCCTATAATTCTCAGCGTGTCCAACATCTGCACCTATGGGATGCAGAGCTATGCGACTCGGAATTTTGTCAGTGGATACACGACTAACCCACTGTTCACCGAAGAGGCAACTTTTACCCGTGACACGATCAATAACAGTCAAAACAGTCATATCTGGGCTGAATAAAATCCGCATGCAACTGTAGAGACCCATTTCCAACAGCGTTTTTCCAGTAAATGTGGTATTATCGACGATAGCTTAACTGGCCCTGTTATCATTGACAATCGTTTAACAAGTGCAGACTACCTACAATTTGCTGCAACATGATTTGCCAGGACTTTTGGAGGATATTCCTTTGGCAACGTGGCAGATAATGTACTATCAGCATGACATAATGCTCGTGCAGTGACTCAATACCTGGACCAAACTTTCCCTGGACGGTGGCTTGGCCGTGATGCTCAGATTCCTCTGCCATCATGCTCTCCGGATTTAAATCCTTAGATTATTGTTTATGGGGATGGTTGAAAATTGAAGTTTACCCAACAAAGCCGAATATATGAGAAGAATTGACTCCGCGCATTTTGGATGATGCTACTCGTATGAGATAATGGCATGCTACACTCAGAGAACCGACACAGAATCTTAGGACACGAGTTGTAAAGTGTATTGACGTTCACGGTGCAATTTTTGATTATTTGTTGCGAGAACGTAACAAATGTAACATTCATATTCAATTCATACAGCTGTATCTACGAAAATATTGAGAATAATAAAGATGTTCATATACACTTTTTTTCCACAGTGGCTCATACTATCGTCTCCCAAAATATTGCCCTCTCCTCATGATTCATCCTGTTAAAAAATACGCGTTTTTTTGTTAGCTATTTATCTGAAAATGGTAGAAAGCTATCTCATTCATTATCTTGTGAGCTGTGACAAACCAAAATGAATTCCTGATCTCCTGTTTAAATGCACCCTTGATTATAAATAAATTGTGCATTTTTCTTTCTTTAGAATTAAGATATTCTTTTGCTCTTTTAAATAAATAACTTACACCTATTAATTTTAAATAGTGTTTTCGATTTAAAGCTTCTAAAGTGTATGACAAGGTGGTAAACCTTAATTCACCCTAATTTATAAATACATTTAAATCAGTAAATAAAAAAGCTTGTTTAAAATAACCGGAATCATAAAGAAGAGGAACCTTTGTTATTTTAAAATAACTTTTAAAATGTGTGTGTAGAGATTTGTGAAAATAGACCAAATATTTAAATATTTCGGCTTTAATTCCTAATATTAAAGAATAAATCTATTTATCTTTTGTTCCAAGTTATTATTTTTACTATACACAAAGGTTCATTAGATGTTAGTAAAATACACAAGATGAAACTAGAACAGCATGTAGTCAACCTCTTTGACCACTCAACCACGAGAATGGGCAAAATCTAACTAGAATCCCCTAGACTTGTAATCAACCCCTCTAACCAGTCAACAACGTAAACTAGCAGGATATAACTAAGATCTTCAAGACATATAATTAGACACTCGCCACCCAGCCCTGAGAACTGGCAGGATATATGAGGATCCTCAATACGTGTTATCAAACACTCCGACCTCCCAGGCCTGAGGACTGGCAGGATAGATGAGGATCCCTAATACGTGTTATCAAACACTCCGACCTCCCAGGCCTGAGGACTGGCAGGATAGATGAGGATCCCCAATACGTGTTATCAAACACTCCGACCTCCCGGGCCTGAGGACTGGCAGGATACATGAGGATCCCCAATACGTGTTATCAAACACTCCGACCTCCCAGCCCTGAGAACTGGCAGGATATATGAGAATCCCTAATACGTGTTATCAAACACTCCGATCTCCCAGGCCTGAGGACTGGCAGGATATATGAGGATCCCTAATACGTGTTATCAAACACTCCGACCTCCCAGGCCTGAGGACTGGCAGGATATATGAGAATCCCTAATACGTGTTATCAAACACTCCGACCGCCCAGCCCTGAGAACTGGCAGGATATATGAGAATCCCTAATACGTGTTATCAAACACGCCGACCGCCCAGCCCTGAGCACTGGCAGGATATATGAGAATCCCCAATACGTGTTATCAAACACTCCGACCGCCCAGCCCTGAGAACTGGCAGGATATATGAGAATCCCTAATACGTGTTATCAAACACTCCGACCGCCCAGCCCTGAGAACTGGCAGGATATATGAGAATCCCTAATACGTGTTATCAAACACTCCGACCGCCCAGCCCTGAGAACTGGCAGGATATATGAGAATCCCTAATACGTGTTATCAAACACTCCGACCGCCCAGGCCTGAGGACTGGCAGGATATATGAGGATCCCTAATACGTGTTATCAAACACTCCGACCGCCCAGCCCTGAGAACTGGCAGGATATATGAGAATCCCTAATACGTGTTATCAAACACTCCGACCGCCCAGCCCTGAGAACTGGCAGGATATATGAGAATCCCTAATACGTGTTATCAAACACTCCGACCTCCCAGGCCTGAGGACTGGCAGGATATATGAGGATCCCTAATACGTGTTATCAAACACTCCGACCTCCCAGGCCTGAGGACTGGCAGGATATAACTAGGATTTCCAAGAGCTATAGTTAGCCTCTTTTACCACCCAACCATGATAACTGGCATAATAGAACTAGGGTCCCCAAACACTCTTATCTACACAGACTCCCTAATCACTAAGTCACAGGGACTGGTAAAATAAACAAGTCTCTAAAATAAAAAATAAACTATTCACATCACAAATTCTAAACCTATTGTTTGTTAACCACGGAACAATATTAATGGTTGACGACAAAGCATGAGTGTGGAGAAAGTAGTTGGTATGTTTTGTGTGTGTGGCTCTTCAAACAGATAACTCCTTGACGTCTGCCAGGCTTGGTAGGTTCTATCAAGGGTCATCTCTCACATTGGGGATTTTTGATTACTAAGACTCTGATATAGAGAGAACTACATTCAACTTGGTCAACAAAAGTTCCAATACTAGCATGGTCGAGGAACAGTGAGGTGTTACTCTGGAACACTGACTACCAACATCGAGGCTCTCAGCCAGATTATTTGTAATATTTGGTGACTGAGAGCCTCCAAGGGACCACTTCATATATGGTGGCTAATTAAGAGTCTCCAGGTGATCACGCTGACTTGGGAGCTCAAAGAGAGTTTTTCTACTCAAGACAACAGTGGTTTTGATTGTGTTATAATCAGATGTGGTAAGTTCCAGAAAATAATTAGATTAAAAAAGTATATTCTTGGAAGGCACGTCTGTTATCATCGCAACAAATAATTTACGCTATTTTATCTAGACTAAAAAAAAGTCTATTAAAAATGAGCTTCAAAAAAGATTTGAAGCTTTATTTTACTTTTTCATGTATAGTTTGTTTAATACTCTAGGGTCTAGCAATTAAACAACACTTAAAATCAATGTTCTTCTAGCAGTTATTGTTTCACAGGTCGAGATTCAAAACTATCTTATTGCTCCCCACCATTTAAATATATCCTTTAAATATACTTACGCAAATAATTGTTGTTGACGCATGAAAGGCAATCAATCTATTCTTGATGAGATATTGCACCTGTTTCCTATTTCTTTCAACGCAGCTGGGTAAGCACCACGAGTGTCCATCCCAGGTAATGAATCCTGGACTGATGAGTAGGAAGCAAGGGTAACCACGTGCACAGACAAATAATATACCCAGACAATCAACCTCCAGGTTAAAATGATTGCACTCCTTTTGGAAAAATCCCTTCTTTGGGGGAAAAAGTTTGGTTTTCTAAAACACTTGGTTTCAAGCGTTTGTATTTCCAAAATACCTTAATGTTATTTGGGGGATTTGAATCTGTGTAAGATATACTGAAGTATCTGTTTCCTAAAAGATTACTCTACTCTCCCCCCGCCTCATTAGTAAAAATACGCGTATAGTCCGGGCGGGTAGTAAGACACGTTGCACATGAAATGAAAACCAGATATTATAGTAATACAAACATACACAGCTGACAATATTCAGCATTGCCCATCATAATTAGGCGTCTTGTTAGTATCTTTGACTATAGCCCTGACGTTCAAGGTTAGATCACACCTGGTAAAACTGAAGGTCATATTCATAAAATGGGATATGTTTTTATTATTTCAAAGACTTCGTTCAGTTTTACAGTAGTTTTTTATGCATCAACTATACTTTTTTTTTCAAGATGTCTGCTTATGTGAACATCATTGCGAAATGAATAAAGGAGGAACAAGTATAAAAAATAAATGATAACAACAGTGAAGGGGGAAAAAATGTGCTAATAAGCACCCACCTGCGAAACCAATGGGGGAGGTGGGGGGGGGGTATTGCCCAACAGAGGGGTAAGGTCTATTTACCCATTGACATTCATTCGACATTGACTTGGGTCCGCAAGGTCTCCGACAGGGGAGTTACCGCTACAACCCCTCTCCCGCCCCTCTCTCACACGTCACCGCCTTGTTGACACATTATGCAAATAACAGGCCCAGCCCAGGCCCCGTAATGGGTTAGTAAATACTGTTCTTCTGTGTGTTAGGCTGGGTTGATTACTTTCCAGTTACCGTCTCTTGCTTGGGCTCACGCGTCAACACTGGGGATAATAACAATAATAATACTTTTTAGTGTACTTGGCGTAATGGCCTCGTGTTCGTGGTCAAGTAACACCTTCTAGAACAGTGGTATTCAACCTTTTTTGTTAAAGTACCAGATATTCTTTAATATACATCTAGAAGAGAGAGAATGGCACTTCCAGACCGCATGTCCTTATATCCGGCTCTCTTTGTGGCTAACACTAAATCTGGCCCTGATTATTCAGTGTTTATCATGAAACTATATATATATTGTACGTACCCCTAGTATGTCTTCACGTGCCTCAGGAGGTATGCGTAACTAAGGTTTATACAATTTTTCTAGAGCTACTCAACCCCATCTGAAAGAATCATTGTTCAAATACCTGTGGTGAAAAGCCTTCATGGTATTCAAATAGTATGAAAACAGGTTAAATACTAGTTATTCGGAGTTCACTGTGTATATGGTTCCCAATGTGATAATAGCAACTAATCATAATTAAATATGAACCTGAAAAATAAGATCTTTGGAATGCATTTATGAAAGTGCTGGCCGACGGCTAACTGGCTGAAAATCACTGTTGGAATATTACCAAAATTCCGTTAATACGCCTTTTTTTTTAGCGCCACGTATTACTACCCGTTCGTGTTATACGTATATGTACTAATTACGTTGGTGTGTTAGGAATGAGGAAATTGAATTCAGAGGAAATACACCCCATTTGCATGGAGAGAGAATGAAAAATCATTTAGTAAAAACCATCTGCAGTACACCTGATCAGGAGTCTAGCCCCAATCTCCTCGTCACCGGCAGTCCAGCCTATTGTGAGAGTGACGCCTTCTTAGACCATGCGGCCAGTGAAGTTGTGGTATAGCTGGTAAATTAGAAACATAGAAATAGAAGGAAAATTAAATAACTTATTAGAATAATAATGTTCACTTCCCTTTTCCCATTACTTTGATCGATACATATGGCCTTAGTTTGTAAACTGCGCCATTGTTGGTCCGCGTAAGGTAAGCTTGTTACCTATCTCTGTAAAAACCAAAATGTATGTACTGTAGGGCCTAATCTTGTTTGAGAAATAATCTTCCAGAAACATTCAATATAATTTAGATAAGAAATACATTTTTCAACGGTTATGAAAACAACTAAACAATACTAAAACCATTATATCTATGAATGTCTTATTTCATGGATAATATCGATACCACCCGCCTCGGTGACGTAGTTGGCTAACTCGCTTGTCGTGTTGGGCTCGACTGCTGAGGACGGGGAGATCGAGGTTCGAATCTCAGTCGGGTGAACTGGGGGTGGTTTTTCTCAAATGTTTTCCACTCTCCCTCCACGCAAATGCTGGTTCACTTCCTCTAATTCAACCTTCCCAATTTCCTAAATCCATTAACGTAATTAGTACTTAAAGCGTATAACCCGAAGGGTAGTAAGACACGGTGCTAAATATTATTATTATTAATATCGATACCTATGAGATTATACCAATATTAATTGAATATGTTATCTTTGCTAACGGCAAAAAATGTGTTTTTATTTTTCTAAAAATTCTTTCCTACCAGAATCATAATAAAGAATTCTCGCAACGAGCAAAGTAGATGAGAGAACAAGTTTGGAACAATTGTTGATAGGGAATAATTTATCTGTGAAACAGTGGTTCTGGAACGGGGTCGAACTGAGCCTCGTGAGAACAAATGAGCTACTTGAATAGATAAGTAGCAGCGTCAGTCTAGAAAACTGAGATTAACTGCTGGATGGTTCGTTGTGCTGACCACATGACACCATGTATTCGCAAATATTGGCACTATCATCGCTAACGACGGTGGTATAGCTCGCTGTCGGGCTTACAATATGGAGGGGTTAATTTAGTGTTACCATAACTACTAATATGAATTATGTTATTAATACATTTAATCTAACGCTCAGTTTCGTAACAAATTGCTGTATTGACATACATGCAGCCCAACTTAACCTAAAACAACCATTCAGAACACCCAACCTTAGCCCCAGGATTGATAATTTCTCAGCTAAGGATGGACATATACGTATTAATTTAGAATTAGAAACTAACAGCAATTTAGAGCAACGCTAGCATTAACACCAGAAAAATTGTAATATCTGTAAAAACAGGACGAACACGTACAAGAATATTAAGCTATTCTAAGGAGCACCTGTATACTTTAACCAAGTTTTCTTACTGCTGTACACAGTCCGCCTCCAGTGAAATTTGTTGGTCACGTGTAGTCTTTGAGTTTGATGCGAAGGTGCCAAATATGTTGTATTACCTACACCTAAATATAATTGTATTTACTCTTCTAAACTATTCCCTTTCTTAGAATTACATTACAAAAAACTTTATTGTAATTATTCCTAGAACTTGTGATCGTGATAATAAAAATTATCTTGTCGAGAGACTTCAATGCCAAAGTAAGACATGAACTTTTGTGGCCAACATTAATTAATAAAGTCAGATATCTCCAGCTTAACAAAATGTTACACCATGAATAGTCTAACATTATCTTTCAGAATAGTTTTAACTTGTGTAAGACTAGAATAAACTACATTAAGAGTAGAAATCCTATTTCCTGGCGAGTATTCGTTTAACTGGATATACTTGGGTTTGAAATTTTTTCTCCTTCATAATTTACTATTGACTTTAGAATAGTATTAGAATGATGGTGTGCACTTCTAAATAATAGAAATTAAATTTGTAGTATGCATGCAAAAACGTTTACTGGTAAATTAAATGTAAATACTTTTAATGATACATACTCGTGCCTATAACTAAGAATAAGGCGTGTGTTTTGTTTTTTAATGCGTGGAATTCAATGTTCAACCTTTAAACCAACTGATAATGTTATCACGCAATCTACATACACATCATCCAATCCCCCTAACTGTCAAGTCATAAACGTGAAAGGGGACGTCTCAGTTACTCTAGTAGAACATTTTTAGGCAATCAAGACCTCACTAATTTCTTATATGCATAAGCTTATATCATAAGTAATATGTTAAGGCTTAATTTATGACTGCGTAAGAAATTTTGACGGGTGGTATTGGAGTGGATGCACCTGTATTAGCGGTGTCGTAGTTTGCTAACGCGCAAGTTTTGTGTTGAACTAGACTGCCGAGGACGGGGAGATTGAGGTTAAAATCTCACTCAGGTGAACTGGTGGTGGTTTTTGCTAAATGGCTTTCCACTCTCCCTCCATGCAAATGAGGCTTCACTTACTTTATATTCAACCTCAAAATTCTTCAAACATTAGAATAATTAGTACTAATGGGTAGTAAAATGCAGTGTTAAGTATTATTATTATTATTATTTGTATTAGCGTAGAGAAAGGAAGGAAAATACCACAATGAAAAATCACACGTGGAAACCTGCCCCAAGTGTATCCAGCTGAGATTTGAATATTGACCTCCACGTCACCGGTAATTCAATCTATCTTAATATGATGCCTTAGATCGCGTGACCATCGATGTCGGGTGAGAGCTTAGGCCTACCTTTTAAAAATGCGTTTTGAAACTAATTTTTTTTTCCCCCGCTTATGACTCCACCTTATAATGAACTCCAATATACTCTCATCTGTCCCACATGAAGATTAACCTGCAAGTATTCACCAGAGAAGTGTCCGGGCATGGTCGGTCAACGTCTCGCCGCTCTCGAACAACGGCGAGTCCATACAGCAAACAAGACTTCTGGTTGAGGAGAGTTCATACTCTCCGTTGTAACGGAGCACGGTTTTAATGTCTCAGAGTCCCTCTCTTTCTCTTTCCTTGGAAAAAGTTGTTGATGGTTCGAGACCGACCTCGGAGGAAAGTGTTCTCATTCTTCGTTTCGGTACCGGTGCAGATCCTCTGGCTCGCTAACTTGGTGGCGTCATGTCATTACGTCAAGACACTCTCATGTGGTTAGTTTATTGGGAGGAGGGGGGGAGAAGTGAGTCGTAGAGTAACTTTAATCTATCACTACCCACACCGATGGGCACGCGGACTAAATATCTAGTACATCTAGTCTAATTCTCCAATGCCAGTTTGTTGTTGGTTGAGTCCGTTGATGTTAGCGCCCTAGGAAAAATAGCCATGTGTGTTTGCACACACTTAATATTCAAATCTCTACTATTCTAAGGAAGGTAAATGTTTGTATTTACAAAATTTGTTTGTATTATTTACTTACAAAAATATTTAATTTTCGTTTTGTTTCTCCACTGGCAGAATAGAGATATCAGGTCTATGGCTAACTTCACTTAACCTAGCCGGGCCTAACCTAGCCTACCAACATTCCTTCACACTAGTAGTTCTGAAACCAGATATAGCAAAAAATAAACGTCATAAAATGTCTTCTTAAATACTTCCATTTGCTAGAATCAAAGCCTTGACTCGTCGAAGTGTGCGAACACTCAAGGTTACTTTAGGCGTGGGCTAATGGCTCTGATTTTTCAAAAGTCGCTACCTAGCATGGGCGCAACCAACACGCCACCTGGTAATAGAGGGAGGTTGGAGCTTTAAATGTATGGTGGTTTCCCTAAATGTTTTCCCACTCTTTCTATTTCTATCTCCACGTGGCTGAGGATATATTTCCTCTAAATTCTACTTTACTCGTCCCTACTATATTAGTGTAAGTAAATACATTTAGTCGGGGCGGGTAGTAAGATGCATCGTAAGACGGAAAATAAAGCGCTTTAACGTAAGTAGGCCTACCAATGGCCAGTGATTTAAATTATCGAGTCTAAAAATAAGATAAGGAGAGTGAATATTTATGTATCTGCACTGAGTGCTGGTAGCTTCGGGGTCAAAGAGGGGTTTTAATTATTCAACAATCCAACTTAAATGAACACATTGAATAAGATCAAATTGTATATGTTCATAGCCTCTAATCTGGAGAAGAGATCTGAACCTAACTGGTCCAATAAGTCCTCCTAGGGGGAGTTGAAGCCCCACTTCAAAATTGGGTGCTCTATCCAGAGTTTCTTCATGGCAACAAGTGACGATGTTGATGCAAGAAGTTATTGTCAGTCTTAACATCGAAGACTCGACTTGTCAACACTGAGGACTGATTAGTGTCCCCCGACTCGCTAATGAAAGAGAATTGAATGACCTGGTTTTACAATCAGGCCCAGCGCTCACCGCGGAAGTGACTCCAATGACAGAACAAACTGGACATAGTTACTTCGTTTCCACTTATATTGCATCCAATTTAGGTTGGATTTCTGGAAGGGAAAATAGAACTTGAAAGTGTGTGTGTACGCATCTTATCAAACATCCGGCCTATACGCATATTTACACTAATGGGGGTAGTAATGAGGAAGGTAGAATTTATTTTAAAAAATGTACCTGCACTTGCAGGGAAGAAGAGTGAGAATTATTTTGCCAGCCTCTCAGTACACCTGGCCTAATCTCGAATCTTGACCTCCCTGTCTACGACAATCCTGTCTATTGTAAAAATGACACCCTTGGAGTTAGACCGTGCGACCACCGACGTGGGCTTAAGAAAATTATAATGGTGGAGTGAAAGGGAGGGAAATAAATTTAAATTAAATATTTCCAATATTTGCATTACATACTTATTACTAACACATCCTTCCAAATAACAAAATTTATCTCTTCAAATTTATAGAAACCAAATATTAGATTAGAAATATATCAAATGTTATGTAGTGTGCATATTACCAAGGTCACAGTACAGTACGGCATCAATTAAATGCATTTTGTCATCTTATAAATGAGGACATAATTGAATCTTCATTTAGATAGTAGAGTTCATCAATTATTACTATCAAACAATCTTTAAAAACTGTGATACTTGTACTCCACGTCTCACCATCCATTCGGGCTATCCGAATATGTGTATAGGAATGAAGAAGGTCAAAGTGAAAGGTATCCGCATTTTCGTGGTCGAGCTGAGAAATCATTCATGAAAACATACCCAACTGGTTTTCAAATTTTGACCTCCCCATTACCAGAAAACACGATACGACAAGAATGGTGTTTTATTCTCTATACGCTTATTGGTTAAGGTAAATGGCGAATCCAAGGGGGCTACCTACCGGGACGCTGAGACTCGTTGCAGACGTCCAGAAATTTGTTTAAGAAGTGATTTGTTTCAAAATACAGCTCACGCCAAAATTGAGACAACTCTACATCAAAGTTCTATAGTTTAAAAAAATCATGAAGAGGGGAAATAGCTTATTTGCAGAATTGCTTCTATCGAAATGTCACAGTTATTATATCAGATTAAATTGTTGGAAACATAAAGCTAGCCTTCCTCATAAAAATTAATTTAATTTAATTCAACAGAACATGCTAAGCTGATTGGGGTTTGTTTAATTGGTTTTTAAGCTTTATAACTGTCATTTGTAATTCACTACTCCAGGTAGGCAAAAACCTTAATCATGTAGTTTTCTTATACACGTTTGGACCTGTGATTGCAA
The DNA here is from genome assembly GCA_039000515.1 of Timema cristinae. NCBI lineage: Eukaryota > Metazoa > Arthropoda > Insecta > Phasmatodea > Timematidae > Timema > Timema cristinae. The sequence goes on from JBCFYV010000012.1 coordinate 83,766,653, forward strand.
GACTTGGACGATAACCTTAATTCGACCAATGTTCTCCATATACTCGTGATGTTCTCATCCAGTTGTTGACTCACGGTCACCAAACTGACGCAACTCACCCACACGTGATCAGAGGTTACGTGCGTCCAAACAGCGCCACTGTGTTACCGCGTCAATAACACAAACTAACGGTGGAACTAAAACATGAAACCCAGTAACATCTTCAATAGGTTACCTTCTTGGTTTGTATATCTGCACCTTCTTGAAGGAACACGTGTTTTGTTTGGCTAAACCATTGAGGCTTCTGTTTGGGCGGGGGGGGGGGGGTATAATATATTTGTGTTAGCTATGCGAACATGAAACAACAACAAAAACCGGGTGTGTTAATGGGTTATCAAGAACAAGTCAGCCCGTGGAAGGTACCATGTAGGGGGGGACGGAGGTCTGGATGACGTCACAAGTTCATTGCACCTGCCGGAATGGCGTTGGTCGCCGGTCACGTGATACCTTGGGACAGCGTTGTACCGTTAGTTTCCGAGACAAGCCCGAGTGATGGAGCGTCCTTTGGTGGTTTGTCTGCGTAGTTTACACCCTGTCCCGCCTAGACGCTATCTGGGCTACAGCGCTTCCTAGTTCTAAATATACTCTACTGGTGTCAGTTGGACTTTATCAGTACAATATAGACCTGGAGCTGGCTATAAGCTACTTTAACTAACAAGGAAATGTGATTGTGTAGTCCCAGAACTGGCTATAAAATACTTAAAATAGCAAGGAAATACATAGTCAATACTTTTTCAAGCACTGTGTCTTACCCATTCGAGTTAACGCTAAAATGTATTAAAAGTCACCCGCCTCAGTAACGCTCTTGTTTGGTGTTAAGTTAGACTGTCAAGGACGGGAAGATCAAGGTTCGAATCTCGGTCGGGTGAACTGGGGGTAGAATTTCCTAAATGGTTTTCCACTCCCACTCCTCACAATTATTAAAAGTCCTAGAACTTGCTAATAATGAAATACGTTTTAGATGCAAATTAATTATGGTCATACCTTGACGTAAAATCATGCTTTTGATTCTAGACCTAAAACTAAGGGTAGTTTTCTGATTGATTTTTTTTCTTAAATTTAATTTTAAAGATACCTAACGATTTTGTTCAAAATGGATACCTGTGGAGTGTTAAACAAGATAGTATAATGCATTTTCGTTTTTTAGTAAAAAGTAACTACTCTAAAAATAATATGTTTTCTTTTCTGATGAACACTAAATTCAGAAAACAGGCTGAAGAAATGTGAATTTTAAAGTATTCACAACATTTGCATGATCTAATATTTTTTTTTTAAACTAATAAAAATCAACTCTAGTGAACCATTTATTGGAAAAGGTTTGATATTAGGCTATTTGTTTGTAAAACCATCTTTAATTTACTGCCTTCCAAGTTTGAATGAAATTGAATTACAGGTACTAATGTAAACAAGGCCTCAGCCAAGTTAAGGTGATTCAGGTAACAAAGCTGTATAGTTTAAGGCGGAGTGCTAGTGAGCGCGAGTTTAGTTCATTAATTTTGCAGTTTTTATAGCACAAACATTTTTTGGCCAAAATAAATCAAATAATTCTTCTATAGAATCATGGAGTTTAGCTTTCTCACATACTAATCTCAACAGTTGTTGAATTTTATCATGAGCATTGCAGCATTTGGTGACAAACTTTTTAAATAAAGAGAAAAGTTTGTCACCAAATGCTGCCATGTTCATGACAGATATTCAACAACTGTTGATATTAGCATGTGCAGAAAACTAAGTCTATGTTTCTATAGAAGAAATATTTTATTTATTTTGGCCAAAAGATGTTTGTGCTATAAAAACTGCAAAAATACTGACCTAAGCTCACGCTCACTAGCACTCCAACTTAAGACAAAATATTAACAAAAGAAATAGGATGTATAAAGAATGGAATGCGGGGGAGGGGTGGGCGGGAGAAATGCGAAAGCTGGTAAGTCTTCGATATTAGTAAACAACAAAACAATTCATTCAACTTGAAACTACTCAAAAGGTAGTTCCGAGAACTCATCACAAGTGAGTCGCCAAAGAAAGAATAATGAAAGGGTAAGATAGATAAAGTTAAGAGGGGGGGGGGGGGAGTTACAACTTGCAGATCAACCAAAACAGCTTAGTTAGATAAAAGAGTTAAAGTCTTCTATACTTTGGTCAAATTGGAAATACCTTTATTCAAAAAGTCTACAAGTTCGTGAGATGACGCAGGGGTACATGCATAAACTTATGTGTAGAGAGATGGCAACTATTCAAAAAAGGATTATGGCCCCTTTCCCCAACCTAAAGAGATCCGTAACCCTCCCCCAGCAAACGTTTGACAATTGGATGCCTTTAAGCTATTTGAGTGGTCCTTGATTTTTTTTTTTAATTGTACTTCCCTAGAATCTAATTGGAGAGGTATTCCTTCATATTTCTTTTGAAATGTTGATGCTCCTAAAATACATTTAGAACTATCATCAGTTGATTTTTTTAAATAAATAATAATTAACTGCCTTTAGATTCATAAATTATTTGGATTTTTTTTAATCGTATCATATTCTAAAATATAAGATGGGAGTGAAATAAATCTAGATAGGCAAACATTATTTTCAGAGAGCAATGTCCTGCTTTAAATCCCAATCCCCACATGAGAACCCACTCTCCCGGTTCTAACTCTACTGGATATACCTTTATTTGAGATGTGCTCAAAGTAAATTTTCACATTTGGAGGGAGGAAGTGCTATGTAAATTTATTAATATTTAACAAAATATGTAAAGCACTTAAGATAGTAAATCCCTGCCCTTAATTATCATTAAAAAAAACTAGCTCCAATAGTTTCTAGAGGCATTTGAAATTTGCACATTACTTTGCCCGTGGCCATTGGGGGTCTGTGCCCCCTGAACCCACTCTTAAATGTTGACCTGGCTACGGCCTTGAATGTAAGTATGTATACTTTCAGCAAAGCATAATTTTATCATGTTAGTAATTTTATTAATGTTGATAATTTATTCGACATTAAATTTTGAAAAGTACTAAGTAAGTTGTTATAGTGATTATAAAAAGTATATTATAATATTGTTCGGGATGTTAAAATAAAGCCTAGAGCTAAAGACTGCCAGCTTTTAATGCAAGCTTAGAACAAGTCCTTATATTAAAAAATCCTTAACAAAGCCAAATTAATATTATAATAACTATAAATCCTTGATCAAATAAACTACACTTTCAAATTACACCTAAATATATTCCCTAAGTTTAAGATTAGTTTTGTGTAAGATAACAAGGAATAGATAGTATCCAAAATACCTCTTTACATTTTTCCGGTCATTTTGTTTAGGATGTAAGGGAATTGTAACCGAAACACTTCTTATTTCTTCCTCCAGTCATTCTGCTTAGGATGGCAAGGAATAATATCTTAAATACCTCTTTAATTCTGCAAGTAATTATGTTTAGGTAGGAAATAAACGGTATCCAAAATACCTTTTTAATACTTTTACAAACTGATGGTAAGGAATGATATCCGAAATAACATCAATACTTCTTTTAATCACGCCTTGTAGGATTTCAAGGGATGGGTTCCGAATATAAAAACTGAATTTTGAGTTGTTTTTAATCTCAACATAGTTCTATACTGGCCTGATATTAGTTTCCAATCACCAGTCCTAGATATCGTAGAAGGGAACATGACAATAAATAGACTAAATTGTTCTGCCCTTCTTGAGTCAAAGATTGGCGATACAAGCGCACTCGTATCTGTGGCCATGTTACTTTGGCGAGATCATTAAAATATTATGACTTGAAGCATAGCCAGAACCTTTTAAAGAACTTAGTTGACTCGAATCTCAGCAGGGTGGATGTTTTTTAGTTTATTTCTTAGGTAAAAATGTGATCTCAAGAGCCAACTACACCAAACTTGTGTAAATATATATATAGGCTCACCATGGCCCCAAAAGTTTCCTTATTTCACGTTCATCATGGGTAGGTAATGAAATTTTCTTCAAAAGTATTTTTCTATACAAGTAAGGATAGAGTAACTAACTAGCTAGGTAGAGCTTGTGACCTATCCAAATCAAAGCCTATGGAAAACAAGGAAAACCACGAAAAAAACATTTTAGAGCTAAATTGTCTAACAAAATTTTAAATATAAATTTCTCCTGAAAGTGAATGAATACATACATTTTAGTTCATTATAAGTATCATCCAACACTCAAATTTAAAGTTTATTTTTATAAACTGTTAGTAAAATCCAATTTAAAATAAAATATGTATTTGCTCAAAGTTAATAGGTGCCCTTGTAATAGCTAGCTAGCAGCTAATGACGTCATCCCAAAAGCCATAATTAGTTTTTCAAACATAAATGACAATAGCACATCAAAAGTTTTTTAAAAAAAACTATACAATGTTAGGTCTATGTTTATGTGGATTTGGCCGCTCCCCAAATTCCTTGCCTTGTTTAATATGTGTATGGATCTAACCCTGTGACCTTCAGATATTTCTGATGCGTTTTAACTTTGTAGCGTTATCTCCCTACCCCTCCTTCACCCCTCCTATCCAGTCTTTACCTTTCCAGGCGCCTATGCGAGTGTTATTGCGCAACTCTAGAGAATATTACAAACTGCGTCAAGTTGTTGGAGGCTTCGATGCCCGAGTAGGACACATGATCCCACAGTTCATTTGGCGGTACAAACTTCCAACCATGACAGATTAAATAGATAGCTAGCCACGTATTTGCATACGATTAGCTACATCTTAAAGGGACTGTTTTGCCAGTTTATGTCTTATGTCATTATATTATTTATGTTAATATTAGTGGTATTATTATGAAATTATTAAATTTAAAGCTCAAAATGATGATTTCCTAAAAGATAATGACTAAATCACAATAGTTCTTGTTCGAAATATGAGCAGGATTCCTTTCTCTAGGTCAGTTTCTTTATCATCACCTGGTTTTTGTTGTGGTATTATTATAATTTAATTTTTACTCAGTTTGGCAGTATGACATGTTAAGACAGGAGTAGACTACGGGTTATTTCGTAACCCTGATGACATCACAATCTATTACTCATACTTGACACCAGATTTGTGGCACAAGTCAAGACAGGAATAGGTTAAGGGTGATGACTCATGGGGGGTATTGATAGTCTTGGGTTTTCCCAATGAAGTGTATTTATTTGGGACTCAACCCCAGTGCCAGTTTGGCGGTTCGACAACTCTAGACAGAAATAGACCCATGGGTAATGTCACAATCTTGATCATATCAACAGTTATTTTGGGTGTTTGACTAAAAGGGGGGACAGAATTACAAAATAGGGGTGCGTTTTCAACCAAGAGAGGAACAAAATTGCTCAAAAGGAGTGCGCATCGACCAAAAATGAGGACCGAATTGAACTAAAGGGAGGCGTATCACCTAAAAGGGGGAACAGAATTGCGCAATAGGGGTGCATATTGAGCAAAAAAGGTGAGCATAACTGAGCAAAAGAGGGACGTATCAACCATATGGATTGCGTGTTTAAGGCTATATATAGATTATAGACCAAAAGTGGAACAGAAGTGTGCAAGTGAGGTGCGTGTCGAAGAAAAAAAATTACAATAGCATTCAGCAAAAGGAGGGCGTATCGACCAAAGGGGTGCGTTTTTAGGAGTACGTATCAACAAAAAGGGAAACAAAATTGCGTAAGAGGAGTGAGGGTCAACAAAAAAGGGGAACAGAGCTGAGCAAAAGCGGAGTATATCGACCAAAGGGGTGGGTTCTTAGGAGTACGTATCACCAAAAAGGGAAACAAAATTGCGCAAGGGGAGTGCGTGTCAACAAAAAAGGGGAACAGAGCTGAGAAAAAGGGAGTATATCGACTAGAAGGGGTGCGTGTTTAGAGATACGTATATACCAAAGAAGAACTGAAGTGTGCAAGAGGAATGGGTGTTGACCAAAACGGGGGAACAAATTTGAGCAAAATGGGTGCGTATCGACCAAAAGGGTTGCGTGTTTAGGAGTGCATATAATCCAAATGGAGAACCGAACTGTACAAGAGGGGTGAGTGGCAGTTAAAAATGGGAACAGAAGTGCGTGTTCAAGGCGTATTGTCTTCTCCCACGGTGAATGAGCACTTTGCAATAATAACAAACTTGTGATATAAGCTACACAAACAATCCTACCCTCATAAATATATAATTTCTATCACCAGGGAAAATACATTTTTGTTTTTATATTATGTGTCGGAAATTAGGTAAAAATAAACTACTCTTATGACCTACCCCCATAACTTTGATCTGTCAGGATAGCTTGTGGGAGGGGTAAGGTTGCAGGCAAGGTAATTGTGTGGGTTTTAAATAATGTGTAGGTGTACGAATTTTGGTTTAATAGTAGTTACTAAAATATAATACAAAATGTGATAATAGTCGTAAAATAAAGAAATAAAGAGATTGAACGCTCACACTCGTGGAAGATCTGGCTTAACTTGTGAATAATTAGACCAATAAAGTTGACTGTTGCTGCACGTGACCTCCACAGAACATGATCTCGGGACCCTGTGCCCAACGATGCCCTCTAAGTGCAAGTGCTACTGATAACCCAAAGATGTAGTCTGATACGGTACCGTGTCGGACAGAGTGACCACCTGCGATATAGATGGAATTGTGACAGCCCCGTTGTTGAAATGTAAAGGTATTATCCATTCACGAGCTTAGTTTTCCTAGATGACAGCTCGAAATGTAACTAGAAGTATTCCCTAATATATCACTACGCCAACAGCTGACATCTATCACTTTGGATGACTGTAATGAAAACAGATGGTAATATATTAATCTGATAGTTAACCACAGTAATTTAGGCCAATATTATTTATATATTTATTTGAGGTCGGACACAAAGTTTATTTATAGTTTTATTCCACTTAAAAAATATATTCACACCACTTTCACAAAAACTTCTAACGAACATAGCTTCAAAATGGCGACTGACGAATCTAAACCATATGATTGAACATAACGGTAAACAAGTTTTTTTACAAAGATGCAGACACGCAGTTGATGAAAATATTTTATTCAGTTAAATATTTCAAAATACGATAAAATAATCATAAAATCATTTATTGTATGTAAACAAATGACAACAGTTTTCTCTTTTCCAAGTAAATACGATGCCTGTATTAAAAAGTATTGATGTGTGCACTATATTACACAAAATCAGTAACGATCCAAAACAAAAATAAGTACTTTTAATTATGTTTAAAATATTGTTTCTAGTTGGATAAAAAGAAACTATTTAAAAAAATTAAATAGTATGAGAAAACTAAAGTTTACATTATTTTTAATGTAATATATAACAGGTAATTAAATATCTTTACATGTATAACAAAACTGTGATCTTTTACAAGTGTTGGCAACCCAAAACCTAAACATATGATTTTCGAACTGTCATCTAGGTAAAAACCTATCGTGAACGGAATATATTTTACATCACGCTATGGTCCCTTTTCTGGAAAACAAGTTCAATTATTGTTATGAATTGTCAGCGCTCTCCTGCAACCTTTATGGTATTCTACTTCAAACATGCCAAGCCGGTAATTGTAGCGTGTGCGTCCACTCAAGTTAATATAAATCAAAACAAACATTCAAACATTGATCAGTGGTTATGACACTACTATGATAGTATTTTATGCAAAATAATTTAAAGTGTACAACTCCTAAACTCTATTTAATTATATTGTTTTATAATTACTTGATTTTTTTTATGAATTGTAAATATATAAAATAAACCACTATAAATGCTCTTTATTCAAAATTTAAAAATATTTTACTATATTGTGTTATAACTTGGGTTTATTTTAGGGAAATATTTTAATCTCTAATCACTATTGTTTGTTTGGAATCAATAATTTTTAGTTTTGCGTGTTCATCCCCCTCCCCATTCTGCCTTAGTCTTTATTAGTATTTTGGTAGGAAGAACTGGGTTAAAAAATTGTTTCGGACTCAGCCATCATTGCATAAAATGTTTTAAAAAAAATCAATTTTGTTTGCTTCTCAAGCACCCTTTCCGGTTTTAGTCAGTTTTTTTTATTTCCTTGTTAAGTTGAGAAATAAACGTTCTTATTTTCTTCTCTGCTTCTACCGTTTTAATTTCAAAATTGGGGAGGGGGGGGCGGGTCAGTGTAGCCAACTTGTTCAGCAGTGTAAACAATCCTCTATCTGTGAAACATATTAAAAAACAAAAGTTTATTTGATCTTTACCTCCATTCCACAGAAAACGTGCAGCATGTTGTAAAACAATATTCTATTCACATAGCAACAAATTGTGCAACATTGTTTTAAAATACAAAAGTTTACATTGTATAAACGCCCCTTTAATCTGCTATTAGACCATACGCCTCCCCGCCATAATGTTGAGAAGTTACTCCTCGTTACGGACAACACAGGCAGGACATTAACATGATAAGGACAGCTTTTCAAGTTATTCCTGGCCGGAGTGATGACTCCTTCATGAGTAACGGTACCACACAAGTGAGGACGCCTTCAATTAGGTCGAGTCTTGGGAAGAGTTTAAGTTCTTTGATGGAAAGTTTTATTAATTTATATGAAGACTTGTCCGTGCTCAATATGGTCTAGGCGCATATCAACTAGCCGAGAGCTACCTTGGATCGGAGCCCGGTTAGGACAAGAAATCAAATGAGACACATATGTTTAGGAGTTCACTTTACTGGAGATTCCAGGTTCTAACAATCTCACCTAACTTCCGTAAAAAATCCGGAATGAGTAGATGAATCTAAGACATCTTTGATTTACGCATGCGTCAAGTTTCTGAATTTTCACATAAACTTATCTTTGGATTCTTCAACATTAAAGGTTGTATCAAGTTGAGCATGATTATTTTACTTATCTCTTTCAGTTGAGTCTTGGGTGCTTGGGATCGACCACGGATGTGGCATACACTCTCGGAGGGCATATAAAGAAAGATCACGGGATATTTCGATACATCGACAATGTAGTCAATACTTAAAAACTGACCAATCTATATGATTATGTTTTCTCTTATTATTTGTCAGCCAGATCCGACTGACTATAAGGTCTAAAGAATTCATTCTCCTCACCCTTTTCAGAAATACTTGTAAAGTAGTGGAGAAGTGGTATTCAACCTGGTGTATGCGTACCACTAGGGGTACGTGAAGATCTCTTAAGGGGTATTTATTATTTATTTTTTTATTATTTAGTACCACGTCTTACTACCCGTTCGGTTTATACGCTTTAAATACTAATCACGCTAATGGATTGGGAATTGGGAAGGTTGAATTAGAGGAAGTGAACCCGCATTTGCGTGGAGGGGGAGTGGAAAACCATTTAGTAAAAACCACCCCCAGTTCACCCGACCGAGATTCGAACCTTGATCTCCCCGTCCTCAGCGGTCGAGCTCAACACGACTAGCGCGTTAGCCAGCTACGCCACCGAGGTGGGTTTAAGGGGTATTTAAAATAAATTAAATATTCATACCAGGGGGTCTATCTTATTATTTAAAGATAAACATGGAATACTCAGGGCCAGATTTAGGGCTAACCACAAAAGTTCCAGACGTAGGAACATGCAATCTGGGAGTGCTGTTTTTAATAATTTTTTACATAATTTATTTCAGATGTAGATTATAGAATATATAGGCCCATAACTTACATTATGCACCAATTTATTTGGGGGTACACAGTTGAATAAATTATATTTGGGGGTACACGAACAAAAAAAAAAGGCTGAACACACCTGATCTAGCGGGTTGTTGTGAAACCAAATACATTGTTTCCCATGTATATTTGTTGTGATCAGAGCCCGGCGCGCTAACTGTGCGTCAAGTTGTTCGATACACGTGAGGAACATTCCTTGCCGACATTAGGCCACACACTCACACACACACACACACACACACACATACATATGAGGAGGACCAATATTTGGGGGTCACGTGCCAGCGCCCCACAAGGTTATACCCAGTAGCGTGACAAGAATAGTAAATAGAGGGAGAGTCTGGGGGACAGCGCTTCCGGGATTTAATACATAGGACGGACTTTTGGCTTGTGTTTTGTCACTTTGGCATCATCCTTTTTTTTTTTTTTTGCACCGCGTCTTACTACCCGTTCGGGTTATACGCTTAAGTACTAATTACACTAATGGACTAGGAATTGGGAAGGTTTAATTAAAGGAAGTGAACCCGCATTTGCGTGGAGGGAGAGGGAAAACCATTTAGGAAAACCACCCCTAGTTCACCCGACCGAGATTCGAACCTCGATCTCCCCGTCCTCGGCGGTCGAGCTCAACACGACAAGCGCGTTAGCCAACTACGGCATCATCCTTATAGGGACCCTACACGATCAGTCTGACTGATGGGTTAAGAATGAGTGAGGTTGAATTTATAGGATATATACCGGAATTTTCGTGGAGGGTAAGTGGAAAACTATTTTTTTAACCTCGATAAACCCAGCTGGGATTCGAACCCCCGATCTCCCCATCATCGGCAGTTTAGTCTATTGTGAGAGTGATGCGTTAGACCATGCGGCCATTGAAGCGGGTCGTTTGCTTATAAAAATATACTGATGCATTGTGTCAGTGAGACTATCAGTTCAAAGACTGTCAGTATGCATCAGTATTTTTACGAGACGCTACACGTTCAGTCTCCACGCAATTATTTTCATCAGTCCCAGCTCCTGCATGCAAAGTGCAATTAATGCAACACCATAAATAATAATCAAAACAACCCGCTTAGACGTCCGCACGTCCAGCGCGTTACTCGCAATAGAATAGATTGCCGATGATAGGGAGATTGGGGTTCGAATCTGGGTTGGGCGTACTGAGTTTTTTTTTAAATTGTTTTACACTCACCCTCCACGCAAATTCGGGTAGACATCTTATAAATTCATACGTAATCATTCTTAGCCCATTGGCGTAATTAATACGTATACGTATAAACCGAATGGATAGTGAGACGCGGTGCTTTAAAAAGATAAACGCGTGCGCAGTGATAATACTAGCTGCGCGAGGACACAAGACTGACGAGCGCGTGCGCACGATCAATATCACTGTGGCACCCAATCTCCCCGTCCTCATTAGGCCAAACTAAACGAGCTTGACATTTGGTCTAAGAACTAAGTGATCACCAATGGGTTGAGTGTATTTCTTGTTGCGTGTCGACGTATTTATTATGTTTCTTGTGCTTGTCGATGTCCCTGTGCTTCTTGTGGCTTGTCGCTGTATCTATGTTTCTTGTCGCTTGTCGATGTCCCTGTGGTTATATTTCCCTGTGCTTCTTGTGGCTTGTCGATGTATCTATGTTTCTTGTCGCTTGTCGATGTCCCTGTGGTTATATTTCCCTGTGCTTCTTGTGGCTTGTCGATGTATCTATGTTTCATGTTGTTTGTCGATGTATCTATATTTCTTGTTGCTTGTCGATGTATCTATGTTTCATGTTGTTTGTCGATGTATCATATTTCTTGTTGCTTGTCGATGTATCTATGTTTCATGTTGTTTGTCGATGTATCTGTATTTCTTGTTGCTTGTCGATGTATCTATGTTTCTATGTTGCTTGTCGATGTATCTATATTTCTTGTTGCTTGTCGATGTTCCGGTATTTATTGTTGCTTGTCGATGTATCTATGTTTCTTGTTGCTTGTCGATGTATCTATGTTTCGTGTTGCTTGTCGATGTATCTATATTCTTGTTGCTTGTCGATGTTCCGGTATTTATTGTTGCTTGTCGATGTATCTATGTTTCTTGTTGCTTGTCGATGTATCTATGTTTCGTGTTGCTTGTCGATGTATCTACGTTTCTTGTTGCTTGTCGATGTCCCTGTGGTTATATTTCCTTGTCGATGTATCTATGTTTCTTGTTGCTTGTCGAAGTATCTATGTCTCTTGTTGCTTGTCGATGTATCTATGTTTCTTGTTGCTTGTCGATGTCCCTGTGGTTATATTTCCTTGTCGATGTATCTATGTTTTCTTGTTGCTTGTCGAAGTATCTATGTTTCTTGTGGCTTGTCGATGTATCTATGTTTCTTGTCGATGTCCCTGTGGTTATATTTCCTTGTCGATGTATCTATGTTTCTTGTTGCTTGTCGAAGTATCTATGTTTATTGTGGCTTGTCGATGTATCTATGTTTCTTGTCGCTTGGCGATGTCCCTGTGGTTATATTTCCCTGTGTTTCTTGTTGATACATGTATATTGTATGTAGCTCGAGGCACTCGTGTTTATGCTCGGTAACACCAGAAGTCGCTCTTGTCGCATGAGCGGCCAAGCAATGAGACCGCACTACTGGTTTCTTCCAGTCTTGTGTGAACTTGACCTCCGCTAGACGGAACAGTAGCAAGTACTATTACCCTGGACATTGTTGACCTCACATCCCGCGGCAGCTCATCAACCTCTATCCACACTTCTAATATCGGCAGGGCTAGGCGAGCGGTCAAAACATATAACTAACTGATACTCGAGTCTGGTCACAGGTTTTATAAAGAGGAATTTCCTTCATTCTATTAGGGCTAGAAATCTTGCGAGCACTGTTATTGGAGAGAACTTTTTTCTTAATGTGATTCACGTCTTACTACCCGTTTGGGTTACTCGAATTTGTACACTAATGGGGTAAAAATTGGGGAGAGGACATATTTAAATTAAGAGTACCCGAATTTACGTGTAGAGAGGCTAGAAAACAATTTAGGTAAATCACTTCAGCTAGGATTCAAACCCCAACTACCCTGTCGTTGGCAAACTAGACAAAACAAGATTGGGGTATTTGTCCGCATGTCAACATATGCGGGTAACGTACAGTTAAAATTTAAAAAACTAAAATGTTAAATTAGGAACTATCAGTGAAGTGTTGTGTTTATATTTTCAGCACAGAACAAAAGTTGTGTACAATAAACTCGAAGTCCCTCCCTCCTCCCCTTTACTGTAATTAGTAGTAATGCTCTCTGCTCTCCTCACAAACTTCATTCCTGACAGTTTTTTTTAAATATTTGTTTTGTTTGAGTGTAAACGTGAGATGACGTCATAGCATTTGACCAGAGGGGTCATGAACTTGTGACCTTTTGCTTCTTGAACCAGAGAGAACTTTCGGCTGGGCCCGGTCTCTTCCGCAACGGTGAAGACTTCCTGAGTCGTCGAGCTGGGAAACGCGGTCTGTTGTGGCAAGGTAGCTACTAATTACTCTAGGATTGCGATGAGGAAGGGAGATATACCTCGAAGAGATGGAGAGTGGTGGATCAGAAGATCTAGGGGCCATTCTTGCTTTCCTAAGTAAGTTTCTGGATTGATAGTGAACATTTGATTGGATAATTATTTCCTCTGAGGCTCATCCCTGCGAAAGTTTTCAAAGGAAGTCGACCATAAGTCCTGGTTGTTTCCTGACTGATATCTCAATAGAGTTAACATTTGTTCTTTGCATTCGTAAATGACACATGGGAATGGGAATTGAACCCGGGAACCTTGACTTAACGCACAAATACTGTACCTCTAAGCTATCCGGGAGCCGTTCCGTCATTCTTCACTCATAGTTTAAGGCAGTCTGTGATGGATGTTTGGAAACCATCAGTTAGCAAGGATCTATCATTGATGTCGAAGCCACCGGCGACTCGAGAGTGACTTTATGCTGCTATTAGTACAATTCATGTCATTGTACTATACATGAAAGTGATTAACATGAAGGTGAGCAATGCTCTTAAATGTATTGTACACGACTAGCGAAGCTTAGAAGATGTAGGCGATATTTAAGTTATAGATGTAGTCGTACACAGGTGTCATTTTTCAAATTTACAAATAAGATTCTTGACACGGCTACATCCATAACTATAAGATTAGTTACATTTTCTAAGCTTCGTTGGTCATCTATAGTACAAGTAGTATATAGTACGAGCGTTTACTTACCTCCATTTGTTCATTGGCCCGTTCTGACACTAAATACTAGCAGAGGGCCAAACGGAATAGTGGGGAGAATATGATCAGTCACAAAATGTTAGGTTTTTATATATATAAGGTTTCAAAACCACTTTGATGTAATTTTTACGTTCAGTATACTCAGGCGATGTTTCTAAGTACCTAGTAAATATTTAACTTAGTTAAAGTCAGCTTACCGCGTGATGGACCAACTATAATAGCGACAACTTGTAAAACAAGTATCTATCATGGAAACTTGTTGGTAATTTAATAATAATTATGTGACTTATAGTTTACGGCGATGTTTAAATTCATACGCATTAGTATTAGAAATACTAATAAATTTATATCGACAAATTTAACAGCGATTAACAGTGTAACAAAATATTTGAACGAAATATTTTGAAGAAGGTTTAAAGGACGTAGTTAACACTTTTTAAATATATGTTTAATTATTTCAAATTAATTACAAAGCTTTTAATTTATGCATAAGAAAACGATTTTTGGAAGGAATTTTATTTTTGTTGAGTGCATTAACGGTTAGTTCACAAAACAAAAATGAAAAGAATGGCCGTGCGAATTGAATGCGTGTCTTATATTTCGTCGTATCTAATTCCTCAAAAAGTCCCAAAAGAATATTTATGTAAATATAAAAAGGCAAATTCCAACAAGCTAGTACTAAATTAAAGCTCTCTTTAAGAAGAACAATAAAGGAAACTAAGCCATTGCTTTTAAAACGTTTGAATGCATCAAAATACATTAAGAATCCTAAATATAATTTTACTAAAGTGTAAGACATATTTGAAATACTAAAAATGCATTATGAGTTATAGAGCTGAAAATTTTAAAACAAGATTTTAAAAAAAATAACTTTAAACTGAAGTTTCTCTTGAAAAAATAAATATATTTGACAGGAAAATCAACTATATGAACTAAAATTATAAAATCCTAACATGTTTAATGAAAGCTTTATTGCTAGAAATTTAGAAAAATAACTTTATTACAAGTCATACTACCTTCATAATATTTCTAAATAACACGAAAGAAGGGTTGGAAAAAATTAAATTAAGGAAATTGTAACTAAAGCAAATTTTCAGGTAGCCTATATTGACCCTCTAATGTGTTTTTCAATTTAAAACTTACAATTAATTAAACACTGTATTAATTGTATTTCTATATTCGTGCGCTGTAATCACAGATCTATTAGGGACTTTTCAATTATTTAATAGAAGAAAATAATGACGAGAGTAAGTTTTAAATAAATACCCTATCATTCTAATGAAAAGGAGATGAATAATATTCAGTAGAATGCATTCTAAAATACATAGCTATAATATGATTTTGGTATGAAGAACAATATCTGTTAGTTACTTAAGTTACTAAAACAATTTTAATATATT
This sequence comes from Timema cristinae, assembly GCA_039000515.1. Taxonomy (NCBI): domain Eukaryota; kingdom Metazoa; phylum Arthropoda; class Insecta; order Phasmatodea; family Timematidae; genus Timema; species Timema cristinae. The sequence continues at coordinate 83,781,944 of JBCFYV010000012.1, forward strand.
CACACACCAAATTGTGTTATCTGCAACTGTCACTTTTGATATATATTATCAATACCTACAAAATAACATAAATAATATAGTCAATCAATATAATCAAGGTCATCCGCCAATAAATATGTTTGAATTTTCTTGACTATTCTTCCAACCAAAATCAGGGTGTATGATAGTAAGGTGTAAAAGTATATTTATGTGTATTTTTGCTGTGAAATATAAACAAGAAATAATACACCTTCAATAAATTACGAGCTT